>CAWUFW010006207.1:10000-377500 GCA_963921515.1 Calotriton arnoldi
CGACCACCCCCATCACTTTCGTGAACACCCGAGGGGCACTGGTAAGGCCAAAGGGGAGCACGGTGAACTAAAAATGCTCGGGGCCTACCGTGAACCGAAGGTAACGCCGGTGGGCCGGCAGGACGGGGATGTGGAAATACGCGTCCTGCAAGTCCAACGCTACCAACCAGTCTCCAGGGTCGAGGGCAGTCAAGACCTGAGCTAGGGTGAGCATCTTGAACTTCTCCTTCCGGAGGAAGCGATTGACGTTCCGGAGGTCCAAGATAGGACGCATGTCCTCCTTGTCCTTTTTGGGCACCAGAAAGTAGTGGGAGTAGCAACCACGCCCTACTTCCGGGGTCGGAACATGCTCGATGGCCCTCTTGGTCAAGAGGGCCGTGACTTCCTTCCGTAGAAGCACCAAGTGATCCCCTGACATGCGGTGGAATTGAGGTGGCATGGCTGGGGGTGGTCTCGAAGGGGAGGGAGTAGCCCCTTCGGACAATGTCCAAGACCCACCTGTCCGAGGTGATGGTGCGCCAGTGGGGAAGGTGATGGCGGACCCTGCCCCCTACTGGCGTGCCGTGCACCTGAAAGGAGGGACTAGGAGGGCTTGGAGGCCGCGGACGGGTTGGAGGTGGTGGCCTGACCCGCACGCTGGTTGCCCGATCCGCCACGGCGGAATCCACGTCCTCGGCCACGCGAAGACGCCTGCTGCGCGGGCCGGTGGCTGGGCTGCTGACGTGAAGGGGCGCCCCTACCGTGGCCACGATAGGGGCGAAAAGCAGAAGGCAGCGGAGGGCGTGTAGCAGAAAGGCCCAGGGACTTTGCAGTAGCCCGTGAGTCCTTAAAGCGCTCCAACGCATGGTCTGCTTTGGACCCAAAAAGACCGACTCCATCAAAGGGCATGTCCATGAGAGTATTCTGGACATCCCCTGAAAAACCAGTGGTTCTCAGCCAGGCGTGGCGCCGGAGCGCCACCGTCGTTGCAATCGACCTGCCCAGCGAGTCGGCGGTGTCAAGGCCACAACGGATAGTGTATTTGGCCGCATCCCTTCCTTCCGCAATGGCGCGGGAAAGCAGTGCCTGGACCTCCTCAGGGCACTGGGGCAAAACATCCGCCACCGAATCCCACAGGGAGTGGGTATATCGGCCCAAAAGACAAGCGGTGTTAACGGACCGCAAGCCAGCACTGGAGGAAGAAAAACCTTTCTTCCCAAACTGATCCAGGCGTTTGGATTCCCTATCCGGAGGAGCGGTAGGGAAGGCGGTTTGGGAAGCGGAGGCTTGGACAACCAAGCTCTCAGGAGTGGGGTGGACAGAAAGAAACAGGGGGTCGCCCGGAGCGGGGCGATGGCGTCGTGACACGTTCCGATCCACAGGAGCCCCTGTGTTGGGCTTGGACCAGGCGCCCAAAGAACGTCAGTGAGGGCGTCGTTAAACGGCAGCACAGTCTCCGCAGAGGAGGCTGCCGGCTGAAGCACCTCTGTCAAGATGTTAGTCTTGACCGTCAAAGTAGGGAGCTGGAGACGTAAGGCCCCAGCAGCCCTACGCAACACCGTACCAAAATTGGCCCCCTCCTCCGTAGCCACGGGAGGAGACAGCATGCCAGTGTCAGGAGAAGTATCCAGACCACTGGCCTCCCCTAGACTCTCTGTCCAGTCCTCATGATACTGACAGTTGCGTGTCAGAGGGTCATCAGACCCCTCCCAGTCCTCCTGGTCCTCCTCTGGTTCAAAATAAGGAGGAGGAGGGACATTTGGGACCCAAGGTCCCATCGGCGCCGGAGCCGGCGTCGAGCGACGTCGCTCCGGGTCCATGTCCGGAGCCGGAAGGAACTGGGGGACGACGCCGCCCGGAGCCCAGGGCGGCGTCGAGAACGGCACCGGAGACATCGGCGCCGGCGGAGGTGTCGTGAGGTCGACCGGCGTCGATGGGGGTTGTGGAGCCGGGATCGAGGCCGGGGCCGAAGCCGGAGCCGGGATCGAGGCTGGAGGCTCGGGCGACGCCGGGGCCGGAGCCGCCGGCGACGCCGGAGCAACCCCATCAGGGCCCGCGGGGCCCGAAGGCGCACCGGAGGGGCCTGAAGGCCCGAAGAGGCGGGCCATGGCCGACAGGAACTCCTGTACCTTGGCCGGATCCGCCCCCGAACCCGGGAAGGGCGGGTATGACGGGGCGACTCCACAGGCAAGTCCGGAGCCGCGGGGGCGGGGACGGTGCCGGGAGGGGCCTCAGCCGAGTCGCGAGACCGGCGAGGCGAAGTCCGAGAGCGACGATGCTTCTTGGACTTCTTGTGCTTCGACTTACCGGACGAAGAAGTCGACGACCGGTGTGCACTCCGCGAGCGACCCCTGGACCTCTCACGCGACCGGGGCTTCCGCGGAGCCGAATGCCGGGCCTCGAGGAGCTTTCGAGACCGCTCTCGCAAAGCTTTCGGGTTGAGGGCCTGGCATTCGGGACAAGACTCGGTGTCGTGGCCTCGGCCGAGGCAGAAGAGACACTCCCAATGCGGGTCGGTGACGGACATCATCCGCGCACAGGCGCCGCATCGCTTGAAGCCGGGCATCCCTACGACACCTTAAAGTTGAAAAAAAAAAAAAAAACCAGTGAAAAAATCACCAAAAAGTATGGTCAAAAATTGACCAGGGCACTGCTCTTCCCGGATCTGCGCTTGCTGGCGCGGAAAAAGAAGAACTGACGTCAGCGCGCAGGGGCGGCGCCTAAGTACTGCCCGCGACGTCATCCCGGCGATCACGACGCCGACGACGGACGCGGAGCCGCACGACGCCGCCTACCGACGCGCAAGGGTACTGCTACGCAAAACTTTCCGGATCCAGCCTGACGCCTGGGGATATTCTAAGGTAAGGAATCTATCACTAACGTGTCTCTTTCAGATATATACATACACATACATACATATATATACATACACATATATACACACACATACACATATATACACACACATACATACATACACACACATACATACACACACATACATATATACACATACATACATATATACACATACATACATACATACACATACACACATACATACATATATACACATACATACATACACACACATACATACACACACATACATACACACATACATACATACACACACATACATACATACACATATATACATACATACACATACATACATACACATATATACATACATACACATATATACATACATATACATATATATATATATACACACCACTTCCGCACCTGTTAAAGAACGGACGCCGACACCAGGGAAGCTTTTTGTAAGAAAATGTCTTTTTTAATCCATAATTTCGCTGTTACGTGTTTCAGCACACCGGCCTTGTTCACACAACCAACATATATATACATATATATATACACACATACATATATATACATATACATACATATAACATCCACAGAAACCGGTATGGGTAAAGGCTGTCAGTCGGGGCGGTCCGTGTATACATATACATACATACATATACATACATATACACATACACACATATACATACATACACACATATATACGCACAAGTTACTAACTTGTGTAACGATATATCTGTAAGAGACAGTAGTTAGTGACAGATTCCTTACCTTAGAATATCCCCAGGCATCAGGCTGGATCCGGAAAGTTTTTGCGTAGCAGTACCCTTGCGCATCGGTAGGCGGCGTCGTGCGGCTCCGCGTCCGTCGTCGGTGTCGTGATCGCCGGGATGACGTCGCGGGCAGTACTTAGACGCCGCCCCTGCGCGCTGACGTCAGTTCTGTACACGACTTTCCGCGCCAGGAACGCAGAGCCATGCAAGAAGCTGACATAGGTGTCTGAAAAATACTAGGGCCCTGAAAGGGATGTCCTTAACCCTAGAAATCAGTTCGCAGAACGGGGAGGATGGGTGGGGCGGTAAGGAATCTGTCACTAACTACTGTACAGATATATCGTTACACAAGTTAGTAACTTGTGCATCTGAAAGAGACACGTTAGTGACAGATTCCTTACCTTAGAATAGATACCCCAGCAATACCAACCCCGGTGGTGGGTCTGCGAACAAAGATCAGACAAGGAAGTCCCGGAGGACAGAACGGCCAAAGAAGCCGTCCCTCCGGACCTGACTGTCAAGGCAGTAATGCTTTGTAAACGTGTGCAGCGAGGCCCACGTAGCTACCTGACAGATATCCTGCAGCGGAACACCGCGGCCCAAAGCCGTGGTAGCAGCCGTTGCCCTGGTGGAATGGGCACGCAGCCCAACAGGAGGCTCCTTCTTAGCCAAAGAATAGCAGGCTTTGATACACAAGGATACCCAGCGGGAGATGGTTCTCTTGTGCACCGCTCGACCTTTTTTGGCGCCCACGTAGCCAACAAAGAGCTAGTCATCCACCCGGAAGTGTTGTGTGCGGTTGATATAAAAGGAAAGCGCACGTTTTGGGTCCAGACGGCGGAGCCTCTCCCTCCCTCTCTGGAAGGATGCGGAGGCGGAAAGAAGGTGGGCAAAGTGATGGTCTGCCCAATGTGGAAGGCAGTAACCACCTTTGGCAAGAAGGACGGACGCGTCCTAAGAACAACCTTGTCTGGATGGACAGACAGAAAGGGAGGTTTGCATGATAGAGCCTGGAGCTCACTCACCCGCTGAGCGGAGGTGATGGCCACCGGAAAGGCTGTCTTCAGAGTCAGAAGACGAAAAGGACAGTTATGTAGAGGCTCAAAGGGAGCGCACATGAGAAAGGTAAGAACCAAGTTCAAGTCCCACTGAGGCATCACAAACGGAACAGGAGGGAAGAGGTGTGTAATGCCTTTAAGGAATCTGTTAACAACAGGGGACTTGAAAAGGGAGGGCTGATCAGGAAGCCTGAGGAAGGCCGAAATGGCACAAAGATAGCCCTTGATGGTACCCAGGGCAGAACCGTGTTGGGCCAGTGAAAGAAGGAACAGAAGAACCTCAGAAAGAGGGGCAGAGAGGGGATTCACAGCCTTTGCTGTGCACCATGCCACAAACTTGTTCCACCTGCAGGCGTTTACCACCTTAGTGGAGGGACGCCTGGCTGCCAGAATCACATCACAAACTTCGGGAGGCAAGTCGAAAGGAATCAACTGCCGCCGCTCAATCTCCACGCAAGCAGGTGGAGGCTGGACAGGTTCGGGTGGAGGACCGTCCCCTGCTGCTGCGACAGAAGATCCTCCCGAAGAGGCAGACGGATCGGGGATCGACGCTCATACTGAGTAGCTCGGGATACCAAACTCTTCGAGCCCAGTCCGGAGCCACAAGGATGACTTGGGCCCGGTCGCGCCGAATCTTCTTCAACACTCTGGGTAGAAGTGGTATAGGCGGAAAGGCGTACAACAGACCGCAACTCCACTCGCGACGAAAAGCGTAGCCGAGCGAGTGCCGCCTTGGAAATTCCAACGGGCAGAACTGATGACATTGCGCGTTCTCTTCGGTGGCGAATAGATCTAACCAAGGCTCTCCCCACTGCAGAACGAGACCTTGCGCCACTTCCGAGTGAAGACGCCATTTGTGATCCATCATGCACCTGCGGCTGAGTTCGTCCGCCCTGGCGTTCAGGGAACCTGCCAGGTGTTGAACCATCAGGAACATGTCCTGATGTTCCAGCCATGTCCAGAGGTGCAGAGCCTCCTGACAGAGGGTCCACGACCCCACCCCGCCTTGTTTGTTGCAGTACCACATGGCGGTGGTGTTGTCTGTGAACACCTGCACTACCTTCCCTTTGACAGAGGGAAGGAATGGTTTGAGTGCAAGTCGGATCGCCCGGAGCTCCAGAAGGTTGATATGGAGCCGGGACTCCGCCGGAGACCAGAGGCCTCTGATCTCCGCCTCTCCCATGTGACCGCCCCATCCCAGAAGGGACGCGTCCGTCACAACTGTGTGCTCTGGCTGGGGAAGGGAGAGGGATCTGCCCATGACCCATTGCCGGTTCGAGAGCCACCACTGCAACTGTTTTGCAGCCCCCTCCGAGATCTGGACGTGATCGGACAGGTTGCCCTGGTGCTGCGCCCACTGGAACTTCAGGTCCCACTGCAGAGCCCGCATATGCCATCTGGCATGATCGACCAGCAGGATGCAGGAGGCCATGAGGCCCAGCAGCCTCAGGGTCATCCGTACCGAAACCCAGGATAAGGGCTGAAAGATCGGAATCATAGCCTGAATATCCCGGACTCGCCGTTCGGGAGGATAGGCCCGAAACTGCGTCGTGTCCTGAACTGCTCCGATGAAAAGGAGCTGTGGAGAAGGAATCAGATGCGACTTCGGCACATTGATGGAGAACCCCAGCGAGTGCAGGAGTTCGGCCGTAGTCTGGAGGTGGGAGACGACTGCCTGGGACGAGCCCGGCTTCAGCAGCCAGTCGTCGAGGTAGGGGAAGACTGGAACCCCTGCCCGGCGCAGATCAGCTGCGACCACCGCCATCACTTTCGTGAACACCCGAGGGGCACTTGTAAGGCCAAAGGGGAGCACGGTGAACTGAAAATGCTCGAGGCCTACCGTGAACCGAAGGTAACGCCGGTGAGCCGGCAGGACGGGGATGTGGAAATAAGCATCCTGAAAGTCCAACGCTACCAACCAGTCTCCAGGGTCGAGGGCAGTCAAGACCTGAGCTAGGGTGAGCATCTTGAACTTCTCCTTCCGGAGGAAGCGATTGACGTTCCGGAGGTCTAAGATAGGACGCATGTCCTCCTTGTCCTTTTTGGGCACCAGAAAGTAGTGGGAGTAGCAACCACGTCCTACTTCTGGGGTCGGAACATGCTCGATGGCCCTCTTGGCCAAGAGGGCCGTGACTTCCTTCTGCAGAAGCACCAAGTGATCCCCTGACATGCGGTGGAATTGAGGTGGCATGGCTAGGGGGGTGGTCTCGAAGGGGAGGGAGTAGCCCCTTCGGACAATGTCCAAGACCCACCTGTCCGAGGTGATGGCACGCCAGTGGTGTAGGTGATGGCGGACCCTGCCCCCTACTGGCGTGCTGTGCACCTGAAAGGAGGGACTAGGAGGGCTTGGAGGCCGCGGACGGGGCGGAGTTGGTGGCCTGACCCGAACGCTGGTTGCCCGAACCGCCACGGCGGTAGCCACGTCCTCGGATACGCGAAGACACTTGCTGCGCCGGCCGGTGGCTGGGCAGCTTACGTGACTGGGCGCCCCTTCCGTGGCCACGAAAAGGGCGAAAAGCAGAGGTTAGCGGAGGGCACACAACAGAAAGGCCCAGGGACTTGGCAGTAGCCCGTGAGTCCTTAAAACACTCCAGCGCATGGTCTGCTTTGGAACCAAAAAGACCGACTCCATCAAAGGGCATGTCCATGAGTGTATTCTGGACATCACCCGAGAAACCAGTTGTTCTCAGCCAGGCGTGGCGACGCAGCGCCACCGTCGTTGCAAGCGATCTGCCCAGCGAGTCGGCGGTATCAAGGCCACAACGTATGGTGTACTTCGCTGCATCCCTACCTTCCGCAATGGTGCGGGTAAGCAGTGTCTGGACCTCCTCAGAACACTGGGGCAAAACAGCCGCCACCGAATCCCACAGGGAGTGGGTATTTCGGCCCAAAAGGCAAGCGGTGTTGACGGACCGCAAACCAGCACTGGAGGAAGAAAAAGTCTTCTTCCCAAATTGGTCCAGGCGTTTGGATTCCCTATCCGGAGGGGCGGTAGGGAAGGCGGTTTGGGAGGCAGAGGCTTGGACAACCAAGCTCTCGGGGGTGGGATGTTGAGAGAGAAACAAGGGGTTGCCCGGAGCAGGGCGATGGCGTCGGGCCACGTTCCTATCCACAGGAGCCCCTGTGGTGGGCTTGGACCAGGTGCCCAAAAGAACGTCAGACAGTGCATCATTAAACAGCAGCACAGTCTCCGATGAGGAAGCTGCCGGCTGAAGCACTTCCGTCAGGAGATTAGTCCTGACAGCCACAGTAGGCAATTGGAGGTGCAAGGCTCCAGCTGCTCTACGCAACACCGTTGCGAAATTTGCTCCCTCCTCCGTAGCCACGGGAGGAGACAGCATGCCAGTGTCAGGGGAAGTGTCTAGACCACTGGCATCCCCAAGTTCCTCTGCCCAGTCCTGATCATACTCACACTGCTGTGTGAGAGGGTCTTCCGACCCCTCCCAGCTCTCCTAGTCCTCCTCTGGTTCAAAATATGGAGGAGGAGGGACATCTGGGACCCAAGGTCTCATCGGCGCCGGAGCCGGCGTCGAGCGACGTCGGTCCGGCTCCATGTCCGGAACCGGAGAGAACCGGGGAACGATGCCGCCCGGAGCCCCGGGCGGTGTCAGGAACGGCACCGGGTACATCGGCGCCGGCGGAGGCGTGGTTAGGTCAACCGGCGTCGATGGGGGTTGCGGTACCACCGGAGCCGGGATCGAGGCCGGGGCCGGAGCCGAGGCCGGGATCAAGGCTGGCGGGACAGGCGAAGCCGGGACCGGAGTCGTCGGCGACGCCGGAGCAACCCCATCAGGGCACGCGGGGCCCGAAGGAGCACCAGAGGGACCTTGAGGCCCCAAGAGGCGGGCCATGGCCGACAGGAATTCCTGTATTTGGGCCGGAGTCGCCCCCGAACCCGGAAAGGACGGGTAATGCGGGGCGGCTCCACAGGCACGTCCGGGGCCGCGGGGCGGGACGGTGCCGACAGGGGCCTCAGCCGAGTCGCGAGACCGGCGAGGCGAAGTCTTAGAGCGATGATGCTTCTTAGACTTTTTGTGCTTCGACTTACCCGAGGAGTGCGAAGACTTGGACTCCGACGACCGGCGAGGGCTCCGCGACCGGCCCCTCGACCTCTCACGGGACCGGGGCTTGGTTCAGCGCGGAGCCGACTGCCGGACCTCGAGGAGCTTTCGAGACCGCTCTCGCAAAGCCTTCGGGTGTAATTTCCGGCAGTCAGGGCACGACTTCGTGTCGTGGTCTCGGCCGAGACAGTAGAGACACTCTAGATGCGGGTCTGTGATCGACATCATTCGACCACAGACGTCGCATGGCTTGAAGCCGGGCATCCCTACCGACACCTAGAAGTCAAGAAGACTCGAAAAGAAACAGTGAAAAAATCACCAAAAATTTAGTCAAAAATTGACTAGGGCACTGCTCTTCCCGGATCTGCGCTTACTGGCGCGGAAAAAGAAGAACTGACGTCAGCGCGCAGGGGCGGCGTCTAAGTACTGCCCGCGACGTCATCCCGGCGATCACGACGCCGACGACGGACGCGGAGCCGCATGACGCCGCCTACCGACGCGCAAGGGTACTGCTACGCAAAAAACTTTCCGGATCCAGCCTGACGCCTGGGGATATTCTAAGGTAAGGAATCTGTCACTAACGTGTCTCTTTCAGATATATACATACATACATATACACATACATATATATACATACATATACTTGTACATACATACATATATGAATCAATTTCACCTTGGCAATGATGGTCGCACACGCTCGGATTTCAGGTTTTATACCCCTACCCACCCCTAAATATATATATATATATGTGTGTAGGTATGTATATATGTGTAGGTATGTATATATGTGTAGGTATGTGTATATGTGTAGGTATGTATATATGTGTAGGTATGTATGCACAAGTTACTAACTTGTGTAACGATATATCTGTAAGAGACAGTAGTTAGTGACAGATTCCTTACCTTAGAATATCCCCAGGCGTCAGGCTGGATCCGGAAAGTTTTGCGTAGCAGTACCCTTGCGCGTCGGTAGGCGGCGTCATGCGGCTCCGCGTCCGTCGTCGGGATCGCCGGGATGACGTCGCGGGCAGTACTTAGACGCCGCCCCTGCGCGCTGACGTCAGTTCTGCACACGACTTTCCACGCCAGGAACGCAGAGCCATGCAAGAAGCTGACATAGGTGTCTGAAAAATACTAGGGCCCTGAAAGGGATGTCCTTAACCCTAGAAATCAGTTTGCAGAACGGGGAGGATGGGTGGGGCGGTAAGGAATCGGTCACTAACTACTGTCTCTTACAGATATATCGTTACACAAGTTAGTAACTTGTGCATCTGAAAGAGACACGTTAGTGACAGATTCCTTACCTTAGAATAGATACCCCAGCAATACCAACCCCGGTGGTGGGTCTGCGAACAGATTCAGACAAGGAAGTCCCGGAGGACAGAACGGCCAAAGAAGCCGTCCCTCCGGACCTGGCTGTCAAGGCAGTAATGTTTGGTAAACGTGTGCAGCGAGGCCCACGTAGATGCCTGACATATATCCTGCAGTGCAACACCGCGGCCTAAGGCCGTGGTAGCAGCCGTTGCCCTGGTGGAATGGGCACGCAGCCCAACAGGAGGCTCCTTCTTAGCCAAAGAATAGCAGGCTTTGATACACAAGATGACCCAGCGGGAGATGGTCCTTTTGTGTACCGCCCGACCTGTTTTGGCGCCCACGTAGCCAACAAAGAGCTGGTCATCCACCCGGAAATGGCGTGTGCGGTCGATGTAAAAGGCAAGCGCACGTTTTGGGTCCAGACGGTGGAGCCTCTCTTCCTCTCTGGAAGGATGCGGAGGCAGAAACAAGGTGGGCAAAGTGATGGTCTGCCCAATGTGGAAGGCAGTAACCACCTTTGGCAAGAAGGACGGACGCGTCCGAAGAACAACCTTGTCTGGATGAACAGACAGAAAGGGGGGTTTGCATGAAAGAGCCTGGAGCTCACTCACCCGCCGAGCGGAGGTGATGGCTACCAGAAAGCCTGTCTTCAGAGTAAGAAGACGAAGAGGACAGTTATGCAGAGGCTCAAAGGGAGCGCACATTAAAAAAGTAAGAACCAAGTTTAAGTCCCACTGAGGCATTATAAACGGAACAGGAGGAAAGAGGTGTGTAATGCCTTTAAGAAACCTGTTAACAACAGGGGACTTAAAAAGAGAGGGCTGATCAGGAAGCCTGAGAAAGGCCGAGATTGCACAAAGATAGCCCTTGATGGTACCCAGGGCAGAACCCTGTTGGGCCAGAGAAAGAAGGAACAAAAGAACCTCAGAAAGAGGGGCAGAGAGGGGATTCACAGCCTTTGCTGTGCACCATGCCACAAACTTGTACCACCTGCAGGCGTATACCACCTTAGTGGAGGGACGCCTGGCTGCCAGAATCACATCACAAACTTCGGGAGGCAAGTCAAAAGGAATCAACTGCCGCTGCTCAATCTCCACGCAAGCAGGTGTAGACTGGACAGGTTCGGGTGGAGGACCGACCCCTGCAACAGAAGATCCTCCCGAAGAGGCAGACGGATCGGGGGATCGACGCTCATACTGAGTAGCTCGGGATACCAAACTCTTCGAGCCCAGTCCGGAGCCACAAGGATGACTTGGGCCCGGTCGCGCCGAATCTTCTTCAACACTCTGGGTAGAAGTGGTATAGGCGGAAAGGCGTACAACAGACCGCAACTCCACTCGCGACGAAAAGCGTCGCCGAGCGAGTGCCGCCTTGGAAATTACAACGCGCAGAACTGATGACCTGTCATGCACCTGCAGCTGAGTTCGTCCGCCCTGGCGTTCAGGGAACCTGCCAGGTGTTGAACCATCAGGAAATTGCCCTGATGTTCCAGCCATGTCCAGAGGCGCAGAGCCTCCTGACATAGGGTCCACGACCCCACCCCGCCTTGTTTGTTGCAGTACCACATGGCGGTGGTGTTGTCTGTGAACACCTGCACTACCTTCCCCTTGACAGAGGGAAGGAATGCCTTTAGTGCAAGTCGGATCGCCCGGAGCTCCAGAAGGTTGATATGGAGCCGGGACTCCGCCGGAGACCAGAGGCCTCTGATCTCCGCCTCTCCCATGTGACCGCCCCATCCCAAAAGGGACGCGTCCGTCACGACTGTGTG
This sequence comes from Calotriton arnoldi, assembly GCA_963921515.1. NCBI lineage: Eukaryota > Metazoa > Chordata > Amphibia > Caudata > Salamandridae > Calotriton > Calotriton arnoldi. The sequence goes on from CAWUFW010006207.1 coordinate 21,792, forward strand.
CTCTGGCTGGGGAAGGGAGAGGGATCTGCCCCTGACCCATTGCCGGTTCGAGAGCCACCACTGCAACTGTTGTGCAGATGAGCTGCGACCACCGCCATCACTTTCGTGAACACCCGAGGGGCACTTGTGAGGCCAAAGGGGAGCACGGTGAATTGAAAACGCTCGAGGCCCACCATGAACCGCAGGTAACGCCGGTGGGCCGGCAGGACGGGGATGTGGAAATAAGCGTCCTGCAAGTCCAATGCTACCATCAAGTCTCCAGGGTCGAGGGCAGTCAAGACCTGAGCTAAGGTGAGCATCTTGAACTTCTCCTTCCGGAGGAAGCGATTGACGTTCCGGAGATCCAAGATAGGACGCCTGTCCTCCTTGTCGTTTTTGGGCACCAGAAAGTAGTGGGAGTAGCAACCACGTCCTACTTCTGGGGTCGGAACGCGCTCGATGGCCCTCTTGGCCAAGAGGGCCGCAACTTCCTTCTGAAGAAGCACCAAGTGATCCCCTGACATGCGGTGGAATTGAGGTGGCATGGCTGGGGGGATGGTCTCGAAGGGGAGGGAGTAGCCCCTTCGGACAATGTCCAAGACCCACTTGTCCGAGGTGATGGCACGCCAGTGGTGAAGGTGATGGCGGACCCTGCCCCCTACTGGCGTCCTGTGCACCTGAAAGGAAGGACTAGGAGGGTTTGGAGGCCGCGGACGGGGCGGGGTTGGTGGCCTGACCCGCACGCTGGTTGCCTGACCCGCCACGAAGGGAGCCACGTCCTCGGCCACTCGAAGACGCTTGCTGCGCGGGCCGGTGGCTGGGCAGCGGACGTGACTGGGCGCCCCTTCCGTGGCCACGAAAGGGGCGAAAAGCAGACGGTAGCGGAGGGCGTACAGCAGAAAGGCCCAGGGACTTGGCCGTAGCCCGCAAGTCCTTAAAGCGCTCCAGCGCATGGTCTGCTTTGTTCCCAAAAAGACCGACCCCATCAAAAGGCATGTCCATAAGGGTGTTTTGGACATCACCCGAGAAACCAGTGGTTCTCAGCCAGGCGTGATGGCGCAGCGCCACTGTCGTCGCAAGCGATCTGCCTAGCGAGTCGGCGGTATCAAGGCCACATCTGATGGTGTATTTAGCCGCATCTCTTCCGTCCGCAATGGCGCGGGAAAGCAGTGTCTGGACCTCCTCAGGACACTGGGGCAGAACCTGCGCCACCGAGTCCCACAGAGAGTGGGAATATCGGCCCAAAAGGCAAGCGGTGTTGACGGACCGCAAGCCAGCACTGGAGGAAGAAAAGACCTTCTTCCCAAATTGATCCAGGCGTTTGGATTCCCTATCCGGAGGAGCGGTAGGGAAGGCGGTTTGAGAAGCAGAGGCTTGGTCAACCAAGCTCTCAGGAGTGGGGTGTTGGGAGAGGAACAGGGTGTCGCCCGGAGCGGGGCGATGGCGTCGGGCCACGTTCCTATCCACAGGAGCCCCTGTGGCGGGCTTGGACCAGGTGCCCAAAAGAACGTCGGAAAGCGCGTCATTACACGGCAGCAGTGGCTCCGAGGAGGTAGCCGCCGGCTGAAGCACTTCCGTCAGGAGGTTAGTCCTGACAGCCACTGTAGGCAATTGGAGGTGTAAGGCCCCAGCTGCTCTACGCAACACCGTTGCAAAATTTGCTCCCTCCTCCGTTGCCACGGAAGGAGGAGACAGCATGCCAGAGTCAGGGGAGGTGTCCAGACCACTGGCATCCCCAAGTTCCTCAGCCCAGTCCTGATCGAACTCACACTGCTGTGTGAGAGGGTCATCCGACCCCTCCCAGTTCTCTTCGTCCTCCTCTGGTTCAAAATAAGGAGGAGGGACATGCGGGACCCAAGGTCCCATCGGCGTCTGAGCCGGCATCGAGCGACGCCGGTCCGGCGCCGTGTCCGGATCCGGAGAGAACCGGGGAACGACGCCGGGGACATCGCGCCGGTGGAGGTGTTGTTAGGTCAACCGGCGTCAATCGGGGTTGTGGCAGCACCGGAGCCGGGGTCGAGGCCGGGGCCGGGACCGAGGCTGGTGTGACAGGCGGCGCCGGTACCGGAGTCGCTGGCGGCGCCGGGGAAACCCCATCAGGGCCCGCGGGGCCCGAAGGCGCACCGGGTGAACCTTGAGGCCCGAAGAGGCGGGCCATGGCCGACAGGAACTCCTGTATCTCGGCCGGAGTCGCCCCCGAACCCGGGAAGGACGGGTAATGCGGGGGCGGCTCCACAGGCACTCCCGGAGCCGCGGGGGACGGTGCCGACAGGACCCTCAGCCGAGTCGCGAGACCGGCGAGGGGAAGTCGTCGAGCGATGACGCTTCTTAGACTTCTTATGCTTCGACTTACCGGAGGAGTGCGAAGACTTGGACCCCGACGACCGATGAGGACTCCGCGACCGGCCCCTCGACCTCTCACGTGACCGGGGCTTGGTGCGGCGCGGAGCCGACTGCCGGACCTCGAGGAGCTTTCGAGACCGCTCTCGCAAAGCCTTCGGATGCAAGGCCCGACAGTCGGGGCACGACTTGGGGTCGTGGTCGCGCCCGAGGCAGTAGAGACAATCCTGATGCGGGTCTGTGATCGACATCATTCGACCACAGGCGTCGCATGGCTTGAAGCCGGGCATCCCTACCGACACCTTTGGAGTCAAGCGACTCGAGAAAACAGTGAAAAATCACCAAAAACTTTGTCAAAAAATGACTAGGGCACTGCTCTTCCCGGATCTGCGCTTATTGGCGCGGAAAAAGAAGAACTGACGTCAGCGCGCAGGGGCGGCGTCTAAGTACTGCCCGAGACGTCATCCCGGCGATCCCGACGCCGACGACGGAAGCGGAGCCGCACGACGCCGCCTACCGACGCGCAAGGGTACTGCTACGCAAAACTTTCCAGATCCAGCCTGACGCCTGGGGATATTCTAAGGTAAGGAATCTGTCACTAACGTGTCTTTCAGATATGTAGATATGTGTATGTATATGTAGATATGTGTAGGTATGTATATGTAGGTATGTGTATGTATGTATATGTATGTATGTATAGGAATGGGCTCCATTCCTTTTAACATCTTTAATTCACGGGTATATTATATGTGCAATTATGTTAACTTATGTGCCTTATGAATAATGCTACTATTTATGGAGAAAGGATGAAAAATAAGTTTTACATTGGTTTTACTTTTAAAGTATCATCTTATCCGTGATTAATAGTTTAGTTTTATTCAGAGATGGACAGTTTTATTTTGAATACTTATTTATATATTTATCTATTTATTCAAATGTACTGTTAATTCATGATATTGTATCATGTTTGCTTTAGTTTTGCACTTCCAATGACCCTATACCCTTTGTCTTTTGACATATGTAACTTTTCCATGTCTATGAATTAGAAACAAAGATAAACAGCTGTTGTACTGCAAAACGTCACTCACTTGCACTTTAAATGTGGTAACCGCCCCCTCAACAGTGTCATGTGATCAAGGCCCCACGTGGGCTGAAACGCGTTATGGCAGCGGTGGTGTTGGGCAGAAAATAAATCACAATTGCACCATCATTTGGGTTCGCCTTCGTCTTTTCTACATTTCATTGTGACGAAATCTTTGCATGTATGTATATGTATGTATGTATGTGTATATGTATATATGTGTATGTATATATATGTATATATATATATGTATATATATGTATGTATTTTTCCAAGTTTCAGCCCTCAGTATGGACGCCGGCGCTCTTCTCAGGGGTGGTGCATTACCCTCCAGCAGGGCCACGCCGGTAAATATGAATCAATTTCACCTTGGCAATGATGGTCGCACACGCTCGGATTTCAGGTTTTATGGCGGTTTATTCATGCAAATAAAGTTCTGCCATGCACAACGTGTTTCGGTCCTCCTACTCAGACCTTGATCACGGGATGGTGTTACAATTGTTAGGGGCATTACCTATTTCCATAACCCACAATTACTTACTGTCATTTTTTGCAATGCATTGTGGTAAGTGTAGTGTCAACATTAAAGTGCTCAGTGCTTTTTTAAAAAAAATGTATGGATTGTTAGTGCCCTTGTGTTGGGATTTAAAACAATTTCTTACAATTTTATGAGAAGCAAGTATCTATTTTATGCTCCCATTAATTATATTTAATCTGATATGTCCTTTTAATGCTCTCTAGCGAGTTAATTTCGATAATGTTTCTTTTAGATGCTTCATTTAAAAGATCCACTGGTGGATAGTCTGTCATAAGGGATGAATGTCACTTTTAGTTCTTTGCTTTTTGATTCATTTTTCTTTTTCTTCTTTTTGCTGTTTATATTTTGATGGAATATTTGAGGAACATTTTCAGTAACTTTTTGATGTGGTTTCTCTAGTTCATCTCATTGTTTATCTTTATCTTCTTGTTGACTTTATTTGGCTCTCTAATGAGCATTCTTGTCATCTTATTGAAGTAAGCCTCCTTATCTTCTTGTTGACTTTGTTTGGCTCTCTGGTGAGCATTGTTGTCATTTTATTGAAGTCCTGAGTATGAACTACGACATTGCATTAGATGTTTTTTTTTTGAAGATTTCTTTGAAGATTTTTATCACAGATGTACATAAAGTTCTTCTGCCTGGTTAAGACCTCTTGGATTTCAAGTCCTGAATGTTGCTATATGCTTTGACTCTTTTTGTCGCAGGAGCCTTTCCCGGTTTCCACCTCTTTCTGATTGTAAAACTTGTTCAATGGCATAGAATCTTAGATCCTCCAATTTGCTGTTGTGGGTCTTTTCCATGTGTTTGGCTATAGTATTCGAGCGATCGTTGTTCTTTGTTGCTCAAATGTGCTCTAAGATTCTTTTCCTGATTTCACACGTCGTGCTACCGATGTATTTTAATTTACAGGGACATTCCACAATGTAGATGACAAATTTACTTTTGCACGTAATATGTTGCTTGATTTTCCACTTAGTTCCCTTCTTGATGTCAATTTCTTTTTCTTGTGTTGCAATCTTACATGCCTTGCATTTCTTACATGGCCAAAATCCTTCTCTTTTCACCCATGGTGACACTTGTGACACCTTAAAGTGACTATGTGTTAATTTATCCCCTATATTTGTAGCTCATTTATATGTAATATTGGGGTGATCACCTATTATTCCAGATAGCAGAGGATCCAATTGTAAAGTTCCCCAGTGTTTTTTGATTATTTTCGTAAGGCTCTTAGTTTCAGCACTGTATGTTGTTATCAGCCTTATTTTCTGGGGGTTTCCTGTTCCCTTACTTTCGATTTCTTTTGGTTATTTAAGATTTCACTACGTTTTTGTTTTGCCACTTTCTGCAGACTCTTCTCAATAACTTTTTTTGGGTATTGTCTCCTTTGAAATCACAATTGTGCTGCTTCACTGTGTCTACTGAATTCAGTGTCCGAGGAGCAATTTCTCCTTAATCTTAAGAACTCCCCATATGGGATGCTCCACTTAAAGGTTTCTTTGTGAAAGCTTTCACCATGAAGAATGGCATTAGTTGCCGTTTTCTTTCTATGTAGAGTTGTTTGTAACAGATTATTTTCTACATATATGCTAGTGTCCAAAAATGCCACTTTCTTGGAACTAATTTCGTAGGTGAATTTTAGCTTTGCATAGTTGTTATTAAGCTTTTCAAAGTATGTTGCAAACTCTACCTATGAATCATCTATGAATCGGAGCCATAGAATCGTTTTTTCCATAAAATGATCATGTTCAGGTGCCTATGCTATTTTTTGTTTAAACCATCCCATTACTATGTTCGCATAATTTGGGGAAAAAGAAAAGCCCATTGCACAGCCTTTGATTTGTTTGAAAATTTGTTTGTTGAACAAAAAAATATTATGTAAGCAAAGTGTAATCATTTCGATTAACATTTCATTGTGACGTTGGTACTGAATGTTCCTTTTCCCTAGAAAGTATTTGCACGCTTGAATTCCTATTGAATGTTCGATGTTAGTATATAAGGAAATCACATCCATAGTCACAAGTTTAAAGTTCGACTGCCATGAGATTCCTTCTAGTTTTTTAAGAATCTGTGGTATCACGCAAGTATGAGCTTCGGTCTTTAACCAGGGGAGCAAGGAAATGGTCAATATAGTTAGAGACTGGTTCTAACAGAGAGCCATTTGCAGAAACAATTGGCCTGCCTGGAGGATTTACTTTGGTCTTATGTATTTTTGGTAAAAAGTAAATCGTGGGCAATGTTGGATAGGTTGTTGTCAAGTCCCAGTTCACAGAGTCCACCTTCTGGCAGAGCACCTTCTAGGAGTGGACAATCGGATTGCCGACCTCCTAAGCAGAAGGAGGCAACAAATTCACGAGTGGGAACTTCATCCCCAGGTTCTCCTTTCAACAATGGGGATTTCGACAAATAGATCTGTTCGCCACAGTGGACAACTCAAAATGCCCAAACTTCGCCTCCAAGTTCCCACACCCCCTATCCAAAGGCAATGCACTATGGATGAATTGGTCAGGGATATTTGCCTACTCTTTTCCGCCTCTCCCTCTCCTTCCATTTCTGGTTCGGAGGCTCAGGCAAACATTCCTCACACAGATTCTAGTAGCTCCCGCTTGGGCTTGTCAATCATGATTCACAACTCTTTTAGAACTGTCAGTAGATCCACATCAAAAGCTACATCTCAAGTCCAGTCTTCTCACGCAGAACCATGGAGAAGTCAGACATCCAAATCCCAAGGAGCTCAATCCAGCGATTTGGCTCCTGAAGTCATAGAGTTTGGATATCTTAACTTGCCACCAGAATGTATGACCATTCTTAAGGAAGCATGAAAGCCTACTACCAGAGCACGCTATGCACCTAAATGGAAAAGATTTGTTATATATTGTACTAATAACAATATTTATCCACTAGATGCATCTACTCAAAATATCATTTGTTACCTTCTGCATTTACAGCGTGATGGTTTAGCCTACACTTCCATTCATTTGCATCTTGCGGCAGTAGCTGCATGTTTACAAAACAGACAACATCTATCTTTGTTCAAAGTTCCAGTAATTAAACACTTTTTGGAGGGACTTAAGAGAATACCACCACCCAAGGTACCTCCAGCACCAGTTTGGAATCTGAACATTGTGCTTACACGGCTCATGGGTTGCCCTTTGGAGCCATTACACAACTGTCCGCTACAGTTTCTTTCATGGAAAGTGGCCTTCCTCATTGCAATCTCTTCATTGAGGAGAGTTGGTGAGCAACCGGCTTTAACCTTAGAAGAACCCTTCTTTCAGCTTCATAGACAGAGTAGTTCTTCGCACCAACCCAAAGTTCCTTCCCAAAGTGGTTTCTGCTTTCCATATCAACCAATCAGTTGAGTTGCCTGTGTTCTTTCCTCAACCCGATTCAGTAGCAGAACAAGCTCTTCATACTCTTGATGTCAGAAGAGCGCTATTGTACTACATTGAAAGAACAAAGGATTTTCGCAAAACAGTTTGCTGCATTTGCTACACCTCACAAAGGCAATCCTATTTCTAAATCTGGTATTGCAAGATGGATTGTTAAGTGCATTCAAACCTGTTACACTAAAGCTAAGCGAATTTATCTATTCCTCGTAGAGCGCATTACACTCGTAAAATAGGAGCGTCAATGGCCCTTCTAGGTAACATCCCTAAAGCTGACATTTGTTAGGCAGCAACACGGTCCACACCACACACTTGTACCAAACATTATTGTGTGGATGTGTTAGCACGCCAACAAGCCAATGTAGGACAAGCAGTGCTAAAAACACTTTTTCAAACAGCTGCAACATCTACTGGTTAGCCACCGCTTTGGGAGAATACTGCTATATAGTCTATGCAAAGCATGTGTATCTACAGCACACATGCCTCAAACGGATTTTGCTACTTACCCAGTAAGCATCTGTTCTTGGCATGTAGAGCTGTAGATTCACATGCACCCTCCCACCTCCCCGGGCACCTATAGCTGTTGCAGTTTTGCATTATTACATACGCATGGACATCTCTGTACTACACTTACTTACTCCATTGTCTCCCTCTTGAAGGAAAAACAATCTAACAATGGAGTTGATGCCCATGCGCACTGTCACCAAAAGGAGGAGTCACCTTATCTCGTGACTAGGAAAGACTTCTTCGAAGAAAAACAACTTGCAAACATCCAGACCCAACACTAGATGACAGAAGTATGCAAAGCATATGTATCTACAGCAAACATGCCTCGAACATATATATATATATATATATATATATATATATACACACACATACACACAAACATTTTATAGATAGATATAGAGGTTTTACTTACTTTAACTATACTTATCTTGCCTGGTAAAGGCATATGGGTGGTAAAGGCATATGCCTTTACCATGCACTGTGCAGCTACACGAGTGTGTGTGGCTACATTAAAACTTGATTTGACAACCGGAAGTCCATGCCTAGCATCTTTTGGAATTATTAGATGTTATTCCTGTGGAAGCTTGCCTGCAAATCTTTACATGGTGTACCGCTGGCCACTTATAAGGTACAGTGTTTTATTTCGAGCTCTCTAAAACTAACTACACCATTCAATTTCCCTATCTCTCATCTTAAATGCTACATGAAAACTATAATTATTCAATGTAACCTAAAGATAGTCATATTCGAAAACGTTTTTTGAGAGGTTTTTCTAGCAGAAGTGCTCCTAGATCCAAGACATGGATGTAGGAAGCTGGCTCTGTATATACTATACCAAAGTGAGGTATAGTGTGCACAGAGTCCAGTGGAACCCCAAAGGTAGGCAGAGGTAAAAGTAGATAGCACCTTACTCTCTATTTGTGGTAGTGTGGTCGAGCAGTAGGGCTTTATCAGAGGGTAGTGTTAAGCATTTGCTGTACACACTCAATCATCAAATGAGATCACACACTCAAAGACAACTTCAGACCAATTGGCTTTGTATAAAAATATTCTTTTAGCTATTTTATTTTCTATAACCAAGCAAGCCGGGCACAGGTAAGCAATAAATACTTTACAGTAGAAATGCAGTTTGTAAATACAGTTTGGATTGCAATTGTATACGCACTTTGTTTTGATTACAGTACTGTTACTGAAAAATGCAATGCTTTGGAAATACAGTACATATACTTTTTAGTAAAATTACAGGTAAGTTACTTTTGAGATTACTTTTCTAACACAGAGCAGTATACCTGGATACTGCACTGGGACATCTCCTGTAAACAGGTAAGTTACAGCGTTTTGTTATTTAGTACAATTTTAAAATGATTTCTTAGGTTTTCCAACTCCACACTTAGAAACTTTTCCTAGAAAAACAGTCAATGTTATCCTATGGAGGAAACTAGTGTTATTGGGTTAAGGGTAAGTATTCGGTTGTGGGAGTTGGTATTCTGGGGGTAGATTCAGGGGTCGGGGTTCACGGGAGACACAGTTTGGAGTTGAAGGCAGGCAGGTCCTCCGAGGTTGCTGGCTGCAGGACACACTTGGATTTCGCAGGAGCAGGTTCGAGGTGGAGACAGCCCGGTAGGGCTGGGGCCAAGTCAGTAGGCATCTTCCTCTTGTTAGCTTCGGCACAGCTGTTCGGTCCTCCTTCTTTTCTTCTCGTTTCTTGTCTGGTCTGCTTTCTTGGTTCAGGGCTGCCCCCTAAATACTGTATTTAGGGGGTGTTTTAGGGGTCTTGAGGTCAGTAGCCAATGGGCTACTGGCCTTAGGGTGAATACACCCTTGGTGTGCTCACCCCACGTGGCGGGTGAGCACAATTCCTAATCCTGATTGGGGAGTGCCTGCCATCTGCAAGATGACGGGCACTGAAGAGTGGGCTTCACCTCGCCTCCCCCACCTGAGGGGTGGAGTTGGCAGAGGTGGGCACACCTTCTGGGCTGCTCTAAAATTTTCCGCCTGTCTTCCCGCCGAAAAGGAGGGGAGACAGGAAGGGGCCTGCTCCTGATAGCAGGAGAGGCTAGGGGTCGCATTACAAAGGCTGCAAGGCCTTTGAAGCTCCCCTGCCACAGATGGCTCTTCCTGGCCTGGGGGAGGTATGAACATCTCCGCCCAGGAAAGGCTTTGATTCTGGGCTCAGGGAGAGACTGCTCCCACCCCAGGGGTCGAGAAACATGTCTCGTGGTGGCAGGCTGGTGTGTACAAGTCAGGGAACCCACCAGAGGCTGGTCCTTTTTCAGGGGGCATCTCTAAGATGCCCTTTGAGTGCATTTTTCTTTCAATCCCACACTGGCATCAGAGTGGGTTTAATGTGCTGAGAAGTTTGATACCAAACTTCTCAGCTTTCAGTGTAGCCATTACAGTGCAGTGGAGTTCGTAATGACAAACTCCCAGCACCATAGTGGTAGTACTGCACTTACAATGTCTAAGAATTGGCTTAGACACTGTAGGGGTACAGGGCTCAAGCACCTGTACCCTCACCACTGGTATAGTGCACCCAGCTAGAGGGGTGGCTGACCTATGCCAGAGAAGTGGGTTGTAGGCATGGCACACAGGGATGTGTGAATCACAGAGGTTCCAGGTCCTGACTGTGGTGAGCACTGTTCACAAAGAACTCCTAGAGTTCTAAAACCAATAAACAGTCTAAATAAACTCCTCTTTTTGAACTAAAAATCAAATAAATAACCTCATTCAATAAAGATTGTATAACTCTTGTTTTTATAGGTCATGATCAAATCACTGTTGTCATGAATAAATAATATTGAGCAATCGTTCAGTAAGCGTTATATACATTAAATGTTGTAAATACATACAATGTATCCATCAAGAAAAACAATTTTACAAAGAAATTTCTTAACAGTGTAACATAAATTTTATGATGTTGACAACATTCTTGTCTTTCTATTACCTTCAAGCCCGATGCATTTCGGGACACTACGGTCCCTTCCTCAGGGGCATATCTGTAACCAAACATATTTATCAGCTTTAAATTAGTATGTATAATCAAAAGTTAATGGAAGTCGCCCTCCTGTAAAGAAATGTACAGGAAACAAATGAGGTATTCTGCATAGTGACCCGTAATGTACCAGAAAATCGACAGCGAGGGAAGCTCACCTCCTCAAAATACAGCCAAGTCTCACGTGTTCTCAGGATGTATAAAAAGGTCCTCACAAGGACAACTGTCACTCTATGGTGAAAAAAACCAGCGAGGGTAAATGTCACGTATATACTAAAAAGTACGAAAAAATACGTGAAAGCACAATGCAACGCGAGTCAATAAAGTGCGGCGGGGCACTCACCTCATGCGGAGGTTGCAGGAGCAGTTCTACACCGTCCTGTGGGGAAGTTCGAAGGTCTGTGTGAAAAACAACAGTGCAAAAAGTAAAACAGAGCGTGACCAATATATGGCTAAAATTCTAAAAAGCTAAGGAGAAACCAGCCAGTGCAATAATCTTACCAAATCCTAGGTGTGGGTCAGACGTGAAACGGCTGAACGGGCTGGTGGACGGGCTACGGTCGTGCCGAACCGAGACCGTGGGCGTCAGTTAACTTAAAAGAGAAAAATAAAAAGAGGACAACCTCAGCAGCAGCAAGAACAAAGTTTGATAATCAATATATCAGCTGTGACTTTGTCTAATCAACAAATCAATGTATTAAGTAAGGGCATGTCATTTGTCCCCACAACTTGTACTACTCAATTGGAAACTGAGGTTGCTTTTTACAAATGTATGCGCAACTTACGTTTAAAACATTATTTTAATAACTTACTAATTTAGACAAACGCACAGGAGGACACCACCACCACCACACGGTTTAGACCTAAAAGCACCTACCAAGCTCCAGTTACACACAAACTTCTGGACGCACTTGAATCTATGGTGAAGAAAGATTTACAAGATACACTAAACGAGGCGGAAGAGATGGGATGTATAGATACTCAACTCAAATCAAACTTAACCACCATTAATCCGCGCAGACCCAAGATATACATGATTCCTAAAGTACACAAAAATCCAAGAGATCCCCCATTCCGACCGATTGTGTCGGGATATGGCTCGCTTTTTGATTCATTAGGACGATGTTTGGACAATTTTCTGCAAAAGTTTGTTCAGAAATGGTTTACTTACACCAGAGACACTACAGATTTTTTAGTTAAGCTGCAACACATACAAACGTATATTCAACACCATTGGCTACTATGCACGATTGATGTTACAGCTTTATACACTTCGATTCCACATGAAGCAGGACTAGAGGCTATTGAGTGGGCATTATTAAAGATGGATGATATTGAGGCAGATAAGGTCTTTTTGTTGAAGCTTTGAAGTTCTGCTTACACCACAGTTATTTCTCGTGGCAAGGTTCTTTTTATGCCCAACTTACAGGAACATCGATGGGCTTTTCCGGCACCCCGGCGAACACCAATATTTTTATGGCGAAATTTGAAGAGGAGTTTAATTTACAGGATATTGAGTGGACATCAGGCATAGTACAATACTGTAGATATATCGATGATATATTTTTGATTTGGACAAAATCATATGAAGAGTTGGAATTGTTGATACGGCAGCTAAACACCAGAAACCCAAGGATTCAAGTCACACATACCATTAACAAAAAACAAATCAATTATTTGGATGTACTGGTGACAAAAGATACAATTGGCAGTAGAATACAAACACAGGTTTATACAAAGCCAACAGACAGAAACAGTACATTACATTTTACAATTTTCCACCCTCCAAGCCTTATTCGCAACCTGCCATTTTCACAATTCACCAGAATCAGAAGGATATGTTCGGATCCTGTTACAGAAAGATCTAAGCTTCTTGATTATAAAAAGAGATTTATTCACAGGGTTTACCCGGAGGACATCCTGCAGGCCAGTTTAACTAGACTTGAAGGCAAAGAACGGATGTCTTTATTCACCAAGTCTATTGTAAGCAAGAGCAATGCATTAACTTTTGTGTCCAAGTACTCCACCTGTTCCAACAGTATAAAACGCATCATCAACAGTAGATGGGACGTTCTTGTTAATGAACCTGATTTCAAGGGATTATTCGGCACTAAACCGACATTTACTTACACCAGGGGAAAGAATCTACAAGAATTAATGACTACACCTGCAAGATGCATAGACACCACACACTATAAGGGTACGCAGAAGTGTTTAAATTGCATTCATTGCAATAACATAATTTTGGGAGACACCCTGACGCATTCATTTACAGGCAAGAACATAAAACTGAGGCATTCCGCAGACTGCAACACGACTAATATCATTTACTGTATCAAGTGTCCATGTGGTAAGGCCAATGTAGGCAAAACAGAACGTAAACTTAAACTTAGACTAACGGAACATAAGAGTACCATACGTACACTTAATAAAACCTCTGGCGTATCAGTCCATTGGCACGAGGCGAACCACACCATAGCACAGCTAAGATGTCAGGTTGTAGAAGTACTAAAACCTATTGAGGGCGTTGACAACAGCATGAAACTATTGCAACGTGAAATCTTCTGGATAAATCATTTAAATACTTTAGCCCCCAATGGGTTAAACGACAGGGTTGACATGAGTTGTTTTTTGTGAATTCAACTGTTTATTGTGAATGTATCTGAGATTTATTCAATCATTCATGTTTTGTAAAAACTTTATTGTACATTTGCACACTAAGGATTCAAATCTATGTTGTAATATCAGAAGTCCAGCTCTCTTCCTTTTCTTCCTTTTTTCCTTCTGGTTTTTTCCCTCTGGTTTTATGCTATCTCTCGTGCTACCATTTCTATACCTTTCACATTATTGGAAGTGACACCAGTTTACCCCTATATCTTCTCCATCTGGGGGCCATTATTTTTTAGTTTCTTTCTTTACACTTTTGTATGACACCTTAACACGATCATAACGAGTTGGGTTCTTCAACGGGGATTTTCTCCCGCTGGTCTCGCATTCTGGGCATTTTTAATAGTATTCGCATCCATATTAGTTTAGTTCCATTTGCGTATTCTTAATTTATCACCCATTTCTAACTTCAAGGACACCTCCGATCTCGTTTACTATATCCTTGAATCTTTAATTTCAACGGGTCATTCGTTGTCATCATTTTTTAACACCAATTTTTGACATCTTTTTGGTACCTGTGTTAGTGGTACACTACATCATGGCGACCGGATCCCTTGCGGACCATCCCACTATTGAGGTTCAGTCCTCTTTTTATTTTTCTCTTTTAAGTTAACAGACGCCCACTGTCTCGGTTCGGCACGACCGTAGCGCGTCCCCCAGCCCGTTCAGCCATTTCACATCTGACCCACACCAAGGATTTGGTAAGATTATTGCACTGGCTGGTTTCTCCTTAGCTTTTTAGAATTTTAGCCATATATTGGTCACGCTCGGTTTTACTTTTCGCACTGTTGTTTTTCATGCAGACCTTCGAACTTCCCCACAGGACGGTGTAGAACTGCTCCTGCAACCTCCGCATGAGGTGAGTGCTCCGCCGCACTTTATTGTCTCACGTTGCATTGTGCTTTCATGTATTCTTTCGTACTTTTTAGTATATACGTGACATTTACCCTCGCGGGTTTTTTTCACCATACAGTGACAGTTGTCCTTGTGAGGACCTTTTTATACATCCTGAGAACACGTGAGACTTGGCCGTAATTGGAGGAGGTGAGCTTGCCTCGCTGTCGATTTTCTGGTACAATACGGGTCACTATGCAGAATACCTCATTTGTTTCCTGTACATTTCTTTACAGGAGGGTGACTTCCGTTAACTTTTGATTCATTGCTTTATTACTTCACATTAACCGATTCAGGTATGCTTGGTCAACGTGACACTCGTGTAGAATAAGCAGGCACTTGCATGGTTGGCTTGCTTCTTTCTTTCATTATCACCTACTCTGATAATTGTTTTTCATGTTTTCTTTTCATCTCAATATCACATCTACTAGAGCACCCCTTCCTTTCACTTTCTTTTTCAGTTTTCTTTTCCTCTCGTAACGGAATCTTGGTGTACAACATCACCGTATGGTACAAAGCACCATGGTATATCGCATTGTTGGCTGTACAGATAACTCCATGTAATTATGAATACTAATTTAAAGCTGATAAATATGTTTGGTTACAGATATGCCCCTGATGAAGGGACGGTAGTGTCCCGAAATGCATCGGGCTTGAAGTTAATAGAAAGACAAGAATGTTGTCAACATCATAAAATTTATGTTACACTGTTAAGAAATTTGTTTGTAAAATTGTTTTTCATGATGGATACATTGTATGTATTTACAACATTTAATGTATATAACACTTACTGAACGATTTCTCAATATTATTTATTCATGACAACAGTGATTTGATCATGACATATAAAAACAAGAGTTATACAATCTTTATTGAATGAGGTTATTTATTTGATTTTTAGTGCAAAAAGAGGAGTTTATTTAGACTGTTTATTGGTTTCAGAACTCTAGGAGTTCTTTGTGAACAGTGCTCACCCCAGTCAGGACCTGGAACCTGTGTGATTCAAGTAGATTCAGCATGTGCCGTCAACACGAGCAGTGGTGATGCACCAGTAGATTATATTGTGTTTTAGAATAGATTTTGACAAAAATAAGAGCAACAGAGTGCGCACCTCCACCCCCCAATTAACACAAGGATGTGTGCCATGTCGACTCTTCACTTTGTTCTGCACCAAAACACGCATCCTGCAATGGCAGTGTGTGTGTGTAAAGGTACAGGGCATTTAAGGGAGGCACAATAAGAGCTGCAGCCCTTAGAGGTCTTCCCTGGCCACAGTGCCCTTGGTGCCTATTGTACCATTTACAAGGGACTGACATATGGCCAAAGAGTGCCAATTGGGTTTTGTTTAAATGCAGGTTTAGGGAAAGCACATAGGCCCTGGGTACCTGTTTGGCAGGAACCCAGGGCACACTCAGTCAAAGTACATCAGCAGTTTAGCAAAAAGTGGGGGCAACCATGCAAAGAGAGGGCACTTTCTTACAAACATATTTTAATTCACCATAATGGAAATTGTGCCAGTTGATATACCGGAGGTTTGAAGAGTAATTTTTCATTAAAATCGATGTTATTTTTAAAAATAACCAAATGCTTTTCTTTCCAAGAACCAGACACATGTTGAAGCAAAATGGGTTCTATCAAGAGCCGTTTCACTTTTTAAGAAAATTATTTTGCCACACTAGAAATTTTGAAGGATCTGTTAATTATTGCTATTTTCTTGGGGTGATTTGGGTTTGTTGATGGGGGAAATTTTCGGCAAGCAAATGTTGCCACCAACAACTACGCAAATCACTTTGGGCAAGTACAATATTCAATACATTTTGAAATATAAGAAGTTGGAGCGTTCTAGGATATGATCGGTGAAGCTTCTTTCGCATGCTTATAATGGGTGTTGATGTGAGAGGAATGGAGGTTTAAATTAAATTGTCTACACTTTGGGCAAAAAGCCCACCTTGTTCTTCATGAAAACAGTGTTACATTAGTCTGCTGACCAAGGATGCAGCTGACTCAATCTTCTGGCTGCATGCAGTTGTGGGAAACATTCTCACCATCAACTGAACTATAAGAAAGTATGGAGCCTACTGCACAGAAATATATTGCACCGAATGAAACTTAGGGCCTAATTTATATGTTGACAGAGAGGGAACTCTGATGAGACGGTGTTCCCGTCCCACCAAAATAGCGGTTCGCCAGCTTGATTTAAATGCGGGCGTACCATGGATTGGCCACTTGCGGCTCTCCACAAGCATGCCTGTTTACGCGCAACAAGGTTTTCAGGTGATGTGCAGAACAACCTAATGGATATGCCATTCGAGCGAGAGCACCTTTTAAAACAGAAGGAAGTGAAGCATTGGAGCGATTCAAGGAGGGTAGGGCCATGGCCAGATACTGCGTTTACAATCTTCAGCGAAGGCTCTTTGCTCTTTTCAGAGGCTTATGGGTTTTTCCAAGAGAGTTCAGTATAGGCAGCATCAATCTATCCAGCAACAGCTACAGAACCCCTTTGTTCGCCTAATCAAGGGCAGAGAAAAAGGACGTGGCTGGCTGAACCAGCCCCTCCTCTTCCCCCACATCCTCCTATGCCTATTCGAAAGCACCACCAGTGAAGTTTTGGTCGTTCATATGTGAAGAAGCACAGGAAAGGTGTACTTTTTTCTACAAGCCCGGAAGGTCAAAATGTCAGATCAACGGGTCTTACAAAGATGGTATACTCTACCCTTCCATCAATACCCTAATGTTCCCTCCAGCAATTCCTTCGTTCCGATGATCATCTATCAATAAATGAAGCGGCATCCTTGCTGCACAAGGGAGCAGCGGAGTTGGTGCATGAGCAGAAAAATGCATAGGGGTGCTATTCACTGTACTTATTGGCTCCCAATAGGGACAACAGTCAGAGCATCAGGCCTTCACATTATGCTGACATAGGGCTCACAATCTGAACGGTCATGATGAATTCTCAGACTCCACACAATGTGGTCATAAGGGTAGATTTCTGACATCTTCCAGCAGGTTTCAAATCTCATTTGGAGATTATGAAGCACAGCAAGGAAAATGCTAATTACCACAGTATGCATCTGTTCTTGGCATGTAGAGCTGTAGAGTCACATTCTGAAGCATAGATCGCCATCAAGTGTTGGGTCCGGATGTTTGCACTTTGTTTTTCTTCGAAGAAGTCTTCCTAGTCACGAGGTAGGTGATTCCTCCCTTTGGTGATAGTGTGCATGGTCATCGACTCCATCTTCAGATTGTTTTCCCGTCAGAGGGTGAGAGAATGGAGTAATAGTAAAGAATAGAGATGACCATGTGTAAGTATGTATAAAATGAAGAGAACTACAACAGTTACAGGTACCCGGGGAGGTGGGTGGGCGCATGTGACTCTACAGCTCTACATGCCAAGAACAGATGCATACTGTGGTAAGTAGCATTTTCCATTCGAGGCATGTGAGCTGTAGATCACATGCTGAAGCATAGACTATACATTAGTCTCCCATAAGCGGTGGCTACCCTGTAACAGATGACGTTGTCTGAAAGAGTGTCTTAAGTACCGCTTGGTCCACATTAGCCTGTTGTCTGGCTAACACATCTACACAATAGTGTTTGGTGAATGTGTGTGGTGTGGACCATGTTGCAGCTTTGCAGATGTCAGTAATAGGGATGTTGTCTAAGAAAGCCATAGTAGCTCCGAGCTTACGAGTGGAATGTGCTCTAGGAGGTACTGTTAGAGTCCTTTTGGCTTTTGCGTAGCAAATTTGGATGCATTTAACGATCCACCTAGCAATGCCTGATTTAAATATAGGATTGCCCTTGTGAGGTGGTTGTAAAAACTACAAAAAGTTGTTTGGTCTTACGAGAAGACTTGGTTCGTTCAATGTAATACAACAGTGCTCTTCTAACGTCTAAGGTGTGTAGAGCTCTTTCTGCAACAGAGTCCGGTTGAGGAAAAAATACAGGTAATTCAACAGACTGATTAATGTGAAATGCAGATACTACCTTAGGTAGAAATTTGGGATTGGTACGAAGAACTACTTTGTCTTTGTGTAACTGGAAAAAGGGTTCTTCTATTGTTAGTGCCTGAAGTTCACCCACTCTCCTCAATGAAGTAATTGCAATGAGGAAAGCTGTTTTCCAAGTAATGAACTGTAGTTCTGATTTGTGCATGAGTTCAAATGGTGCGCCCATGAGCCTAGTGAGGACTATATTAAGATTCCACACTGGGGCAGGTGGAAGTCTTGGTGGTATAACTCTTTTGAGTCCTTCCATGAATGCTTTGATTACAGGTACTCTAAATAGTGATAAATGCTGTCTATTTTGTAGCTAGGCCGCAATTGCCGCAAGATGCAGTCTAATGGATGTGTAAGCCAATGATGACTGCTGTAAATGTAACAGGTAACGGATAATGTTTTATATGGAAGCATCCAGAGGGTTGATGTGATTGTTATTTCAATATATACTAAATCACTTCCATTTAGCTGCATAGCAGGCTCTTGTAGCAGGCTTTCTAGCTTCCTTGATAATATTCATACAGTCTGGTGGAAGGTTCAGATAACCAAACTCTATGATTTCAGGAGCCAGTTCGCAAGGTTCAATTGTTTGGGGTCTGGGTGTTTGATTTCTCCATGGCTCTGTGTGAGGAGACTGGGAGTTAAATGTAATTATTGATGTGGTACTGGAGAGACTTCCAACAGGGTTGTGAACCAGGGTTGACGTGCCCATGTTGGAGCCACTAGTATTAGAGTGAGGGATGTCTGCCTGAGTTTCCGAACCACTGATGGAATGAGTGGGAGAGGCGGAAAAGCGTAGGCAAATATCCCTGACCAGTTCATCCATAGAGCATTGCCTTTGGATAATGGGTGTGGATACCTGGAGGCGAAGCTTTGGCATTTTGCGTTTTCGGGTGTTGCGAACAGGTCTATGCGAGGGACTCCCCATGCTTGGAAGTATGGGTGGAGAACTGAGGATGAAATTCCCACTCGTGTATTTGATCCCTCTGCCTGCTGAGGAGGTCCGCAATTTGATTGTTGACTCCTGGGAGGGGTTCCGCTAGGAGATAAATATTGTGGTGAATATCCCACTTCCAGATGTCTTGGGCCAAGTGTGACAGTTGGAGAGAGTGTGTCCCCCCCTGTTTCTGTATGTAATACATTGCTGTCATGTTGTCGGTTCGGACTAAGAAAGCTTTGCCAATTAGGTGATCTTGAAAGGCTTTGAGAGCTAGAAAGATTGCCATGAGCGCTAAATGATTGATGTGGAGCAACTTTTGCTGATGGCTCCACAGGCCTTGCACTGTGTGTTGTTGAAGATGAGATCCCCAGCCAGTGAGGGATGCGTCCGCTGTTAATACTGTCTGTGGAACCGGGTCTATGAACGGCCGTCCTTTTGACAGATTTTGGGTGTTCCACCCACCACTGCAGAGCGCGAAGAGTACGGCTGCTTACCAACACTAGATCGGTTAATAGACCTTGAGACTGGTACCACTGGCTGTGTAGGCATTCTTGAAGTGGACACCTGTGTAATCTGGCATGGGGAACAACAATGATGCAAGATGCCATCATTCCTAACAGTTGCATAAAAACACTGGCTGGAAGTGACTGAGTGGTATTAAATTTGAGAATGAGTGCTTGAATGTTTCGAATTCTGGCTGCATTGGGAAACGCTAGAGCCCTTTGAGTATTTAGAGTGGCTCCTAGGTAATCCTGAACTCGGTTTGGTTGAAGATGTGACTTCAACACATTGACTGTGAATCCTAGCTGGTGAAGCAAGTGAATTGTCATGGAAGTATGCTTGCGGCATTGTTGGTACGTGGCTGCTTTGATGAGCCAATCGTCTAGGTAGGGAAAGATATGTATGCTTTATCTTCTTAAATGCGCAGCTACTACTGCCAGACTCCGCCGGAGACCAGAGGCCTCTGATCTCCGCCTCTCCCATGTGACCGCCCCATCCCAGAAGAGACGCGTCCGTCACAACTGTGTGCTCTGGCTGGGGAAGATAGAGGGATCTGCCCATGACCCATTGCCGGTTCGAGAGCCACCACTGCAACTGTTGTGCAGTCCCCTCCGAGATCTGGACGTGATCGGACAGGTTGCCCTGGTGCTGCGCCCACTGGAACTTCAGGTCCCACTGCAGAGCCCGCATATGCCATCTGGCATGATCGACCAGCAGGAGGCCATGAGGCCCAGCAGCCTCAGGGTCATCCGTACCGAAACCCAGGATAAAGGCTGAAAGATCGGAATGATAGCCTGAATATCCCGGACTCGGCGTTCGGGAGGATAGGCCCGAAACTGCGTCGTGTCCAGAACTGCTCCGATGAAAAGGAGCTGTGGAGAAGGAATCAGATGCGACTTCGGCACATTGATGGAGAACCCCAGCGAGTGCAGGAGTTCGGCCGTAGTCTGGAGGTGGGAGACGACTGCCTGGGACGAGCCCGCCTTCAGAAGCCAGTCGTCTAGGTAGGGGAAGACTGAAACCCCTGCCCGGCGCAGATGAGCTGCGACCACCGCCATCACTTTCGTGAACACCCGAGGGGCACTGGTAAGGCCAAAGGGGAGCACGGTGAACTGAAAATGCTCGAGGCCTACCGTGAACCGCAGGTAACGCCGGTGAACCGGCAGGACGGGGATGTGGAAATAAGCATCCTGCAAGTCCAACGCTACCAACCAGTCTCCAGGGTCGAGGGTAGTCAAGACCTGAGCTAGGGTGAGCATCTTGAACTTCTCCTTCCGGAGGAAGCGATTGACGTTCCGGAGGTCTAAGATAGGACGCATGTCCTACTTGTCCTTTTGGGCACCAGAAAGTAGTGGGAGTAGCAACCACGTCCTACTTCTGGGGTCGGAACATGCTCGATGGCCCTCTTGGCCAAGAGGGCCGTGACTTCCTTCTGCAGAAGCACCAAGTGATCCCCTGACATGCGGTGGAATTGAGGTGGCATGGCTGGGGGGGGTGGTCTCGAAGGGGAGGGAGTAGCCCCTTCGGACAATGTCCAAGACCCACCTGTCCGAGGTGATGGCATGCCAGTGGTGAAGGTGATGGCGGACCCTGCCCCCTACTGCCGTGCTGTGCACCTGAAAGGAAGGACTAGGAGGGCTTGGAGGCCGCGGACGGGGCGGAGTTGGTGGCCTGACCCACCACGGCGGGAGCCACGTCCTCGGCCACGCGAAGACGCTTGCTGCGCGGGCCGGTGGCTGGGCAGCGGACGTGACTGAGCGCCCCTTCCGTGGCCACGAAAGGGGCGAAAAGCAGAGGTTAGCGGAGGGCGCACAGCAGAAAGGCCCAGGGACTTGGCAGTAGCCCGTGAGTCCTTAAAACGCTCCAGCACATGGTCTGCTTTGGAACCAAAAAGACTGACTCCATCAAAGGGCATGTCCATGAGTGTATTCTGGACATCACCCGAGAAACCAGTTGTTCTCAGCCAGGCGTGGCGACACAGCGCCACCGTCGTTGCAAGCTATCTGCCCAGCGAGTCGGCGGTATCAAGGCCACAACGGATGGTGTACTTTGCCGCATCCCTTCCTTCCGCAATGGTGCGGGAAAGCAGTGTCTGGACCTCCTCAGGACACTGGGGCAAACGAGCGCCACCGAATCCCACAGAGAGTGGGAGTATCGGCCCAAAAGGCAAGCAGTGTTGACGGACCGCAAGCCATCACTGGAGGAAGAAAAGGCCTTCTTCCCAAATTGGTCCAGGCGTTTGGATTCCGTATCCGGAGGGGCGGTAGGGAAGGCGGTTTGGGAGGCAGAGGCTTGGACAACCAAGCTCTCGGGGGTGGGATGTTGAGAGAGAAACAAGGGGTCGCCCGGAGCAGGGCGATGGCGTCGGGCCACGTTCCTATCCACAGGAGCCCCTGTGGCGGGCTTGGACCAGGTGCCCAAAAGAACGTCAGACAGTGCATCATTAAACGGCAGCAATGGCTCCGAGGAGGTAGCTGCCGGCTGAAGCCCTTCCGTCAGGAGGTTAGTCCTGACAGCCACTGTAGACAATTGGAGGTGCAAGGCTCCAGCTGCTCTACGCAACACCGTTGTGAAATTTGCTCCCTCCTCCGTAGCCACGGAAGGAGGAGACAGCATGCCAGTGTCAGGAGAAGTGTCCAGACCACTGGCATCCCCAAGTTCCTCTGCCCAGTCCTGATCATACTCACACTGCTGTGTGAGAGGGTCGTCCGACCCCTCCCAGCTCTCCTGGTCCTCCTCCGATTGAAAATAAGGAGGAGGGGGGGGGACGTCAAGGACCCAAGGTCTCAGTGGCGCCGGCGTCGGGCGACGTCGGTCCCACGCCGCGTCCGGATCCGGAGAGAGCCGGGGAACGACGCCGCCCGGAGCCCCGGACGGCGTCAGGAACGGCACCGGGGACATCGGCGTCGGCGGAGGCGTGGTTAGGTCAACCGGCGTCGATGGGGGTTGCGGTACCACCGGAGCCGGGATCGAGGCCGGGGCCGAAGTCGGGAGCGAGGCTGGTGAGACAGGCGGCGCCGGGACCGGAGTCGTCGGCGCCGCCGGAGCAACCCCATCAGGGCCCGCGGGGCCCAAAGGCGCACCGGAGGGGCCTTGAGGCCCGAAGAGGCGGGCCATGGCCGACAGGAATTTCTGTATCTCGTCCAGAGTCGCCCCCGAACCCGGGAAGGACGGGTAATGCGGGGGCGGCACCTCCGGAGCTGCGGGGACGGTGCCGACAGGGGCCTCAGCCGAGTCGCGAGACCGGCGAGGCGAAGTCTTAGAGCGATGGTGCTTCTTAGACTTTTTGTGCTTCGACTTACCCGAGGAGTGCGAAGACTTGGACTCCGACGACCGGCGAGGACTCCGCGACCGGCCCCTCGACCTCTCGCGTGACCGGGGCTTGGTGCGGCGCGGAGCCGACTGCCGGACCTCGAGTAGCTTTCGAGACCGCTCTCGCAAAGCCTTCGGGTGTAAGGCCCGGCAGTCGGAACACGACTTTGTGTCGTGGTCGCGGCCGAGACAGTAGAGACACTCCAAGTGCGGGTCTGTGATCGACATCATTCGACCACAGGCGTCGCATGGCTTGAAGCCGGGCATCCCTACCGACACCTCGGAGCCTAGATGACTCGAAGAAAAACAGTGAAAAAATCACCCAAAAGTTAGTCAAAAAATGACTAGGGCACTGCTCTTCCCGGATCTGCGCTTACTGGTGCGGAAAAAAGAAGAACTGACGTCAGCGCGCAGGGGCAGCGTCTAAGTACTAGCCCGCGACGTCATCCCGGCGGTCCCGACGCCGACGACGGACGCGGAGCCGCACGACGCCGCCTACCGACGCGCAAGGGTACTGCTACGCAAAAACTTTCCGGATCCAGTCTGACGCCTGGGGATATTCTAAGGTAAGGAATCTGTCACTAACGTGTCTCTTTCAGATATTCCTTTTAACATAGGCAACATGTGTGTTGACGTTTGTGTTGTGTTTAGCGTCTCAAAGAGGAAGTCCTCTTCAAGAGACTCCTTATGAAGTTGAACCCCATGATAATTGGCAGCCCTGCCCAATAACTCAACATGTCCTAGACTATCGTCTGGCGGAGAGGGTCTAGTAGGTTATAAGTCAGGGTCATCGTCTATGGGGGAGTCAGTGTTGTAATCATCCCACTCATCTATAGGCCCAGGCTGATTATAATCAGTAGGATTATCATCATCATCCCCCTCACCCTGATCAGGTATGTATGGTGGTGAATGTTCAGGGGAAGTTGGTACAGGTACAGAGTGGTCTAAAGGTGGTGTAGGAAGAAGAAGAGGAGGAGGGGAAGGATTTGTCCCAACAGTTCTCTTCTTTAATGCAATATGAGATTCCTCTTCTGTGGTAGCAACCCTTTTTAGAGTCACTTTGGTAGTAATATGTCCAGTTTTAGGGTGTATTACCAAAATCTTCTGTTTCGGATCCGGTTTTTCTTGCGGATCACCGAAAGAATGTTTCTTTGGGGGTTTTGGTGTCTCAGTTTGTTTTGGTGCTGAAGGTTTCGGTACCGATGATTTCTTGCTTTGGCTTTTCGGATCCGAAGTTTGTTTCGGTGCCGAGTAATGATGTTCGGTGCTAGATTTGGTCTTCGACCCCGAAGGCTTTGGCTCGGTGCCTGACTTGGTATGGGGCTTTTCGGAGCCGGAAGGCTTTTTGGGAGGCTTTGGTGCCGAGCCTGGAGGCGGGGCGTCGGAAGCTTGGTCTTGGTGCCGACCGGGGCCCGAGGGCGCGGGTAGGTCCGGAGCCTCCTTTTTTGGTGTAACTGGAAGATGAGGCGAGGTAGGAACTGTACTCACAGTACGCTGTCCTTGAGGGATGTCTTCATCCTGGTCGGAGCCATCATCAGAAAGGGAGATTTCTTCCTGTTCTTCCTCGGCTCCGATGGGGTCGCCAGTTTCCTCTTCCTCCGATTCAGGTCCGAAGAGGTCCGGAATGGAGCCTGTCTGTTGGCTCTGCATCTCGCGTCGTCGGGCCCGACGATCACGAAGGGTCTTCTTGGAACGGAAAGCTCGGCACGCGTCGCAGTCTTGTTCACTGTGTTCTGGTGACAAACACAGGTTGCAGACGTCGTGTGAATCGGTGCGCGGGTATTTCGTGTGGCACCGAGGACAGAACTTGAAAGGAGTTCGTTCCATCGACTGCGAGTCGAACCGAGGGTTAGGCCCGATGGCCTACCAAGAGCTCTCCGATCGAAATTAGTTTTTTGATATAACACGATACGTGAAGAAAAGGGAACGCGATCGAAAACAATACCGTCGGTGGTGAATATTGTATGCGTCGAGTAGAACCGAAGGATCGGCGTCGAACCGGAGCGTAGGTAGTAACATCCGAACCCGATGGCGGAAAAAAACTATCTGAAGATGGAGTCGATGGCCATGCGCACTATCACCAAAGGGAGGAGTCATCTACCTCGTGACTAGGAAGACTTCTTTGAAGAAAAACAAAGTGCAAACATCCAGACCCAACACTAGATGGCGATCTATGCTTCAGCATGTGATCTACAGCTCACATGCCTCGAACATCAAGTTTAAATGCCAGAGCATGTTATGAATTCCTGACTGAGGCACAGAAATGCGGAGCTGGAGATGATGGGCAAGATGCACCATTTATGTTGTCGTGCAATGCCGTAAAGGCACAAAGGAACATAAACAGCACTGCTTAGTAGACTGAATGTGTAAACAGTTTCTGGGGACCAAGCCTGCGTCCGGGCTATATCAAAGTTAAGAACTCTACAAAGGAAACATCATGTTTTAGAAGCTTTTTTCTTGAAATATCCATCACGGACAAACAGAATTGCTACAATACTCTCAAGAAATGTGTTAATTAATGTACGGGTTAATGTGCCTTTTTGAGCAATTTTTACTCGTAAAAAGGATATTGAGAATTGTTCTAAGTCTGAAGTTCGGAATAAAATCCAGATTTATAAATGCGGAGTTAAGAAGTCGACCAAGTAGGTCATCCACGTTGTAGAAATGTTGCTTCATTGACTGCGCAGCAACACCCAAAATAGCGAAGCTAGAATTAGAAAAAGGTTTTAGGTACGTAGAAATAATCCATGTATTTAACAGTCAGCTTTGTATCCAAATTTCTAAAAAAGTTAACAAATATGACAACAAAATAATGTTCCAAATTGTGTTTTATATAAAAAGCAACAACAAATGTTTTACATTTTAAAAATTAGTATATAAAAAAAATGCCAAAATTGTGTGACCTGAAAACCAATTATCACCATAACATCACGTATGTAACAAAGTCAATTTGGAATAGGTACTTACCTATAAATCTAGTTCTCCATCACAGGTATTCTATGTAAGTAAAAACTGAGAGATCCTAAGAACTGCCACTAATATGCAGGTTCAAATGATAAGTAACTGTGTACTTTGGTTCAATACTGCCATAGAGGGCTTTTGGTGGCATCATAAACCACGATGCTGATGGCCCAATGGTTCGTAAATGTCACCAGAACCCCGCGATGGCAATGTAGGACCATATTACAGCTAGTACCCATTATGTAATGTATGCATTATAGGTTTATTTTGGGGTAGTTAGCTTTAAAAAGCTGTTTTCTTTTAAGTGCAGATAACAATGGGTATTAATTGCAATTAGAATGTCTAGGTTTTGTTTATCTTTCTTGAACGGAGAGATCAGTGGATTAATGCACCTCTGACTTCAGTGCTAACTGCATAATTATGGATTTAGGACATCTGCCACATCATTTACAAAATTTGCAGATTCCACCAAAATACTGTTTTAGTTCAAATGGATAAAACTAATGATGCCAGAGAAAGTGCCATACAATTTAGATAACCTTGCTGCATAACTTGGTGTAGCATAATCCTAGTGGCCCTGACAATGTTTAAGCTCTGCAGAGTGATTTGGGAGCTGTAATTATAATGATGCAATCTGTATATCACAGGTAACTGTCCATATTTATTTTTAATATTTCAAGATTTCCTTTGATATATGGGTTTTATACCACTATTTTGTGCAATATAAGCACTAAAACTATATATATATATATATATATATATATATATTCCACAGCAGGATCCCAGGGGTACCACCATCCAAAGAAAGGCGCAACACCAGGAAACAGACTCCAAAGGCAAAGTTTAGAAAGTAAAATGATGATTTATTCGAGCATCAAATGTCCAAATGACGCGTTTCGGCCGCCAGACATGCAGCCTTGATCATATATATATATTCACTGAAAAAACCACAGGTTTCAGGGAGGTTATAGTTAGTTGGACATTTCACTCGTACAAAACCATAGAAATTCCCCCGTTATAGTTAGTTCATGACCTGGTCAGTGACATCACCAACGGAGAGGGCCAGCCCCGGGGGATGGGGTCCCTGGGGCTAGAAGTGGCCCGGGAGGGAGGCCACGCGGTCCCCCTCCCCAAAATTAAATAATGAAATAAAAAAAATAAAGGCCGGCCCCTGGGGATGGGGTCCCCGGGGCCAGTAGAGGCCTCAGGAGGGGGGCCACGCAGCCCCCCTCCCAAAAAATATATATTTGGCCATGCCCCGAGGGATGGGGTCCCCGGGGCCGGAATTGGCCACGGGAGGGGGGCCCACGCGGCCCCCTTCCCGTTCATATAACGTTATAAATTAAAAAAGGGGTCAGGCCCTGGGGGGTGGGGTCCCCAGGGCCCAAAAAAAGTAAAAAGAAGGGGGGCCACACAGCCCCCTTCTAAAAAAAACAAAAAAACAGCGATTGTGCCGAGGCCCCGCCCCCTCCCAGCAACACTCTGCAAACGCGCCCTGTGACGCGTTTTAAGTTGGGAAATGAATTCCCCTTCAATACTGGGGGTCCCTGGGGGCCAACTAGCCCACCAGGTACCTCCAGTAAGCGCCACAGGGCTGCGTTGCAGAGAGGTGGTCCAGGCCACGCCCCTTTTTACACCTCTCTGCAACGCAGCTCTGTGGTGCTTACTGGAGGTACCTGGTGGGCTAGTTGGACCCCAGGGACCCTCAGGATTTCAAGGGGACTTTATCCCCCAACTTAAAACGCGCCACGGGGCACGTTTGCACAGTGGTGAAGGGAGGGGGCGGGGCCTCAGGTGACATGTGTGCAAACACGCCCTGTGGCGCGTTTTAAGTTGGGGAATTAATTCCCCTTGAATCCTGAGGGACCTTGGGGGCCAACTAGCCCACCAGGTACCTCCAGTAACGCCACAGGCCTGCCTTGCAGAGAGGTGGTCCGAGGCCACGCCCTTTTTACACCTCTCTGCAACGCAGCTCTGTGGCGCTTACTGGAGGTACCTGGTGGGCTAGTTGGACTCCAGGGACCCTCAGGATTCAAGGGGACTTAATCCCCCAACTTAAAACGCGCCACTGGGCGTGTTTGCACAGTGGTGAGGGGAGGGGGCGGGGCCTGATGTGACAAGTGTGCAAACGCGCTCCGTGGTGCGTTTTAAGTTGGGGGATTAAGTCCTCTTGAATCCTGAGGGTCCCTTGGGTCCAACTAGCCCACTAGGTACCTCCAGTAAGTGCCACAGAGCTGCGTTGCAGAGAGGTGTAAAAAGGGGAGTGGCCTTGGACCACCTCTCTGCAACGCAGTTCTGTGGCGCTTACTGGAGGTACCTGGTGGGCTAGTTGGCCCCAGGGACCCTCAGGATTCAAGGGAATTAATCCCCCAACTTAAAACCCGCCAGGGCGCGTTTGCACAGTGGTGGAGGGAGGGCGGGCCTGATGTGACATGTGTGTACTTATCCAATCACTCCGCCAAAACCCAAGCACTTATAAATTCACTGTGCACTCTCCTTGCATTACTCTAGTCATCCAGTCAGTACCCATGCACTCATGCAATGACCCATGCACTAACTCATGCACTGCTACAATACCCTGAGCACTACTGATGCAGTCCAGCCATCGCCCTGTCACTACCCATGCACTCCTCCAATCACCCAGCGAGCACCATGTACTTATCCAATCACTCCGCCAAAACACAAGCACTTATAAATTCACCATGCACTCTCCTTGCAGTACTCTAATCATCCAGTCGCTACCCATGTACTCTATGCAATGACCGAAGCACTAACTCATGCACTGCTACAATCCCCTGAGCACTACTGATGCAGTCCAGCCATCGCCCTGTCACTACCCATGCACTCCTCCGATCACCCAGCGAGCACCATGTACTTATCCAATCACTCCGCCAAAACCGAAGCACTTATAAATTCACTGTGCACTCTCCTTGCATTACTCTAATCATTCAGTCAGTACCCATGCACTCATACAATGACCCATGCACTAACTCATGCACTGCTACAATACCCTGAGCACTACTGATGCAGTCCAGCCATCGCCCTGTCACTACCCATGCACTCCTCCAATCACCCAGCGAGCACCATGTACTTATCCAATCACTCCGGCAAAACACAAGCACTTATAAATTCACCATGCACTCTCCTTGCAGTACTCTAATCATCCAGTCACTACCCATGTACTCATGCAATGACGCAGGCACTCACACATGCACTGCTACAATCCCGAGGACTACTGATGCAGTCCAGCCATCTCCTTGTCACTACCCATGCACTCCTCCAATCACCCAACCAGTTCCATGTCCTTATCCAATCACTCCGCCAAAACACAAGCGTTTATAAATTCACCATCGACTCTCCTTGCAGTACTCTAATCATCCAGTCAGTACCCATGTACTCATCCAATGACCCAGGCACTAACTCATGGCAAATACAGAGGAGGTCATGCTAATCACAGAGGTACCCCAACGCATAGTGTTCCCTATTGTATGTAGGTGTTTTCACTGTATTCTAAGTGTCTTTTAGCATAGCACTGGCTCTAGGGCCGGTTAGTCAGAGTCAGTTACCACCAGTACCCGACAGCAAAACGTTTGGGGCACAGGAGGACTTTCTGCTCCTCTGTTGGTTCTTTCTGCACATCTCTTGCTTCTTCTTGCACTTTTCTTCGTCTTTCTGGACTTCTGTTGCCTCTTTCTGCATGATGTAATATGCGACGTCATCAGCAGTGCATTGCGGGGGTGCGAGTTATAGTTAGCCCACGTTGGGGACCGTGGGGGGAGCCCCAATGCCCCCACGGTCCCACCGGCTCCCCGCGTCCTGCGGGAGCCGGCATTGCTTTTCCACATGGGGAGCTGCTAACATGCAGCTCCCCATGTGGAAAAGCAATCTGCTTTGCTTCATTGAAGCGAGAGCAGGTTTCCCAGCTCTCGCTTCAATGAAGCAAAGCAAGTTTGCAATGACAGGGCGGGAGGCGCGAGGCTCCCGCCCTGTCCTTGCAAACAGCAGTGTCCCGGGGGTGGGCACCCCGGGACACTGCAGGAGCCGGCCCTGGGGGGTGGCGGTCCTCAGGGCCATCAATGGCTCCAGGAGGGGGGCCGCGCGGCCCCCCTCCCAATCTGTACATAGCCCCGGGGAGGTGGTGGTCCCCGGGGTCCTTAACGGACCCCCTAATTTACATGTTAGTGCCCCGGGGAGGTGGCGGTCCCCGGGGCGTGTGGGGGGCTCGAGCCCCCCCACACAGGTACATTTATTTTTTTTAAAAGAAGCCCCGGGGGGTGGCGGTGCCCGGGGCTGCGGGGGGGCAGTGTGTCCCCCGCAAATATAATTAAAGTGAGCCCGGGGGGGGGGTGGTGGTCCCCGGGGGGGCCTCAGAGGCCCCCCCCAACTTTATAAAAACAAGCCCCTGGGGGGTGGCGGTCCCCGGGGCTGCGGGGGGGCCATGTGCCCCCCGCAAATATTAATGCAAAGCCCCGGGGGGTGGCGGTCCCCGGGGCAGTGTGGGGGGATTGGGGCCCCCCCCACACATTTTTTTTACTGCCCCCGGGACTTGGCCCACCCGGGGGATTTTTGAATACGAAGCGCGGGAGCCAGCGCTTTGTTTTTTTTAATTTTCGGACGAAATTCGCGCTGGGTGCACGAATTTCGCCGATTTAAAAAAAAAAAATGTTTTTTTGGGCCCTGGGGTTCCTTGTGGGACCCCCTGAGCAGGCCTAGGGGGGGTCAGGGTGTTTCTACCCTGCCCCCTTTTTGCGTTTTGTGCGTTAGTTTTTCTCTTTTCTTGTGCCTCGGTTCTACCGAGGCACAAGATGGCTGCCAACACTTCCTGGTTTGGAGTGTTGACAGCCAATTAGCATACAGCTCGTGATCGGGAGGGTGCGCGGATCCTACGCGGCCATAGATATATATGTGTTTTTACTTTTGATTTTCTCAGCAACTACTGAACGGATTTACACCATTTAACAAAAAGGGTTCTTTCTGAACCAAGAACTACCTCTTTGCCAAATTTGGTGTAATTCCGTTCAGCAGTTCGAGCTGTAGCCTTGCATAAAGTTTCCTATGGGAAATTGATTTTTTGAATTTCTCCGCAACTACTGAACGGATTTACACCATTTAAAAAAAAGGTCGCTTTCTGAACCAAGCGCTACCTTTTTTGCGAAATTTGGTGTAATTCCGTTCAGCAGTTCGGGCTGTAGCCGTGTCTAAAATTTCCTATGGGAATTAACATGGAGAAAACACGTTTTGGGACCCCCCCCTTTTTTCTCGGCCCCCGCTTGCCGAATCACACCGAAACTTTCAGGATACGAGCGGACCGGAGCGCCCCACGAGTTTTGAAAATTTCGCGAAGGTTCGTCAACCGGCGCCAAAGTTATTGGAAATAGAATGTTGTGAATTTCCTATGGAAAATAGGTCCTAACTATAACTATCTACTGGCGACCGCCAGTAGATTATATATATATATATATATATTGTTCTACAATCTCCTCCCCTGTTTGAAGAGCACTCTTGGAACAGGTCTGTGAAGGCAGACAGCATTCTTTATTCAATTAAAATTGCAAAGCCTTACGCGTTTCAGAGACATTTCTCCTTGTTCACAGGCATTTCAGTGGGTTGTGCAGATTGAAAAAGGCATTGTCCCAGCATGCTCTTTTCACAGGTGAGTATGCATACTGCCTGCTGGGATGTGTGGTACCTTTAATTTTATAATTGCCCCTTCGAGAAAATACTTTTTCCTTTAGTAGGTTCTGCGCCTCCTCACATTATTAATGCCATTCAGCCGAGAAGAGGCACCACCCACAAGTATATCCTCTCCAGAAGACAGGAAATGTGGATCAGACAGAACCACGCATATCAAGATCATAGGAAAAAGAAAAGCCTATTATAGAATAGTCTCCATGACTTTCATGGATGATTACCAACCAATAAACGGTCTTGAGACAAGCCGGACCAACCTGTGCATCATAAACCTTTGGCTGCCAATTTACTGCACCACAAAGTGGAGCAGGGATAGGGATTGCCTGCATTTGAGGAAATATTCATGTCCACACTAGACACTGTTCCTTTACCCTAAAGGAAGATTCACAAGCAAATAGCATGCAAAAGCATGCAAAGTATATACTCTGGACTAGAGCAAGGCTTCAACTTGCTCAATCTCTTCAAAGAATTGAAGCACTCACAATAAATACGTAGTCCGCTCAAGAAGAGGAACAAAACTGCACTGAATAAACTGGTTAAGAAAAAAACCAGAGAAGCGTGTAAATGTAACGGAACCCCCCCGAGAGGGTATCACAAGAGGAAAAGAGCAGTTATTAGCTCACTACCATAGTCCTTAAGAGAACATAAAACGAAGTCCAATAAGGACTAAGCTGTATATGAGAGAGATCTATAGGATAGAAATAGACTACAAAAGTAGTATTTCTGAAGAGCTATACAATAGCAACCCAATACTCCACGTAGAGTAAGTTACATACCCAATATGGGGTATAGCCTCTTGAGACTAAGCTCTTCATCAGAGTAAAACGAAGAATAAATAACCAGCTACACAGCTGTAAATACCATCCGGAGATTAAAAAGTCAAATCCGGAGACAAATCTTCTCATTATATGCAAAAAGTTGTGCTTAACTCTTCAACACTGCAAGACATAGCAGAGGGAGGAGATAATCCTAAAACATAAGAACCACAGCCATGGATACATAAGAAATAAACAAAAGACCCGATAAGGTCAAATTACAAATGGCCAGCAATGAGGAATTGTACCGCAGAATCAGCATGGCATGTCAAATACACCGGCTCCATCAAAGGGCAAGTCTTTCAAACTCTCCAAAACATTATCAGGAAATCTCGACTCGCGCAACAAAACAGGTCTACGGAGAGCAATTGATTAAGCCATAGCTCTGCCGATTAAATCTGTTGTGTCCATCGCCGATTTAATATTACATTTTGCCATCTCATGGCCATCCTGCACAAGCTGAGAGAGTTCATCCCTGACTCCTTCAGGAAAGGAAGGAAGCAGTTGGTTGACAGAGTCCCACAAATTATAGGAAGCCCTTCCTAAGACACAAGATGTGTTCATCGACCACAAGGCCGAACTAGTTGATGCAAAGATAGTCCAGCAACACATCTCCAACCACCTAGACTCTCTACCTGGCGGAAGCAAGGGAGAAACCTCCAAACTTGGCGAAGCTGTAGCAGTTTGCACAACAAACCCTTTAGTAGTAGAAAGTCGAGAAAGACAAGCAGGGTCGTCCGGAGCACGACGATGATGCAAAATGGCATGATCAACAGAAATACCAGACATCGGCTTTGCCCAAGTACTCAGGAGAATGTCATACAGAGGCTCTCCATAAGGTAAAAAAAGGTTCAACACCTGTGACACCCTAAAGAAGCAGATCTAATAATGGATCAGATGACAAAGTCACCGACGGAAGCTGCAATTTTAGTATTCAAGCAGCTCTCTTTATAGTCTCAACAAAAGCTGCACTAGTCTCTGTCGCCATTCGCGGCGGAAAAAGCAGATCATAATTAGGAGACGGTTGCAGACTACTGTCTCCACCAAATGTCTCCTACCTGAGACTGGCCAAGACCAACCAAATGGTCAACGTCACCAGTATCTGCAAAGTCTTGCAATACTGGAGAAATAGCAACATAACCAGTTTCATCCTCAATTTGAAAAGTAGAAGGTGCAGGAACTGCAGTGGCTATGAGCTGTGTCTCCGGCGCTGATCAACGTCGGTGCGGCGTATCAATGTGCACAATGAATGGGGCCTCCGGCGTCGTGGCCACCTCATCCGACGCCACTGATGTCACAACGGGAAGCCGCACCGGGCTGTGTCCTGACGTCGTAAAGACTCCAAGTACGGAGTCGAGGTCCTCGACCAGCGCCGAGGGCGAACCCACAGGTGTGCTCCCGATCAGAGTCCCCTCAACCTCTTTTGGGCCCGATAGGCGCACCAGGGAGAGGTGTAGACCCAAAGAAGGATTGCAGAGTATGAAAATATGCCTGCACCTGGGTCATAGTCGCCCTGGCTCCAGGATAAGGAGGGAGGCTTGGGGTTGACTCCTGCGCTACATCCTCCGGTAAGGAACGGGAGGAACCAGCAACTGCGTCACGACTTTGTGGGGTCGAAGACCTTCGTGACCGCGACCCCTTCCGATGGGATTTCCGTAACTTGGATGAGCGACGCATATGGGAACGGATCCTGGAACAGCCCGCGGAGGAACTTCAGAGCGGGAAGGAGATAGATGTCGCCTAGACTCCGATCAGGAGAGCCGCGCCGTCAGCAACTTCATTATTCGCCTTTCCTGCAAGGACTTAGGCTTCAGCCTCTTACAGGCGTCACACTCCTCACACCACATATGTCGAGTACAGGTCTTCCATGTCTTAAAACCCGAAGGCATAGGCAGACTGTTCCCAGACGCAAAAAGGCATTGAAGTAGGCCAAAAACAGAAGGCCTGAGAAACCGCTTCTCTGGATCTGCGTTGCAGTGCAGAAAAGAAGAAACTGAAGTCTGTGCGCCAGAGGGGACTTATATGGCTCCACTTACGTCATATCTGGAGACGACGTCACCGCAGAGACGAACGACGATGTCCCCCGGCACGCAGAGGTACTGCTGAAAAGTTTCTGGATCCAGTCTGGCGCCAGGGGAGAATTCAAAGTTAAGGAATCTGTGGCTAGATGTCTATATCAAATAAATATTACTGAATACTACAAACGTGATCATTGTTGACTTAAAAGTGTACATCATAACTCAACAAATATTTTTGCAGGGAAATAATGCAACAAAATGCTTATCGTAGTTGGAACTCCAGTCAATCATCTTTCCTTCATGCAAGGAAGCGATTTAGAGTTATTGTCGTGACTAGGTGTTTAAATTGCAAACAAAATCAGTTAAAAGCAAATTAGGATTATTCCAACACAGAATTAAACACTAATTTTCCATATTAAGGAGTGCACTTATATCATTAAAATTCATAGATGTACAAATAGGTCCTTATCCACGTTCGATTCATTAGGCTCCTTTGTGTCAAATTGCAAAATATATCTGCATTCCTTCCTTCGAAGGGCTTTTCCTCCCGCTCCACCTCTCATTGTATGTGGGATTCCATCTACAACGCTATATTCTAGTAATGATTTGTTGCCCTTGTGTATTGACCAAAAGAGTCTAGCAACAGAATACTTGCTATCTGTGTTCAATAGCTCGAAGATGTTGTAGTATCCTCTTCTATACAGGTAATTTTGTGCCCCAATGTACATTCTTTGACAAGGACAGGTTAATAATTATACCACATGGATATCCTCATAGATATAGTGACTGTTGAGTACTTTCCTATTTCCTATTAAATGATTATCTGACACCTTAAAATTTCCAACCTTCGCACTTTGCACATTTAAAAAAAAAATCTTTTCCCTTTCAAACCAACTGTTTGCAGTGTCTGTCTGTAGGTCACTGTATACTAATCTGTCCTTCCTGGACAATGATTTTTCAAATGTGAGTGCCGGTTTATTATCAAGTTTCTTGCAAATAATAGAATAATTTTTCAGTATAGACCAATATTTCTGCAAAATACATCTTATCAAAATGTGTTGGGTGTTGTAAGTTATTAGCCTAAGAATGTCATGTTCATTTTCCTTGACTCTTCGTTGTTTCGTTGTTAACAGAATTTCCTCCTGTTTTTTATTTCTGAATCTCTCTCCACTGCTCTAGTTAGTGTGTGCTCCCTATATCTCCGTTCTCTAAATCTCTCAAGAGAGTCCTGCTTAGCTGCATCATATGCTTCCTCCATACCTCTATTTCTTTGAACTTGTAGTAATTCCCCTTAAGGGATGCTTTCCTTGAGGAGAACAGGATGGAAACTCTTAAAATGTAACAAGCGGTTGCTAGCTATATAGCCGATACATTTTAAAATTCGACACAAAGGAGACTAATGGGTTGAACGTGGATGAGGAGCATTTTGTACATCCATGAATTCTAATGATAATAGTCTATTCCTTGATATGGAAAAATATAGTTTAATTCTGTTTTTTAGAGTAATTCTTATTTGGCTTTAACTGATTTTGTTTATGGTTTTCAAGCCTAGTCAAGACAATAACTCAAATTCCCTTAATTGAATGGAAGAACCGCCAGACACAACTTTCAAGAAGGCATGGAAGCCGTCGCCAAATGGATGAAAAACAGCTGCCTACAACTAAACACCAACAAAACAGAAGTACTCACCCGACGCCTGGAGCAACACCAGGTGGCCCCCCGCCCTCGGAAACCCGCCAACCCCCACGGACCACGCACGCAACCTGGGAATCATCCTGGACTCCGAGCTCAAAATGGACTGCCAGATAAACTCCGTCTCGTCTTCCTGCTTTCACACCCTCCGTAAGACCTTCAAATGGATCCCCCTCGAACACAGAAAGACCGTCACTCACGCCCTGGTCACCAGCAGACTCGACTACGACAACGCACTCTACGCCGGAATTAACAAAAACCTCACCCACAAGCTACAGAACATCCAGAATGCCGCCGCAAGACTGGTCCTCAACCTGGCAAAACACTGCCACATCTCCCAGCACCTGCGCACACTCCACTGGCTCCCCGTCGAGGCGAGAATCACCTTCAAGATACTCACCCCGGCACAGAAGGCCCTCCACGGCACCGGACCAGCATACCTGAACAGCCAACACAAACTCCACATACCACAGAGGACCTTACGATCATCCCAGCTCTCCTACGCCGTGGTCCCCCACACCAGAAAGACCAGATCAGGAGGCCGCTCCTTCTCCTTCCTCGCGGCCAAAGCCTGGAACGCCCTTCCGCTCCACCTCAGTCAGACAACTTTGCTCCCCACCTTCGCAAGAAACCTCAAAACCTGGCTCTTCGACAGACCCCCTCCTTAATGGAATGGAACCTGCACCCCCCTACCCCTAGGGCCTTGAGACCCTCACGGGTGAGTAGTCGCGCTTAACAAACCCCTGATTGATTGATTGAAAGAAAGATGAGTTCCAATTACGACAAAGCCTGCACACAGACTGCCATTGTAGGCTGGTGAAATGGTGCAAGCGAATTTGATGCAAAACGTTCGGCGAACTTCTTTGCAACCTTTTTCTTTCTTGTGTTGGAGAGCCTTCAGCCAAGCATCAAGACTCAACGGTGGAAAAAAGAACCTGAAGATGACGAGCAGGAGCCAAAAGCGTAACAAAACCTGAGGGGGGGCTCCCTGCAAGGCACGTGGAGGGGCCCCCTCCGGGCTCAAACATGAGCTCTGCAGCCAGAGTGCTGTGCTGAGGGGGCCCCCTGGAGCTTGGGGGTCCCCCGCAATGCGGGGGCTGCGGGTGCCTGTGTTACGCCCCTGGCAGGAGCTTTTGGGGGAGGGTTTACAACGTCACAGGATGCACCAAACGGGGATCCAGTGATGCCCAACAATAAAAATAGAAGTAGGACTACAAAAAAGTTGAGAATTCCGTACCCAGTCACTAGATGACAGAATAATACACAGCATGTGAATCCAGAAAAGATTCATGCTGCAAAATATTGGATCCTGCCTCCAACAGGGTGGCTGTGTGCCGGCAAGGGCACTCTAAAGCAATTTTGCAGGGGACTGAGCTGTACACGCCCTGGCTGTTTGAGCGTTGAGTACCATGGTCAAGGCCACGAAAGGGCTGAAAGGCTTGCTGGGTTGGTGGAGGGGTCTGGCGTTAGCAAAAGCCCTGACCATAGCCACGGAGAGAGCAAAACTGTTAGAACTGCTGGTGGGGGTGGAAGACCCAAAAAACATGCTCCTGGCCCTACTCTTCTTAAACCATGCCAGGGCAAAATATGTTTTTTTCGTCAAAGAGGTGGGAGTCATAAAATGGCATGTCCATCAGAGACACTTGTACACCCTTGGAGAAGCCCATAGACGTCATCCAGGCTTGTCACCAAAGTGCCACACTGGAACCCATTTCTCAACCTAAGCAGTCGGTTGTATCCAAGCCAGAGAGAATAGCAAAGTTCACTGCCTTACAGCCACCCTGAATGTTCCTAGACCAAAGGTCCCCCGATCAGCCAGTAAAACCTACGTCGCCAAGTCTCAAAGGGCATGGGAGGAGTAGTAGCCTACAAGACAGCTATCATTCACCGACCTCAACTCAAGGCTAGTAGAGGAAAAAAATCTGTTAGCTAATTTTTCTATCAGTTTTGACTTATGATCATGTGTGGTGGTACCAGACCCAGCTCTCCCCGTGCTGCTGCATCGCTCTGGTCTTCTCCTTGCTTTTCCCCCATTTTTCAAGTGCTTTCTCCTTGCTTCAATGTTTGGCGCAGCCATTATATAGTTAGACATCTCGTAATGACTGATGTCCTGTATATGTATGAAAATGGCTGACCACACTTCCAAAGCCTGGAGAATCGAGTCTGGGGTTTGCAGGGGTGTCCTGGTCATGCAGGGGCACCCTCACACTTATAACCAAGCACCCTGCCCTCAGGGCTGAAGAGCCTGAAGTGCCTGCCATAGGGGTGACTTATGGATCAGATATAAGGAAACATATCTGTCGTGATTGGAGCAAGCAACAACTCACACAGGCTGCAATAGAAGGCCTGTAGTCACAGTTTAAGTGCACTCCCATAGGTGGCACAATACATGCTGCAGCCCATGGGAGACCCCTGGTGTACCTATGCCCTGGGTACCTTATTACCATATACCAGGGACTTACAAGGGTACACCAGTAGCCAATTGTGGAGGTACAAAAGTACTTACCATGTCAATTTAGGGGAGAAAGCACAGTGACTGGGGTCCTGATTAGCAGGATCCCAGTCAGACTAGGTCAAAAACACTCTGACACCAAGCAAAAAGTGGGGGTAACCATGAACGCAGATCCTACTTTCCTACAGTTCTGCTTTGTCATTTCCAGGGCAGTATGAAGGCAATACAAAGCCAACACAGAGCCGCCCAGTGCCAACTACTGATGTGGGGGAGCACTGCTGAAAAATTCTTCAGATCCAGTCTGACACTTTGGGATATTCTAAAGGTGAGGCATCTGTGGCTAAAACTATCCATCTGAAAAGAAATTCAATATCAAGTCAACAACTAAACCGAACCATTTAAACAAACTTGGGGTCCACTTCTAAAGGCTCTAAGAGGGTCCATGATCCATAAATTATGACAAGAAATGATGTATTCAGAATGGACACTTGTTTGCTTTCCATAATGTTACTGTCCACAGTGGTTGAATCTTGACAGTAAGGATGAATGTAAATTACCCCTCCCTTACACTCTCTCCTACCAAACGTATTAATCTAAATGTTGTATGTTTTTTAGATTCAAATAAGAAACAAATTATGTAAATTAGCTCTTCTCATGGAGCAAAGGTCTTACATTGTTTTATACTATGAAGGCGAGTGCCATGAAAATTATTACAAGATCTCCATTTCTAGGTTGTTTCTCTTTACTCCGGTTGTCTGCTTCGCCTTGTATAAGTCTGCCCTTCTTCCTACTTCTTGCCCTCAGCACCTACCTTCATGTGCAAACAGTGCTTAATTTGTGCCGTATTTGGCTTAACTCTGGCACTTTTTTCTGGCAATCCACCACATAGTGGTGGTGGCTGCCTATTTTCAGCAGAGCACATCTGCTTACTAATCCAATAGGCACTAAAAAATAGTAATAGCCATGCATCCACAGGTCCACTGGTACTGGCATTTTTCTGCCCTGGCAAGGGCAGTGAGTCGATCAAGCTACAGTTGCATCGTTAGCGAAACATTGAGCACATATTGTTTTTAGAAATTAAACAATGTGTGTCACCCATACCCTTAACATGCTCCAGGTTCAGGAATGACAGTGGTTGTTACCAGACTGACCTATTTGCTTGTTCAGTTAGCAAAGCTTTCCATCAGCTTGTGCTAGCCTGTATACGAATGAGGATAAGTTACTTACCTGTAATCCTAGTTCTCTTCCAGGGGTATCCTCATCAAAGTCTTAAGCACTTGAACATTCCCGCCCATGCGTGGGGACCCCGGAAAATATATAAAAAATATATATGAAAACATATATATATCACTATATATATATATATATATATATATATATATATATATATATATATATATATCACTATATATATATATATATATATATATATATATAGATTTTTTGAAAAACAATCAATGTAGCCTTCCATACACCAAAAGCTGAGCAATGCTGTAAAATATTTCTTTGCACACATACAAAAACAAAGCAGGAAAAACAAAGGACATTTGAACTGCTTTTAATGCACAGTAGAAAACCATAATCCTGCAAAGAAAAAGCAGGCATTGTCAGCTCATAGGCTGCATTGTAACTTCAATAGTATAGAAAGCTGAAAAGCTAACCTGAAGAAACACAAAGAAACTGGCACCGTGACTTTAAGGCAGCCATGCCCATAGCTTCCCATCATGCCTCAGGGGTGACAGTTAGGTCAGTTGTTCTTTGCGGAGACCCGGAGGCCAGGGCACAAAGATGACACTTTTTGGATCATTTGCCCGGGGAGGCGGGAGTGTTGCTCATGACTTTGATCAATCAATCAATCAGGGGTTTGTTAAAGCGCGACTACTCACCCGTAAGGGTCTCAAGGCGCTGGGGGGGGGGGGTGCAGGTTCCATTCATCAAGGAGGGGTCTGTCGAAAAGCCAGGTTTTGAGGTTTCTTGCGAAGATGGGGAGCGATGTTGTCTGTCTGAGGTGGAGCGGAAGGGCGTTCCATGCTTTGGCCGCGAGGAAGGAGAAGGAGCGGCCTCCCGATCTGGTCTTTCTGGTGCGGGGACCACGGCGTAGGAGAGCTGGGCTGATCGTAGGGTCCTTTGGGGTGCGTGGAATTTGAGTCGGCTGTTCAGGTATGCTGGTCCGGTGCCGTGGAGGGCCTTGTGTGCGTGGGTGAGCATCTTGAAGGTGATTCTCGCTTCGACAGGGAGCCAGTGGAGTGTGCAGAGGTGCTGGGAGATGTGGCAGTGTTTTGGCAGGTTGAGGACCAGTCTTGCGGCGGCGTTCAGGATGTTCTGTAGCTTGCGGGTGAGGTTTTTGTTTATTCCGGCATAGAGTGCGTTGCCGTAGTCGAGTCTGCTGGTGACCAGGGCGTGAGTGACGGACTTTCGGTGTTCGAGGGGATCCATTTGAAGGTCTTACGAAGGAGGCGGAGGGTGTGGAAGCAGGAAGACGAGACCGAGTTGATCTGGCGGTCCATTTTGAGCTCGGAGTCCAGGATGATTCCCAGGTTGCGTGCGTGGTCCGTGGGGGTTGGCGGGTTTCCGAGGGCGGGGGGCCACCAGGTGTCGCTCCAGGCATCGGGGTTTGGGCCCATGATGAGTACTTCTGTTTTGTTGGTGTTTAGTTGTAGGCAGCTGTTTTTCATCCATTTGGCGACGGCTTCCATGCCTTCTCGAAAGTTGCGTCTGGCGGTGTTGGGCTCGTTGGATAGGGAGAGGATGAGCTGGGTGTCGTCTGCGTATGACACGATGTTGAGTCCGTAGGTTCTGACGATGGGGGCGAGTGGAGCCATGTAGACGTTGAAGAGCGTCGGGCTGAGGGAGGAGCCCTGGGGGACTCCGCAGGTGGTAGGTGTGGGGTCCGAGAGGAAAGGGGGGAGTCTGACCCGCTGCGACTTGCCGGAGAGGAAGGAGCGGATCCAGTCGAGGGCCTTGTCCTGGATTCCTGCATCGTAGAGTCTGCGTATTAGGGTGCGGTGGGAGACTGTGTCGAACGCCGCTGATAGGTCGAGGAGGATGAGGGCTGTTTCTCCTTTGTCCAGTAGGGTGCGGATGTCGTCTGTTGCGGCGAGGAGGGCGGTTTCCGTACTGTGGTTTTTCTGAAGCCGGATTGGGAGGAGTCGAGGATGTTGTGTTCTTCAATGAATGTGGCGAGTTGGCTGTTGATGGCTTTCTCGATGACTTTCGCTGGGAACGGGAGCAGGGAGATGGGTCTGTAGTTTTTGAGGTCGGTGGGGTCCGCTGAGGGTTTCTTTAGGAGGGCGTTGATCTCGGCGTGTTTCCAGTCGTCGGGGAACGAGGCGGTCGCCAGGGAGCGGTTGATGGTGTGGCGGAGCATGGGTGCGATGGTGTCGGCGGCTCTGTTGAAGATGTGGTGGGGCAGGGGTCCGTGGGGGCCCCCGAGTGGATTGACTTCATTGTCTTCAGTGTGTCTTCCGTGGTGAGGGCTGTCCAGTCGTCAATCGCTGGCTTTCCGGGTGTCGGGGGTGGTTGGTGAGGGTTCAGTGTGTTGGT
The DNA here is from genome assembly GCA_963921515.1 of Calotriton arnoldi. Taxonomy (NCBI): domain Eukaryota; kingdom Metazoa; phylum Chordata; class Amphibia; order Caudata; family Salamandridae; genus Calotriton; species Calotriton arnoldi. The sequence goes on from CAWUFW010006207.1 coordinate 64,102, forward strand.
TGTCTTCGTCGAAGTTGTCGTAGATGCTCTTGATTTTGTGGTGGAAAAAGGTGCGGAGTTTGTCACAGAGGTCTTGTGAGGGAGGGATGTCGGTAGACTCGCTAGTGGGTTGGGCGAACTCCTTGATGATGCTGAAGAGTTCCTTGCTGTTGTGCGCGTGGGTGGAGATTCTGTCTTCAATCGCTTTTTTCCTCGTTTCTCTGATGAGTTGATGGTGGGCGTTGGTGGCGGCTCTGAAGTTGTCGTGGGCTTCTGTGGATTTGGTGTTCCTCCAGGCCTTTTCGAGGCGGCGGCATGTGCTTCTGGACTCTCGAAGTTCGGTGGTAAACCATCTGGCTTTCTTGGCGCGGGTATTGATGTTTTTCTTGAGTGGGGCTATGGTGTTGGTGCTGTCCGTGATCCATCTATGCAGGGTTAGGGCTGCGGTGTTGGGGTCGTCGTTTTCCGCGATGGTTGGGGTGGAGTTGTTGAGTGAGGAGGTGAGCTGGTCGTCGGTGATTTTGGTCCAGTTTCCTCGTGGAAGCAGGTGCTGGTGTCTGTGGATGGTGGGTGTTCTGAAGGTGAAGTGGACGCAACGATGGTCGGTCCATGGGAGTTCGGTGGTGTGGCTGAAGGTGATGGAGTTTCCTGTAGTGAAGAGGGGTCGAGGGTGTGTCCTGCTGAGTGCGTGGGCTCGGTCACGATCTGGCGCAGTCCAATGTTGTGGAGGTTGTCCAGGAGGGATGTGGTGTTGGGGTCCAGTTGGTTGTCGAGGTGGAAGTTGAGGTCTCCCAGCAGGGTGTAGTTGGTGGATGCGATGGCCTGCGGGGAGATAATGTCCGTGATGGAGTTGGCGAAGGGTCCGCGGGGTCCAGGGGGTCGGTAGATGAGGGTTCCTCGGAGGGTGGCGGTGGGGCTGGCCAGTATCTTGAAGTGAAGGTGTTCCATCAGTTCTGTGGGCTCGTCAGGGAGTGTGCTCAGGCGGAGGCTGGATTTGTGGACGATGGCGATTCCTCCTCCTGGGCGGGTGGGGCGGTCCTTCCTGGAGATCTTGTATCCTTGGGGGATGGCGATGGCGATGTCCGGTCCCGAGGTGGTGTTGGTCCAGGTTTCGGTGAAGAACGCTACGTCCGGGGGTGGTGCTGTCGAGGAGGTCCCAGATTTCTGTGGCGTGTTTGTGGAGGGATCGGACGTTGAGGAGGATGCATTGTAGGGTCTTCGGTTCGGTTGTGTTCTTGTGGGCGGGTTGTGCTGGGTCCGTGTTCTTGGCGGTGCTGCAGGTGTGCCGGCAGCGGTGACAGCTGAAGGGTCCGTGGGAGTCGGCTGGTGATGCTAGCTTGCAGTTGTTGTTGCGGCCTGGGTTGAGTGCGTGGAGTGCTGCTGGGTCGTAGCGTTGGCGGGGCGGAGGTCCAGGGTTCCTGGCGCTGGTCGCGGTCGGGCTTGCCTTTGACGCGCCTTTGGCGCGCCAGAGGCGCGCCTGCGCAGCTGCCGCGCAGTGGCCGCCATTAAGTAGGGGTCGGGGAGGGCTGGACAGCTGGGAGGCGGGAGCGGGGAGGGGAGCTGGATTGGCCGGTCGCGCTGGGGGAGGGGCCGCGGGGGCAGCAGCGGCGGGGAAAGGTAAAGGGAGGAAATAAGGGATAAAGAAAAAAGGGAAAATAGGCAGAAATAAGGCACAAAGAGCAGAGATGCAGAAAGGTGAAAGATAAAAGAGGGTAGAAAAACAAGTGAAAACTAGTGAAAGGGCAGAGCGAGAGGAAGGGAAAATGAGCAGAAATAAGGCACAAAAGAGCAGAGATGCAGAAAAGTGCAGAAAGGTTAAAGATAAAAAAGGGTAGAAAAACGAGTGAAAGAGCAGAGTTAGAGGAAGGAGACAGAGCTGCGAGGGTGGGAGAGCAATTTCACTGACAATGAGTCAGTGGTCTTGCTCGCCTGTCCCCGCAGTGGCTGCCATTAAGTAGGGGTCGGGGAGGACTGGACAGCTGGGAGGCGGGAGCGGGGAGGGGAGCTGGATTGGCCGGTCGCGCTGGGGGAGGGGCCGCGGGGGCAGCAGCGGCGGGGAAAGGTAAGGGAGGAAATAAGGGATAAAGAAAAAGGGAAAATGGGCAGAAATAAGGCACAAAAGAGCAGAGATGCAGAAAGGTGAAAGATAAAAGAGGGTAGAAAAACGAGTGAAAGAGCAGAGTTAGAGGAAGGAGACAGAGGTCCACTGGACCACCAGGGATGAGGTGCAGGGAAACCTGTGGGTGGAGGAGGGCCTCGATCACCAACACTCGAGAGTGCAGGGGCAGGCCTCACTTAATGGTGGAGCTGCGAGGGTGGGAGAGCAATTTCACTGACAATGAGTCAGTGGTCTGTGGATGAGGATACCCCTGGATTCAAACTAGGATTACAGGTAAGTAACTGCCCGCTCCGGTCCGCTCCTACCCTGAAAGTTTCAGGGTGATTCGTCAAGCGAGGGCCGAGAAAAAAGGGGGGGGTCCCAAAACGTGTTTTCCCCATTCATTTTCCCATAGGAAACTTTAGCCACGGTTACAGCCCGAACTGCTGAACGTTCTTGGTTCAGAAAGAACCCTTTTTGTTAAATGGTGTAAATCCGTTCAGTAGTTCCTGTGAAAATCAAAAGGAAAATCACATATATATCTATGGCTGCGTCGGATTCGCGCACCCTCCCGATCACGAGCTGCATGCTAATTGGCTGTCAACACTCCAAATCAGGAAGTGTTGGCAGCCATTTTGTCCCCTCGGGACAGAAACAAGTGCGCAAAGCGCAAAAAGGGAGCAGGGTAGAAACACCCTGACCCCCTAGGTCTGCTCAGGGGTCCCACAAGGACCCCTGGGCAGAAAAAGCATTTTTTTTTTTAAATCGGCAGGATGCGCTCAGGGTGCGCGGATCCTGCCGGAAAAAAAAATCGAAGCAGTGCGATCTCCGCGCTTCGAGTGTAAATGCGGGGGTGGGTTTATTGTTTATGGGGGGCCTCTAAGGCCCCCCAAGCCCCGGGGACCGCCACCCCCCGGGGCTTTTTAAAAAAAATGATGGCGGGAGGGCTGTGCGCCCTCCCGCTGCCCCGGGGACCGCCACCCCCCGGGGCACTAAAGATTTAAATATGGGGGTCCGTTACGGGGACCACCACCTCCCCGGGGCTTTGAACAAGTTGGGAGGGGGGCTGCGCGGCCCCCCTCCTGGAGCCAGTGATGGCCCTGGGGACCACCACCCCCCAGGGCCGGCTCCTGCAGTGTCCCGGGGTGCCTACCCCCGGGACAGTGTAGTTTGCTATGACAGGACGGGAGCATCGCGGCTCCCGTCCTGTCATAGCAAACTTAGTTTGCATTTTGAAAGAGAGAGCAGGAAACCTGCTCTCTCTTTCAAAATGCAAACCAATTGCTTTTCACACGGGGAGCAGCATGTTAGCTGCTCCCCATGTGGAAAAGCAATGCCGGCTCCCGCAGGAGGCGGGGAGCTGGCTGGGACTGTGGGGGATTGGGGACCCCCACAGTCTCCGAGAGGCCAGGCCCCGGGGATGGGGTCCCCGGGGCCATAAGTGGCCCGGGAGGGGGCCACGCAGCCCCCTCCCCAATTAAAAAAAAAAGGGCAAGGCCGGCCCCGGGGATGGGGTCCCCGGGGCCTTAAATGGCCTGAGGAGGGGGGCCACGCAGCCCCCCTCCAAATATATATATTTTTTTAAATTAAAAAAGAGGGCATGCCCCGGGGGATGGGGTCCCCGGGGCCAATAGAGGCCCAGGGAAGAGGGCCACGCGGCCCCCTTCCCGTTTAAAAAAAATGCTCAGTCCCCGGGGATGGGGTCCCCGGGGCCAAAAGTGGCCGAGGGAAGGGGGGCCACGCAGCCCCCCTCCCATAAAAAAAAAAGGAGAAAAAAAACAACAACAAAAAACGGCATCGTGCCGGAGGCCCCGCCCCCTCCCTGCAGCAGTGTGCAAACGCGCCCCCTGGCGCGTTTTAAGAAGGGGGAAGTAATTTCCCTTGAATACTGGGGGTCCCTGGGGGCCAACTAGCCCACCAGGAACATCCAGTATGCGCCAGGGGGCTGTGTTGCAGAGAGGTGTACAGAGGCCACCCCCCTTTATACACCTCTCTGGAGGTACATGGTGGGCTAGTTCGACTCCAGGGACCCTCAGGATTCAAGGGGACTTAATCCCCCAACTTAAAACGCGCCACGGGGCGCGTTTGCACAGTGGTGAAGGGAGGGGGCGGGGCTTCAGGTGACATGTGTGCAAACAGGCCCGTGGCGCATTTTAAGATGGGGAATGAAATCCCTTCAATCCTGAGGGTCCCTAGGGCCAACTAGCCCACCAGGTACGTCCAGAAAGCGCCACAGAGCTGCGTTGCAGAGAGGTGCAAAAAGGGGCGTGGCCTCTGAACACCTCTCTGCAACGCAGCTCCCTGGCGCATACTGGAGGTACAGGGTGGGCTAGTTGGACCCCAGGGACCCTCATGATTCAAGGGGACTTAATCCCCCAACTTAAAACGCGCCACGGGGCGCATTTGCACAGATGTCACCTCAGGCCCCGCCCCCTCCCTTCACCATCGTGCAAATATTCCTCTAAAATCAGCCGAACTACGAATTCCGACTTACTCACTTGTTATCAGGAGAGACCTCAGTGCTGCATCTTTGAGCCCAGTACTGATCCTGAAAAGTAATTTTAACCGTACTTACCAGTAACTTGAATTTCCTTCCATAGGCTAACATTGACTGGTTTCACTTGGAAATTCTTCTAAGTGTGGAGTTTTGGAACTTTATAATATTCCTCTAAAATCAGCCGAAATACGAATTCCGATTTACTCACCTGTTATCAGGAGAGACCTCAGTGCTGCATCTTTCAGCCCAGTACTGATCCTGAAAAGTAATTTTAACCGTACTTACCAGTAACTTGAATTTCCTTCCATAGGATATCATTGCCTGCTTTTTGCTGAAAAAGTTTCTAAGTGTCGATTTTTGTAACATACAAATATTCCTTTAAAATCAGCCGAACTACGAATTCCGATTTACTCACCTTTTATCAGGAGAGACCTCAGTGCTGCATCTTTGAGCCTAATACTGATCCTGAAAAGTAATTTTAACCGCACTTACCAGTAATTTGAATTTCCTTCCGTAGGCTAACATTGACTGGTTTCACTTGGAAATTCTTCTAAGTGTGGAGTTTTGGAACTTTATAATATTCCTCTAAAATCAGCCGAACTACGAATTCCGATTTACTCACCTGTTATCAGGAGAGAACCCAGTGCTGTATCTTTTAGCCCAGCACTGACCTTGAAAAGTAATTCTAACCGTACTTACCAGTAAATTGAATTTCCTTCCATAGGATATTATTGCCTGCTTTTTGCTGAAAAAGTTTCTAAGTGTCGATTTTTGAAACATACAAATATTCCTCTACAATCAGCAGAACTACGAATTCCGATTTACTCACCTGTTATCAGGAGAGACCTCAGTGCTGCATCTATGAGCCCAGTACTGATCCTGAAAAGTAATTTTAACCGTACTTACCAGTAACTTGAATTTCCTTCCATAGGCCAACATTGAGTGGTTTCTCTTGGAAATTCTTCTAAGTGTGGAGTTTTGGAACTTTATAATATCCTCTAAAATCAGCCGAACTACGAATTCCGATTTACTCACCTGTTATCAGGAGAGAACCCAGTGCTGCATCTTTTAGCCCAGCACTGACCCTGAAAAGTAATTCTAACCGTACTTACCAGTAACTTGTATTTCCTTCCATAGGAATCCATTGTCTGGTTTTCAGCAGAAAAGTTTCAGTGTCGATTTTTACAAACTACAAATATTCCTTAAAAATCGCCTGTATGACTTAAACGCATTCTTTCAACTTGACACATTGGGTTCAGCACCCCATAGATACGTATATCATAATGTATTGGACAATGTGTACACAAAGAAGATTCCAGTTTGTAGACGCGATCTTTTCTTGTATAAAACTGTTCTTTATTGTATTTTCATTAAAATCCACAAAGCCATAGCCAACGCGTTTCGTCTCACACAGAGACTTCTTCAGGGCGCAATAGTAACTTGGCAGTGAAGACACGAATCAAATTAATATTCAAATATGAGATCCAAATAACACCTTTAGCCCTGATATTTGGCAAGGTAACAGAAAAGTAATTAAAACTCCACTCTTATATCAGGAGTAAGACAAGAGGACGATTATGAAGGTCAGCATTGATTTTTCAACCATCAGCCTGATATAATGCAACGCCAGATATGTCAAACCGGTTCTTGCGCGTATGCTCAAATTAGCTGTTCGCGAACGTCCTCACATCCAAAAAAGCGGCATGGTGGCCGATCAAGTCCGTACAAGTCAGTTTCACAAAAGACTGTTTACAGGAGATGCACCAGTGCTGGATCCAGGATCCACCACTGAGTAAGAAAAAGTAACGATAACACTACTTACCTGCTAAGTGAATTTCCTCCCATAGGATAACATTGGTGATTCTATGTGAAGAAGTTTCTAAGTGTCAACTTTTAAAATACAATAATATTCCTTAAAAATCACTACTGTAACCAAAACGCTTTTACTCAACTGTTTACAGGAGATGTCCCAGGACTGAATCTAGGATCCAGTCCTGTGGTTAGAAAAGTAATCCATAAAGTAACTAATTGCATTTAACTAGAAATTCACATTGAGCTCAATGTTGCATTGTGTTTGAAAATGTGTTGCCCATTGCAACAACTGTAACTACTGTACTTAAAAGTCTATTGCCTATGTGCAAAGTATTTAAACTAAAGTAATTCATTCTGAGAAAGTATATTTTGTAATGTAATGTATAATGTAATTACAATGTAATTTAAAAAATAAAATATGTAAAAATAAATAGTTTAAAAAATGTAGTAAATCAGTATCAAAAAAATAAATATAACAATTAATACATTTAAAAATTGTCATTTACAAAACCTTTGAAATTCACTGAAAAAAACAATAGGTTTCAGACATGTTATAGTTAGGAATTAGCATTTAAAAAACCTTTGAAATTCACTGAAAAAACCATAGGTTTCAGGCACGTTATAGTTAGAAATTAGCATTTAAAAACCTTACAAATTCACTGAAAAAACCATAGGTTTTAGGGACAGTTATAGTTAGTTGGACATTGCACTCGTAGAAATCCAAGTACACGGTTTTCCATCACAACAGAGTGGTATTGAGGACTCACCCCACTTTATTTCCGAAGGTGGTGTCTGACTTCCATGTCAATCAAACAATTTCTCTACCCTCTTTCTTTCCCAATCCTGCTACACCAGCAGAAAGGTCTCTTCATTCCCTAGACCTTAAAAGGGTTCTAAAATTCTATTTAGATAAAACAAAGACCATCAGAAAGTCTGATCAATTGTTTCTAAACTATGGTGCCATCAGGACAGGTTCCCCAACTTCCAAGCGTTCCATTTCCTGATGGATAGTGTCTTGCATTAAGCTGGCGTATCAATTGGCAAATAAACCCCTACTGGTTTCTCCCAAAGCTCACTCCACTAGGGGAAAAGCAGCTACTCTAGCTTTTCTACATAATGTACCGATGGCCGAGATCAGCAAGGCAGCAACTTGGAAATCGGTACATATGTTCACGAGACACTATTGTCTCGATTCCAGAGCAGATACCCAAGTAGGCCAAGCCTCCTTGAAAAAATTATTCCAATGCTAAGTTTGTTGGAATTGGTGTTCTTTGATGTGTTCTGCATATTTTATGGTTCTCATTTGCCCGCAGGAAGAAGGGATGGGCTTGCTACTCAATTCAAGTGCTTATGACTATTGATGAGGATCCCCTGGAAGAGCAGGATAAGTTACTTACCTGTAATCCTAGTTTTCTTCCAGGGGTATCCTCATCAAAGTCATAAGCAACACTCCCGCCTCCCCGGGCAAATGATCCAAAAAGTGTCATCTTTGTGCCCTGGCCTCCGGGTCTCCGCAAAGAACAACTGACCTAACTGTCACCCCTGAGGCATGATGGGAAGCTATGGGCATGGCTGCCTTAAAGGCACGGTGCCAGTTTCTTTGTGTTTCTTCAGGTTAGCGTTTCAGCTTTCTATACTATTGAAGTTACAATGCAGCCTATGAGCTGACAATGCCTGCTTTTTTCTTTGCAGGATTATGGTTTTCTACTGTGCATTAAAAGCAGTTCAAATGTCCTTTGTTTTTCCTGCTTTGTTTTTGTATGTGTGCAAAGAAAAATTTTACAGCATTGCTCAGCCTTTGGTGTATGGAAGGCTGCATGCTTTTCTACCCCAAGAATCCTGGTCTCAACTCTCCTTGTCCGGAGGAACTGACGATGAAGAGGAGACTGCATGTGTTTTCTTCGCTGCTGCGATAATCACCAAATCCGGTGGAGGGTCTGACATTAGGAATAAGGGATGCTGTTCTGCTGGTTTGTATTTTGTTAAAATCCTCGCAGGAGTTGTCTTTATAGATGATGGGGTAAGAAAAATGTCCATCACTGGTTGCAGAAGACCAGGCACCAGTGGTAGTCAAGGTCTAGATGCAGACCTTTGGTGTAGAGTTTCAAATATAATGGATGTGGATGCTTGAGGCGCGGACATCTCTATATTAAGTTTCTGCGCTCCTCTTGAGAGGACATCATGAAAAGTATTGATGTCATCGACAGGTGACACTCTGGAGGAAGGACTGCCCGTGAGAGTAGGAGAATAATCCCTCTTGGAGGAGTGGGTTGAGGAGGATGTCCAAGAAGGAGACCGTCGTCTTTTATGATGACCATGAGAAGATCTACGTGGAGGTGACTTAAAGCGATCTCTGGGTGGAGTGGTAGGTGACCGGTCAACAGCTTGCGCCAACCGAGCCAGAGGAGATCTATGTAGAGGACTTGAATAGTCTATAGGTCGCTGCACCTGTGCTGAAGGTTCCTTCTGCCAATGATGGACTGGTAGAAGCCATTTGGGAGAAAGATGAACAGACAAAGTTCTGTGTCCTTGCGCCAGTGAAGCTGTGATCTGCGGGGATTTCTGTACCTGCCGCTCTGGGGACGGAGAATATGAGCTTCTCGACATCGAGATCACATGTGGAGAACCCGCAGCTGAAACTGAAGGCTCAGAGAAGTCTTTAGAGGTGGAACGGTGTCTTGAGGAATGATGCGACGTCGATGATAAATGCCTCGACGTCAAGCGGCTATGTGCCACTAGTACCTGTGAGTCCCTTGAAGGAGATCTTAGTTTTGACGCTGACCGTGCAGATTCCTTCTGTCTCGACGTCGACCGGTGCTCCGTCGACGGAGATCTACGTTTCGACGCCAGAAGAGGAATATCCCCCGGAGTACCAAGCCTCGGCGGCGAACGCTTCGACCTTAGCGATCTCGTTCTCGACGTTGAGCGTCTCGTGGGTTTCAACGGAGGTGTTTGTCTCAACGTCGAAGTTCTTCTCGATGTCGTCGGAGATCTTTGCCTCGTCTTCAAACCTTCAACGGAGGTTTCGACGACGAATCTTTCTTCGACGTCATTATAGATCTGGGCCTCGACGTTGACCGTCGCCTGGTTGACATCAATGGAGGTGATAGTCTCGACACCGAACGCCGTACCGACGGCGGAGAATGATGTCTCAACGTCTCAAAATATATATATGTTTTCATATATATTTTTTATATCTTTTCCGGGGTCCCCGCGCACGGGCTGGAATATTCAAGTGCTTATGACTTTGATGAGGATCCCCTGGAAGAGAACTGTGTTCTTTGTTTAAAGAACATCTCTATAAAGAATTGAAGAATTGTTACAAATAATCAACATGCAGAGGTAATTCTATCCATCAGAAATGAAATGTGATTTGAAGAAGCTCTATTCCTCCTCACGCATATATCTATGTCAATATTCACCAAAATCCTTAAGTCCTTTGCAAGTAGGCCACAGATGTATTGTCCAGCCATAACACAATACATGTGTAGATGTGTTCATGCACTGATGGCTAATACTGTCAGTATTGCTAGCTTTTTAACCAGGGGCCCTTTGTTTCTACACAGGCTCAATAATCGCAAAGCATTCCCCTAAATAACAGTGAAGATCAGTCAGTCATGTAAAAATGCACTCTACTGAACATAATAATGTTACATTTATAAGGTATAAAAGGGACATTTTAACAGACTTTCATACAATCTGCTCGACATTGAGAGTCATCAAAAGTAGGCTGAGATCTTATAATACGTTACCATTCCTCATAAAGGGTGGAATAAAAATCCTGCATTATTTGTAGCTCAGTTTCATAAACTGTGGGATTGTAAATGTCCTGCAATAGCTTCTTAGGATCTGAGGTAGAAAGGGAAAAATTCAAGTTAATTGATAGAGAAGTAGCTATTATACATTTTACAAATAAGTTTATCACAGTTTTGCTGTAGTATAGCAATTCCAATTCCCAAGTACAAAGTATCAATGAGTAAACATGCATCATAGGTTTCATAACCCTTTTCTAAGGTTTTCATTTTTTTAAAACATTTTTTGATTAAACTAACAGGATATAGGTAAAATATTCACATTTCTTGGAAAATAATTATGTGTCATTTGATGATACATTAAGCAGGAGTCCACTCAAAAGTGATAAATAACCTCCAGAGCAAATTTCCAAGGAAGTGTAAACGGAGACCATCAAAGTACCAAACCCACTGAATAACTGTTAAGCTACCATGGGGATGTTATATTGAGATCACGCAGGACTAAGGAGCATCAACCCCAGTGGGGCATCAAAAGAGTTTTATATACAGACCACACAAGAGACAGAGGACTGAATGGTGCGCTGTTAAGTCATCATGGTGTTCTAATAAGCCACCCAGAAGCAATAATTACAGATCACTCTGGGATACTGTTAATGTCCCCAGTGAGTGTTACATGGAGACCACCCAAGAGTGCTAGAGGGCCCACCCTAGAGGGCACTATTAAACTACCAAGAAAGAGTTATATGATAGCCACTGAATAGCATCACAAGACCAACTTCACATGCTGTGCTGGGAAGAAGATTACAGTACATAGATCTAAGGTCCAAATGAAAGCATCAATCCATGGCGTTATTAGTATTTCAAAAAGATAAGACAGAGTCGGGATGTGTAAGGAAATATAGGCGGTTTAGGCCCTAGACTCTTTCTAAGCCCAAAAAGGGACTACACAAAAGGAAGAAACAATTGACCTCGCCACATTTACCAAAACACGTTGGAAGGAGAACTTAAAAAGTATATGTAGGAAGCTGGCTCTCTATATAGTGCACTAAAGAGAAGTACACTGTGTAGAGAGTCCAGTGGATCCCCAATTGGTTTACTGAGGCTAAAGTAGATAATACTATCGCTCTCTTTTGCGGCAGTGTGGGCTATTAGTTAGGCTTATCAGAGGGTAGTACAAAGCATTTGTTGTACTCACAGAGGCAATAAATGAGACTCGCACTCAATGAATAAATCCAAGACCAAATTAGAAAAATCACACTTTTTTTTATATCATTTTGTGAAACCAAGAACTTTGTTCAAAGGTAAGTTCTGTTTTTAGTTCAGTAGATTAAACAGCAATACCGTTCAAAGTTGTGCGTCTTTCCGTGCAATGCAATCCTATATAAGGAAAAGGCATGAATGCGTACAGTCGGTTTTAGGGGTTCACCTTTTGGGTTTTGGTTTGTAGCTGGGACAAGGTCCAAAGTACTACCAACAGTCTTCGGGAGCTACTCGGGTTTAGCGGGCAGCAGGATGCTGGTGAAGTTGGTAGCTGGGCACGTCACAGTGAAGGGAGGCCACCTGAAAAGAGGCTGCACAGGGGAGATTAGGGACAAGTCCGAGAGCTCCCAAAAGGGGGCTTGGGTTGCAACGGGTCTTAGAGCAAGGGGGCACAGCCGGGTCTCCGGTACCCAGGCCGGGCAGCACTGATGAGGGGTGTTCAGGTCATCTGGCCTGGGTGCGCAAAGTTGCTCCGTGCAGTTTGGGTCAAACAGCTGTCAGGGGCAAAATCAGGTCGGCTAGGGCACTCACAAAGTGGTTCTCAGTGATGCTGATGTCCCTCGACGGGAGCTCGGTCCTGGTGCAGTGGGAATCCAGACTGGACTACAATTGTTGCTCTTTGATGCCGAGGTTGGTGCTGCATGGCTCCGGTTTGGTCCTGGTGTCTTCCCACTCTGTGTAGAGACCAATCGGACCTTCCAGAGCACGAGTACCTTCTCCTGGTTGTCTGCGGCATTGGTCGGGCGGGGAAGCTGCAAGGCGGTAGATCAGACTCTGCTTTTCAGTGCCTGCGAATAGCAGGGGAGTAGATCCTCTACTCCAAAGGAGACTATAGGCAATTTCTGGAAGTGATGGCAGACTACCCAAAACTAGGGCAAATCTCCAGCTTGCAGGACAAGTCACTTTTTCGACTGTCGAGAGAGGTTGCGGCAGGCCGGGTTTCGCGACAAAAAGTCCACAGCTCTTCTGCTGTTCTCGCCAGGCAGTGACTCTTCTTCATCCTTCTCTTGATGCATCGAATCTGAGTTCTTGGGTTCAGGGGTGCCACCTAAATACTCAATTTAGGGGCGTCAAGAGGAGTGACAGGAAGTAACCAATGGGCGGACTAGCTTTAGGGTGCCTACACCCTTTATATGACTACTTCCTGAGAGAAGGGGGTATAACCCTGACTCTAGAAGGCTAATTCCAATCAAAACAAGATGGAGGAATCTGAAAAGTGGGGTCCACATCGGCTAGTCAACCTTAAGGGTGGTGCTGGCTTGATGTGGCCACACCTCTTAATCTTACTAATTTTCCCCACCTGTCTTGCTGCCAAAAAGTGGGGTCAGGACAGGGGGGAGTGGGCATCTCAACTATCTAGAGAGACTTGGGTCGCATAACAAAGGCGGCAGGGCCTTTGAAGCTTCCCGCCCTGGAATGCAGTTCCTGCTTGGAGGAAGTGTAAACACCTTTGCCTAGGCTTTGTTCTTGACCTCCAAGAGCGAAGCCTCCCACCTCAGGGGGTCAGAAATTTGTATAGGGTGGCTGACTGGTGGAGACCGGTCAGTGAACATACTAGGGATTGGTAGGGTTTCAGGGGGCACCCGTACAGTGTTCTTTGGGGCATTTATTAATAAATGCAACACTGGCATCAATGAGGGTTTATTAAGATGAGATGTTTGGTACCAACCGTCTCAGGGGTACAGTGAAAACATTATGTACCCGACGAGTGTCCAGTCCATGTGCTCGATATGGCTTCCCTGTTCGCTTGTGGCATCTAAGGGTGAACTTAGATACCACAGGGACACATCCAATAGCGCAGATATGGCCACACATGGGTGTAGTGCTCCCTGCCTTCGAGCTGTGGGGCCTGCTGTAGGGGTGACTTACCTATACCACATGTAGTGTTTGGCGGGCATGGAACACAGGGATGCGTGCCATGTCGACTCTTAGTTTTCTCTGCACCAAGACACGCAGGCTGCAATGGCAGTATGCATGAGCTTGGTGAGGCATCCTTTAGGGTGGCACAATTTATCCTTCTGGACCCTTTTTAGACCCAATGCCCTAGGTACCAGGGGTACCATCTACTAGGGACCTATTTGAGTCCTAAAGGGTGCCAATTGTGGAACAGTGGCACAGCTTAAGGAAAGAACACTGGTGCTGTGTGTAGAAAGCTGGCTCTGTATATACTATACTAAAGTAAGGTATAGTGTGCACAGAGTCCATTATATCCCAAAGGCTTACAGAGGTTAAAGTAGATAATACCTTACTCTCTATTTGTGGCAGTGTGGATGAGCAGTAAGGCTTTATCAAAGGGTTGTGGTAAGCATTTATTGTACACACTCAGGCAAGAAATGTCACACACTCAAAGACTGAACTTAAACTAATTGTTTGTATCAAAAAAAATTCTTTGTTGGATTTTATTTTTAGAACCAAGCAAGACTTGGTGTAGGCAAGTAAAGGAAAATGTTACTTACCAAGTAAGCATCTGTTCTTGGCATGTAGAGCTGTAGATTCACATGCTTTGCATACTCCTGCCATCTAGTGTTGGGTCCGGATGTTTGCACTTTGTTTTTCTTCGAAGAAGTCTTTCCAGTCACAAGGTAGGTGACTCCTCCTTTCGGTAGTCGATGCGCATGGGCATCGACTCCATTGTTAGATTGTTTTCCCGCAAAGGGTGAGAATGGAGTTAGTAAGAGTAGAATAGAGATGTCCATGCGTATGTATATAAAGTAAGAGAGAACTGCAACAGGTATAGGTACCCGGGGAAGCGGGTGGGCGGATGTGAATCTACAGCTTTACATGCCAAGAACAGATGCTTACTGGGTGAGTAACATTTTCCGTTCGAGGCATGTGAGCTGTAGATCACATGCTTTACATAGACTATACAGCAGTATTCTCCCAAAGCGGTGGCTAACCTGTAGCTGTTGCAGTTGTCTGAAAAAGTGTTCTAAATACTGCCTGGCCCACATTAGCTTGTTGTCTTGCTAACACATCTACACAATGATGTTTGGTGAATGTGTTTGGTGTAGAACATGTTGCAGCCTTACAAATGTCAGCTATGGGAATGTTTCCTAAGAAAGCCATAGAAGCACTATTTTGCAAGTGGAATGCGCTCTAGGGGGTATTGTTAAAGTTCTCTTTGCTTTTGCATAACAAGTCTGAATACATTTAACGATCCATCTGGCAATACCTGACTTGGATACAGGATTGCCCTTGTGAGGTGGAGCAAAAGCAACAAAAAGTTGTTTAGTGTTACGAAATGACTTTTTTCTTTCTATGTAATATGAAAGGGCTCTTCTAACATCTAAAGTGTGTAGAGCTCGTTCTGCCACTGAATCCGGTTGAGGAAAGAACACCGGTAACTCAACCAATTGATTGATGTGAAAGGCAGAAACTTAGGGTTGGTACGAAGAACCACTTTGTCTTTGTGAAGCTGGAAAAAGGGTTATTCTATGGTTAGTGCCTGTAGCTCACCTACTCTCCTTAGTGAAATAACTGCAATGAGGAAAGCGATTTTCCACGAGAGAAATTGCAGTTCACATTTATGCATGGGTTCAAACGGTGGGCCCATTAATCGTGTGAGGACTATGTTAAGATTCCACACTGGTGCAGGTGGACGTCTTGGAGGTATAACTCTTAAGTCCTTCCATAAAACCTTTGATAACTGGAATTCTAAAGAGAGACAAGTGTTGCCTATTTTGTAGAAACGCAGCTATCGCCGCGAGATGTAGGCGGACAGAAGTGTAATCTAACTCTGACTGCTGCAAGTGTAACAAATAAACAATATTTTGTATGGAAGCATCAAGAGGTTGATATTATTACAATAAATAACAAAACACTTCCATTTAGCTGCATAACAAGCTCTTGTAGTAGGCCTTCTGGCCTCTCTAATGATGTTCATACAGTCTGGTGGAAGATTCAACTAACCAAACTCTATGACTTCATGAGCCAGATCGCTAGGTTGAGTTATTTGGGATCTGGGTGTCTGATTTCTCCATGGCTCTGTGAGGAGACTGAATCTCAGATGCAGCTTTTGATGTGGAACTAGTGATAGCTCCAACAGGGTCGTGAACCAAGGTTGACGGGCCTATGTGGGAGCTACTAGAATCAGTGTGAGGGATGTTTGCCTGAGTTTCCGAACCACTAATGGAATAAGTGGGAGAGGCAGAAAAGCATAGACAAATATCCCTAACCAGTTCATCCATAGTGCATTGCCTTTGGAGAGCGGGTGTGGATACCTGGAGGCGAAGCTTGGGCATTTTGCGTTTTCGTGTGTGGCAAAAAGATCTATTTGAGGAAACCCCCAACTTTGAAAGTATGGGAGAAGAACTTGAGGGTGAAGTTCCCACTCGTGGATTTGCTACCTCTGTCTGCTGAGAAGGTCGGCAATCTGACAATTTACTCCTGGGAAGTGTTCTGCTAGGAGATAGATTTTGTTGTGAATGGCCCACTTCCAAATGGCTTGAGCCAAGTGTGACAGTTGGAGAGAGTGTCTCCCCCCCCCCCTGTTTTTGTATATAATACATAGCTGTCATGTTGTCGGTGTGAACTAGGACAGCTTTGCCTACGAGGTGAGCCTGAATAGCTTTGAGCGCTAGATACACTGCTAGCTGCTCTAGATTCATGTGGAAAGCTTTCTGCTTTTGACTCCACAAGCCTTGAACTGTGTGATCTTGGAGATGAGCCTCCCAATCAGTGAGCGACGCGTCTGCTGTTAGCATTGTCTGTGGAACTGGGTCTATAAAGGGCCATCCTTTTGATAAATTTTGTGGGTTCCACCACTGTAGAGAGTGATGAGTACGGCCGCTTACCAACACTAGATTGGTTAAAAGACCCTGCGACTGGTTCCACTGACTTGCTAAGCATTCCTGAAAGGAACGCATGTGAAGCCTGGCATGGGGAACAATCATGATGCAAGAGGCCATCATTCCCAGCAGCTGCATATACACTCGAGCTGGTAGAGAGTGAGTGGGCTGAAACTGCAGAACCAGAGCCTGAATATTGCGAATTCTGGCTGCATTGGGGAAGGCTAGAGCTCTTTGCGTACCTAAAGTGGATCCTAGATAGTTTTGAGTGTTGGAAGGTTGAAGACGCGATTTCAACACATTGACTGTAAACCCCAGTTGGTGCAGTAACTGCAGTGTTAGGTGAGTGTGCTGGAGACACTTTGATGAGCCAATCGTCCAAGTACGGGAAGACATGAATGTGTTGTCTTCGTAGGTGAGCAGCGACTACTGCCAGACATTTTGTAAAGACTCTGGGAGAAGTGGTGACTCCGAATGGGAGTACTTTGAACTAGTAATGCTGCCCCGCTACCACAAATCTGAGAAATTTGGGGTGAGCGGGATGTATTGGAATGTGGAAATACGCGTCCTTTAAGTCTAGAGTAGACATAAAGTCGCCCTTTTGTAAAAGTGGGAGCACTTGTTGAAGTGTCACCATGTGAAAATGATCTGATTGTATGTAACGATTCAATTCTCTGAGGTGTAAGATAGGTCTGAGAGAACCGTCCTTTTTGGGTATGAGAAAGTAAAGGGACTATACGCCTGACCCCTGATATTGTAGTGGTGTGGGCTCTATGGCCCCCTTTAAAAGGAGAGTCTGAACGTATAGTTTGAGGTGGTGTAAGCGGTCTGGTGACATTTTGTGTCAACGTGGAGGAATGTTTGGAGGATTGTTGGTACGCTCCAGGCAATAACCAGATGGATAATTCCTAGCACTGATTTGTCTGCAGTTATTCATTGCCAGGCGGGTAGGAATTGTGAAAGACGCCCACCGACAGGCGTTAAATGATCAGTGGGGAGTGTAGGCAAGTCACTGTTTGGTATTGGAGGGGGAGGTGCGTGTGTCGGAACCTCTACCTTTGCCATTGTTGCCTCTGTAGCCCCCTCTGAAGAAACCCTTGGAAGCAGAGGGCTGATTGTTGCCCTTGTACGGTGTAGAGGTAGTATCTGAGGAGGTATTTTTGGACCCTCCACGATAGAAGGAGCGCCGAAAGGAACCACGGCCAGAAGGGGACTGTAGGGCTCCCATGGATTTTGCCACGTCGGTGTCCTTTTTCATTTCTTCTAAGGACGTGTCTACTACAGGACCAAAGAGGTGTTTGTCAAACGGCGTGTTAAGATTAGAAGCTTGAACTTCTGGTTTAAACCCAGAAATTCTTAACCATGCATGTCTTCTTAGTAGCACGCTGGTGTTGACGGCTCTAGCCACAGTGTCAGCTGCATCTAATGCGCACCTAATGGAATTGTTAGAGATGGGCTTTCCCTCTTGCACTAGGTCCTGAGCTTTGGACTTGTGCTCATCAGGAAGGAATTGGAGCAATTGCTCCATTTTGTCCCAATGCGCCCTATTATACCTGGCTAAAAGTGCTTGGGTGTTAGAAATGCGCCAGAAATTTGCGGCTTGGGAGGCTACTCTTTTCACAGAGGCATCTATCAATTTAGACTCTTTGTCCAGAGGTGGAGCATCTCCGGACTTTTGAGAAATGGTCCGTTTACGGGCATTAGAAACCACTAGAGATTCTAAGGGTAACTGGCCCTTGATATAAATCGATTTATATTTTTTGTCTATCCTGGGGGTGAGAATACGTGCCCGAACAGGATCCTTAAATACGTCATCCATGTGTCTTAGCATACCCTTTAGCATGGGGAGTGTATGAGTGGATCTTTGGGAACTACTAAGGGTTTCGAAAAGGAAATCCTCCTCTAGGGATTCTTTGTGTAATTGAACCCCATGATAATCAGCAGCTCTGCTTAATAGTTCTATATAGCCTATGTTGTCATCTGGTGGAGAAGGTTTAGTAGGGTAAAGATCAGGATCGTTACCTGTGGGAGAATCTGTGTTATAATCCTTCCAGGGGTCTGGAGGTGCAGGATTATTGTCCCCATCATCCTGATCAGGTGGTGGTGAATTAGTAGGGGAATTAACAAGTGTTGTGTTTCAGGGGAAGGAGGTGATGGAGGAGGAGGAGGAGAAGGGTTAGTACCAACATGTTTCCTTTTTAAGGGAATGTGATAGGCTTCCTCTGACTCAGATTTGCGTTAAAGTGGCAATTTGGTCGTATTATGTCCAGTTTTTGGATTGATCTATAGTTCCTTTTGTTATCGGTCCGGTTTTGAAGGCAGGACATTGAAACGAGGCTCCTTCGATGGCATCGGAGAATCTTTATGTTTCGGCGCCAAAGTTTTCGGTGCCAGGGTCTTGGGTACTGAGGATTTCAGTTCCGAAGACGGTTTCAGCGTCGAAGGAGGTGGGGATAAGACGGGTTTTGGTTTCGACCCTGAAGGTTTCGGCTCAGGGCCCGGGTGTGGATGACTCGATCCCGAGCCGGAAGGCTTTGGTGTGTGTTTCAGTGCCAAGCCGGAAGGCAAGGCGTTGGAAACATGTTCTCGGTGCCGCCAATGGCCCGAAGGCGGAGGTGGGACCGGAGCATTTTTCTTGGGCTGAGTTGGACTTTGGGGCAAGGGAGGATCGGTGACCTTGCGAAATGTCTTTGTCCACATCGGAGCCGGACTCTGAGACGGAGATATGCTCCTCTTGTTCTTCCTCGGCCCCTATGGCATCGCTGGTCTCTTGTTCGGAATTTTCTCCAAAGAGGTCCGGAATGGAGCCAGTGTGTTGGCTCTGCATGTCGCGACGTTGAGCCCGATGGTCAAGGAGCGTTTTCTTTGAGCGGAAAGATTTACAGGCGTCGCAGTCCTGCTCGTTGTGCTCCGAAGATAAGCACAAGTTGCACACTTTGCTTGAGCCGGTGCGCGGGAACTTCACGTGGCATCGTGGACAGATTTTGAATGGAGTCCGTTCCATCGACTGTGAGACAGATCGACGCGGGTAGGCCCGGCGGCCTGCCACGAGCTACCCAATCGAAAAGAGTTTTTGTATTAAATACGATACGCGGAGAAATGGAAATACCCGATCTAAAACAATACCGTCGAGGGTAAGTGGATTGCGCACCGAAGGTAACCCGAGAGACGGTGTCGAACCGGAGCCCAGCAATTCACATCCGAACCCGATGGCGGAAAAAAACAATCAAACAATGGAGTCGATGCCCATGCGCACTATCACCGAAAGGAGAAGTCACCTACCTTGTGGCTGGAAAGACTTCTTTGAAGAAAAACATAGTGCAAAAATCCGGACCCAACACTAGATGGCAGGAGTATGCAAAGCATGTGATCTACAGCTCACACCCCTCAAACATTGTACTTTTCAGAAATAATGCATTTGAATGCAATGGAATGCAGTTGGCTGTGTTACAGGTAAGTCACATTTTCATAAACAGATGAAATTAATTTAGTTACTTTATAATTACTTGGTCAGTAGTTGTTGGATTACTTTTCAGATTACTTTTCTTACTCAGTGTGGTATACCTAGATACCACACTGGGACATTTCCTGGATAAAAGGTAAGTAAGGCAGTTTTGTTCAAAACAGAGTTTCTTAGGTTTTCATACAATTTCCAACTCCACACAAACTTTTACCACAGAAAAGCAGTCAATGCAATCCTATGGGAGGAAGTTATCGGTTTAAAGGTAAGTACTTGGTTTCTGGAGTTGGGTTTCTGGGGTTAGAACAAAGGCTCCCCCAGGGTCAAGGATGCACTCTCAAAGCACCCTCAGCAGCACTAGGGTGGTCGAGTGCAGAGTGCTGAGGCCCAATGTTAACCAATGGGGGATAGAGGTCCTTCGGTTGGTGGCTGCTCACGGGCAAGCCACTAGGATGTGGGAGCAAAGCTCCTAGGGTTTAGCTCAGGGCAAAGGGGGATCCAAGTTAGCAACCAAGGTGCATCCACAGTGGCACAGGGGCAGACGGATGCTGTTTTGGCATCGGGTGCCCTGTTGTTTTCAATTGGGATTGCCGGTTTTGTTTTTGAGCTACAGGATCAGTCCAGGAAGTCTTACGGGAGGAACCAACAGCTGGGCAGGTAAGTTGGAGGGCTCGGGTACGTAGGTGCACCTCAGGCCCTCTTCTCCAGGGCGGCTGGATACAGGGGTGCCTTTTGAGGTCTGATTTCACCTTACCGGGCCACTCGCGGTTGGGGGGGTGGGGTCTCCATGCAGTTGCTGCAGGCGACGTCAGGGAGTTCTGGAGGGGTCGGCCCATGGTGATTCAGACTCTGGAGCGCTGGGGGACCTCTCTGGGACCGGTGGGCCACTCAGACTTGGGCCGTAGGTGTCGAATGCAGTGGTAGTTCTAGGCATCTGGTTTCTTTGTCCTCAGCAGGTTCAGAGCCTTTCTTTGGTGATTCTTTTGAACAGAGATGCTGTTCACAGGAGATCAGGTCTTTGTTGAAGGCAGTCAGTCCTCCCAGGGGTTCTGGAGGTCGCTGGCTGCAGGACAAGGCGACGTTTGACACAGGATCTCTGGAAACTAATACCAATGATACCTTTTACAAGGGACATACATGTGGCCAGAGAGGTGACAATTGGGGGTACAAAGATACAGTTTTGGGTAAGTCACAGGCCCTGGGAACCTAATTGGCAGGGACCCAGGGCGCATCTAGTCAAAGTGCATCAGAAATCTGGCCAAAAGGGGGGGGGGTACTGCAACAGAAACCCATTTTCCTACACAGGGGACCTGAACAGCAGGAACCCAGCACACTTTCAGTCAAAGTTGCATCAGATACCAGAAAAAAAGTGGGGGTAACTATGTCAAAAAGGGGCACTTTCCTACAGCATAATATTGTAAATATCAATCAGCTGCAAAGGTGGGAGCAGGCCTGAGATGATGTCACTCTGAGCTGCAATAAGGTCTTCAGAGTCATGGGAGGAAAGGAAAAAAAGGAAAAAAGGGGGAGTAGCTCTACAAGAAAGGATTAGCACCATCAGCAGGGGAAACAAGATACTGCAAATATACAAAGATCACCACAAGTCCATGGCAAATAAAATCAACTTTACCACATTGAAATGTAAATGAAATTTACTAAAAAGCTTCTTGGCACAGTCATATATATATCAAACACTGTACAAAATCTGCAGTGGCAAATAACCGAGAGCAAGAAGCCTTCTTGAATTGTGGTTACCTTGATGGAAGTCAAACACCGCACTGCTAAACAGAAAGGTACTCTGGACAACTACACTTTGCATTGACAATGAGAGATGCACAGGATGCAATGGTTTACCTGCTATTATTTTGGCTTCAATGAGACTGAGAAGAAGGCTAACATTTCCAACAAGAGTTTAGGAAGGGCAGTATCTAAGTACTCCAAGTGTTTAAACTAACAAGTTACTTACCTTCAGTAACGATGTATCTGTAAGAGACATAGGTTAGTTGTAGATACCTTACCTTAGAATTTCCCCCAGGCGTCAGACTGGATCCGGAGATTTTTCTTAGCAGTACCGCTGCTCATCGGTAGGTGGCGTCGGTCGACTACGCGTGTCGTCGGCATGATGTTGCGGTGCCTACATAGACACCGCCCCTGCGCGCTGACTTCAGTTCTGACACGACTTTCCACGCCAGAAGCGCAGAGCCATGAAAGACACTGACCACTGGTGCACCACAACTAGGTCCCTATCCCTAGAAGTCAGTTCAAAGAGCAGGGAGGATGGGTAGGGTGGTAAGGAATCTATAACTAACCTATGTCTCTTACCGACACATCGTTACCGAAGGAAAGTAACTTGTTCATCTGAAAGAGACAGTTATAGATTCCTTACCTTAGAATAGATACCCCAGCAATAATTTCCCCTGAGGAGGGTTTGCGAACTAAGTTCACACCAAGAAGTCCTGGAGCACTGAACAGGCAAATTAGCCGTCTCTCCGGACGTGGGTGTCCAGGCAGTAATGTCTGGTGAACTTGTGCAAGGATGCCTACGTGGCTGCCTGAGAGATGTCAAGAAGTGGGACTCTACGTGCTAATGCAGTGGTGGCTGCCGTAGCTCTAGTGGAATGAGCCCCACTGGAGGTTCCTTTTTCGCTAAGCGTAACAGATTTTAATACAAAGGACAACCCACCTAGAGATGGTATGCTTTTGAACAGCCCGACCCGTCTTGGCACCTACATAGCCAACGAAGAGTTGATCATCCACCCGGATATCTATTGTGCGGTCAAGGTATAGGGACAGCGCACGTTTAGGGTCCAGACGGAGTCTCTCCTCCTCCTTGGAAGGGTGTGGAGGAGGAAAAACGGTGGGCAAAGTAATAGTTTGTCCTATGTGAAATGATGCAACCACTTTAGGAAGGAACGAGGGCCTCGTTCTGAGCACCACTGTCTGGATGCACAGAGAAGAAAGGGGGTTTAGAAGAAAGAGCTTGAAGCTCAATCACCCTGTGGTGATGGCAACCAGGAAGGCAGTTTTCAAAGTGAGGAGCCTGACAGGACAGTTGTGAAGGGGCTCGAAGGGAGCACACATGAGATGAGTAAGAACAAGATTCAAGTCTCACTGTGGCAGTATGAAAGGAGATGGATAAAGAGGTGAGTAATGCCCTTAAAAAATCTATTTACTATAGGGGACTTAAACAAGGAAGGCTGACTGGGCAGCCGAAGGAAGGCAGAGATAGCTGCAAGATAGCCTTTAAGAGTGCCCAGAGCAGAGCCCTGCTGGGTGTAAGTAAGTGGGTTTCTGTTGCAGTAACCCCCCCACTTTTTGCCAGACTACTGATGCACTTTGACTTGATGTGCCCTGGGTCCCTGCCAATCAGGTGCCCAGGGCCTGTGTTCTTTCCACAAAATTGTACCCAATTGGCATCCCTGGCCACAGGTCAGTCCCTGGTAAATGGTACCACAGGTACCCAGGGCACTGTGACCAGGGAAGACCTCTAAGGGCTGCAGCACTTATTGTGCCACCCTTAGAGGCCCTGTACCTTTACACACACACACTGCCCTTGCAGGCTGCGTGTCTTGGTGCAGAACAACAGTGAAGAGTCGACATGGCACACATCCCTGTGTGCCATGTCTGCAAACCACTGCCCTGGCCTAGGTCAGCCACCCCTCTAGCTGGGTGCACTCTGCCTGTGGTGCGGGTACAGGTGCATGAGCCCTGTACCCCTACAGTGCCCAAGTCCATTCTTGGGCATTGTAAGTTCAGTGCTGCCATTAAGAGTATATGGTGCTGGGAGTTTGTCATTATGAACTCCACAGCACCATAATGGCCCCACTGAAGACTGGGAAGTTTGGTATCTAACTTCTCAGCACATTAAACCCACACTGATGCCAGTGTGGGATTTAATGTCAAAAGCACACCAGAGGGCATCTTAGAGATGCCCCCTGAAACCCAAACCAACCTCTCGTGTCCTGACTGAGTGGCTGCCTAGGCTGCCACCACCAGACATGTTTCTGGACCCCTGGGTCGAGAGCTGCTGCTCTCGGGGCCTGAAACAATGCACATCCTGGGACGAGGTGCCAAGCCTCCTCCCCCAGGTTGGGCAGGGTCCACGAAGGGGGAGCTTCAAAGGCCTGCCGCCTTTGTGAGATTCCCCAGACCACTTGCTGTACTCAGCAACCGGTCCCCACTGGTTCTACCCCCACTTTCGGCGGGAGAACCGGCGGGAAAAACAAAGTGAGGAAGAGAGGTGTGCCCACCTCTGCCAACTCCACCCCTAAGGTGGGAGAGACGAGGTGAAGCACAACCTTGAGTCCCCGCCATCTTGAGGATGAGGGGACCCAGCCAACCAGGGACAGGCTCCTGCCCCCTCCCACTGGAGAGTGGCAGAATAGGGGGTGTACCCACCCCAGGGAAGGGACCCGTTGGTCCCTGTCCTTTATCTAGCTGTAACGCCCCTAAATTTAGTATTTAGGGGTGCCCTGAACCTTCCTTCCTCAGATCCAGCAACGACAACAAGAAAAGAAGAACAAGGACCAAACAGCTGTGCAGCCTGCTAACAAGAGGACGACAACAACTGACTTGGCCCCAGCCCTACCGGCCTGTCTCCCCTCGAACCTGCTTTCTGCGAAATCCCGGTGTGTCCTGCAGCCAGCAACCTCACAAACCCCGGAGGACCTGCCTGCCTTCACTTGAACCGCCTGCTTCTCCCGTGAACACCGGATTTGTTCAAAACCAGCACCCCTGGCACCAGCCCGGGATCGCGAATCCAGCCCACTCTGCACCCGCCGAACCCGGCCCAAGCTCGAGTAAAAAAAACACTCAGAGGAGGTCTCCCCGGCGATCCTGACCTGGAATCCGGCGACTCCTGACCTGCCTCAAGCCTCCAGACGAAGCCTGCAGCCTCAGTCCAGAGGGTCCCCCCTACCGCGACCAGAGCAGGTAAGAAAAATCCGACACTAAAAGGCACCCCTGCACCCGACGCCCCACGGCCTTGTGTGCCCAAACCCAGGGTGCCTACCTAAGCCAAGACATCTCAACTTACACCTCGAAGTGTTGGTAGGTCCCAGGAGACTCATTTCCAAGCCTGCAGTGTTTGTCCAGTCCGGAGAATCTCCATAGACTTCAACAGGGAACCCGACGAAATAATAGCCCCCTGCACCCAGCCGCCCGAGTGCCGCTGTGGGTGCGCTTTTGGTGCTCACTTGCTTCCCCCTTTGTGCCAAGTCTACAGCCAGGAGCTTTGCTCCCACAACCCAGCAGCCACCAACCGAAGGCCCCCTATCCCCAATAGGATAACATTGGGGCCTCAACACTCTGCATCCGGCCGCCCTAGTGCCGCTGTGGGTGCAACAAGAGTGCATCACTGACCCTGGGGGACCCCTGAGTCTAACCCCAGAACCTGGACTCCCACAGTCAAAAATTTACCTGCAAACCGATAACTTGTTTCCCCTCCATAGGATAACATTGGGTATTTTTCTCTGAAAAAACGACTAAGTGTGGAGTTTCAAAAACTAAAAATATTGCTTAAAAATTGTGTGTTTAACCAAAACGACTTTACTCACCTGTTTGCAGGAAATGTCCCAGGACTGAATCTAGGACCCAGTCCTGAGGTTAGAAAAGTGACGCGATAATTACCTACCTGCATATTACAGTAAAAGTCAATGCATTTCAATGGACTGTTCGAAAAAAGTTTCTAAGTGTCAACTTTTGAAATCTTGAAATATTCACTAAAAATCGTCCGAATATCAAAAACGAAATTACTCACCTGTTCTCAGGAGAGATCCCAGTGCTGGATCTAGATGCCCAGCACTGATTAGAAAAAGTGACTACAACTGTGATTTTCCGATAACTTGATTTTCCTCCATAGGATAACATTGACTGGTTTTTGCCAGAAATTCTTCTAAGTGTCGATTTTTGCAACATACAAATATTCCTTAAAAATCACCTGTGTAACAAAATCGATTTCTTTCAACTGTTTACAGGAAATGCACCAGGGCTGAATCCAGGATCCAGCCCTGAGTAAGAAAAACCTTCGTAAAGTAATTCTATTACAGTTTACTTAAAAATCCCATTGAGCTCAATGTTATAGTATACCAAGTATTGTGTTGCCTATTGCAACCCCTGTGCCATATTGCATTTAAAGTCTATTGTTCATTGAAAGTATTCAACAAACAGCATCTTATCTTGAGAAAGTATTTTTATGCAAACCTGTGGTTCTAAAATAAAACGACAGTATATTTTTTTATACAAAAAAACTGGCCTAGAGTTCAGTTCTTGAGTGTGTGGCTTCATTTGCTGACTGAGTGTGTACATCAAATGCTTTACACTGTCCTCCGATACTGCCTTACTGCTCGACCAAGCTACCACTTTAGAGAGTAAGGTTCTATCTAACTTTAACCTCTGCCAAACCTCTGGTGACTGCTGGACTCTGTACACACTGTACCTCACTTTGGTGCAGTATATACAGAGCCACTTTCTTACACTGGGCCAAAGAAAGCATACACAAGAGGACCTCTGAAAGAGGTGCAGAAAGGGGATCCACAGCCTTTGCTGTGCACCATGTCACAAACGTGTTCACAGGCGTATACTGTTTTAGTGGAGGGACCCCTGGTTGCTAAGATGACATTACAGACTTCCGGTGGAAGGTCAAAAGCCATCAACTGCCGCCGCTCAATCTCCACGCAAGGAGGTGGAGGCTGGACAGGTTCAGGTGGAGGACAGTCCCCTGCTGCTGCGACAGAAGATCCTCCCTGAGGGGCAGTCTGAGTGGAGGATCGATGGCCATGCTCAGGAGCTCTGGGTACCTAACTCTTCGTGCCCAGTCTGGAGACACAAGAAAAACTTGGACCCGGTCGTGCGTGATCTTCTTCAGCACTCTGGGCAGAAGTGGTTCAGGCGGAAAGGTGTACAGAAGGCCGCAGTTCCACTCGCGACGAAAAGCGGCACCGAGCAACCTTGGAAACTCCAACGCGCAGAATTGCTGACATTGCGCGTTCTCTTCGGTGGCGAACAGATCTAACCAAGGCTCTCCCCACCGCTGAAAGAGACCTTGCACCACCTCTGAGTGAAAATGCCATTCGTGATCTACCAGGCACCGACGGCTGAGTTAGTCTGCCCTAGCGTTCAGAGAACCTGCCAGGTGTTGAACCACCAGGGTCCTGCCCTGATGTTCCAGCCATGTCCAGAGGCGAAGAGCCTCTTGACATAGGGTCCACAACTCCACCCCGCCCTGTTTGTTGCAGTACCACATGGCAGTGGTGTTGTCTGTGAACACCTGCACCACTTTCCCCTTGAGAGAGGGAAGGAATGCCTTCAGTGCCAGGCGGATTGCTCGGAGCTCCAGAAGGTTGATATGGAGCCCGGACTCCGCCAGAGACCAGAAACATCTGCTCTCCACCTCTCCCAGATGGCCGCCCCATCCCAGGAGTGACGCATCTGTCACTACTGTGAGGTCTGGTTGGGGAAGGGAGAAGGATCTGCTTCTGACCCAAGCTTGGTTAGTTAACCACCACTGCAGCTGTTGTGCAGTTCCCTCCGCGATCTGGACGTAGTCGGAAAGATTCCCCTGATGCTACGCCCACTGGAACTTCAGGTCCCACTGCAGAGCCCGTATATGCTATCTGGCATGAACCACCAGCAGGATGCAGGAGGCCATGAGGCACAGCAGCCTCAGGGTCAGGCTCACCAAAATCCGGGATAGAGACTGAAACATCGGTATCATAGCCCAAATATCCCAGACTCGCTGCTCAGGAGGATAGGCCAGAAACTGCACTGAGTCCAGAACAGCTCCGATGAAAGGGAGCGTCTGAGAGGGAGTCAGTTGTGACTTCAGCACGTCGATAGTGAACCCCAGCGAATGCAGGAGGTCCGCCAGAGTCTGGAGATGTGCGACGACAACCTGGGGCGAACTGGCCTTCAACAGCCAGTCGTCGAGATAGGGGAAGACTGGAACCCCTGATCTGCACAGATGAGCTGCGACCACCGCCATCACCTTCGTGAACACCCAAGGGGCACTGGTAAGGCCAGAGGGGAGCACGATCACCTGACAAAGCTTATGGCCTACTGTGAACCGTAGGTAGCGGCTGTGTGCTGGCAGGACGGGGATGTGGAAATAGGCATCCTGCAAGTACAGCGCCATCATCTCCAGGGTTGAGGGCAAACAGGACATGAGCCTACGTGAGCATTTTGAACTTCTCAATTAGGAGGAAGCGGTTGAGGGTGCTGAGGTCTAGCATAGGATGCAGGCCTTTGTCCTTTTTAGGGCACCAGAAAGTAGCAGAAATAGCAACCACAACCTACTTCTGGTGCAGGGACCCTCACAATAGCTCCCTTGGCCAAGAGAGGTGAAAATTCCTGGCGGAGAAGCGACAAATGATCCTCCGACATGTGATCGAAAGATGGTGGCATGGAGGGAGGGGTAATCTCGAAGGGGAGGGAGCAGCCCCTTCGGACTATTTGCAAAACCCACCTGTCTGACGTGATGGACTGCCAGTGGGGGATGTGATGGCGTATCCTACCGCCCACTGGCCATTGATGGCCCTGAAAGGTCAGACTAGGAAGGCTTGGAGGCTGCGGCGGGGGGGAAGGAAGGGTGGACAGGCCCGTCGGCTGGCTCCCAGACCCACAAGGTCGCTGGATCCCACGTCCATGGCCACGCAGAGGCTGGGCAGCTTACATGTACCGGTGGCTAGGCTGGGGCTGACGTGGTTGGGCACCGCTTCCGTAGCCACGAAAGGGATGAAAAGCAGATTGGAGTGGTCAGGAAGGCGCAGTGAGGCCCAAAGATCTGGCATTAGCACGAGAATCTTTAAAACGCTCCAGCGCTGAGTCTGCTTTGTTGCCTAAAAGACGACAACCATCAAAGGGCATGCCCATCAAGGTAGACTGGCCATCCCCCGAAAAGTCAGATGTCCTCAACCAGGCGCATCGCCAAAGGGCTACCGACGTGGCAACCGTTCTGCCTCGTGAGTCGGTGGTATCCAGTGCACATCTTATTGTGAATTTGGCAGCGTCTCTCCCTTCTGCCACTGCCTGAGAGAGAAAGGTCTGGGCCTCCTCCGGGCACTGAGGCAGCACTTGCGCAACCATGTCCCAGATGGTGTGGAACTATCGGCCCAAGAGGCACGCGGTATTCACGGACCACAGTGCTAAGCTGGAGGTAGAGAACATGCGCTTCCCAAGGTGATCCAGCTTCTTGGATTCCCAGTCTGGGGGAGCAGAAGGGAATGCGCCCTTGGACGAAGGGGCTTGGGCCACCAAGCTCTTTGGGGAAGGGTGTTGTGGGGAGGAAAACTGTGTCGCCCGGGGCCGGGCAATTGCAGCGGGCAATCGTCCTCTCCACAGGAGCCCCCGTGCTGGGCTTGGACTAGGTGCCCAGGAGAACATCAGTGAGGGCTTCATTGAAGGGTAATAGGGATTCAGAAGTGGACGCCGCAGGCTGAAGCACCTCTGTTAGGATGTTAGTCCTCACTGCCACTGAAGGGAGCTCTGGCCCAAGACCTCAGCCGCCTTTTGCACCACCACAGCATAGGAAGCTCCCTCCTCCGTTGCCGCAGTAGGGGTAGAAAGCATGCCAAGGTCTGGTGAAGTGTCCAGACCACTGGCGTCACCCAGGTCCTGTCTCCAATCCGGCTCTTCTAGCTAATCTGCTTAAGGATCCAGCGACCCCCACCAATCCTCATCACCACCTTCTGGGCGGTAGGGAACACCAGGGATGAACAGGGGAACAAAACTACCCTCCGACGTCGGTCCGGCTCCGGGTCCACCTCGGGGGTGAGGATGGGGGCGTCGTCGGCCGGGGGCACGGCCGACTGGCGCCGGGGAAGGTCGAGTAAGATTGACCGGCGTCAATCCGGATCCAGGCCTGGATCCGCGGGGGGCCCGCCGGGGCCGGAACTACCGGCATCGAAGGCCTAGGACCCCGACTGGCTCCGCGGGGCCCGAAGTCACGCCGGCGGAATTGGGCTGCTTAAAGACTAGGTGGAGGGCCTCGTAAAATTCCTTAAGTTGGGCAGGGGATGCACCGGTACCCGGAAACGGGGGGAGGTGGGGAGCCATCCCTGAAGGAGGCACCAGAGACGGAGCCTTAAAGCGACAATGCTCCGAGTACCGCGTCGCGTCAGACGACCGATAGGGAGAAGTCCAAGAGCAGCGGTGCTGCTTCGCCTTCATTTTGTGCGTCGACTTACCTGAAGACCTCGAAGACTTTGAGTGCGACGAGGTGTGGGGGCTCCGCGGGGGCCTCGAGACCTTCCTCTCGAACGAGACTGGGAACGTCACGGAGCTAACCGCTGGGCCTCCAATAACTTTCAGGACTGTTCCTGCAAAAACTTTGGATTAATGGCCCAGCAGTCGGAGCACTACTTCAGGTCGTGGTCGCGCTCCAGACACCAAAGAAACACGAGGTCCGGGTCCGTTACAGATATCAGTTTGTGACAGGCGTCGCAAGGCTTAAACACGGTCCGGAGTTAGGACATCCCTCGAGCAACAAGGAGTCGAAAGAAGTCGACAAAACATCAAAAAAAATTAGTCAAAAAGTGACTGAGGGGTAGCTCTCTACGGATCTGCGCTAGGCTGGCGCAGAAAAAGAAACAACTGAAGAACAAGTTACTTACCTTCAGTAACGATATATCTGTAAGAAACATAGGTTAGTTATAGATTCCTTACCTTAGAATTACCCCCAGGCGTCAGACCGGATCCAGAGAATTTTCGTCACCAGTAGCCCTGCGGGTCGAAAGGTGGAGTCAGTCGACTCTGCGTTGTCGTCTTGGTTGCCGCCGCGGTAGCTACTTAGCCGCTGCCCACGCGCGCTGACGTCAGTTCTGTACTCGACTTTCCACGCAAGAAGCGCAGAGCCATGCAAGACACGGACCACAGGTGCACAAAACTAGGGCCCTGAAAGGAAGTCCTTAACCCTAGAAGTCAGGTCGCAGAACGGGGAGGATGGGTGGGGCGATAAGGTTCTATAACTAACCTATGTTTCTTACAGATATATCGTTACCGAAGGTAAGTAACTTGTTCATCTGAAAGAAACAGTTAGTTATAGATTCCTTACCTTAGAATAGATACCCCAGCAATACCAACCCCAGAGGTGGGTCTGCGAACTAAGTCACACCAGAAAGTCCTGGAGAACAGAACGGCCAAAGAAGCCGTCTCTCCGGACTTGGCTGTCCAGGCAGTAGTGTTTCGTGAACGTGTGCAGCGATGCCCAAGTAGCTGCTTGACAGATGTCATTAAGGGGGACTCCTCGTCCCAAAGCAGTGGTAGCTGCCGACGCCCTAGTGTATGAGGCGCGGAGTCCCACTGGAGGCTCCTTCTTTGCCAAAGAATAGCAAGCTTTGATGCACAGAACGACCCACCTGGAGATGGCCCGTTTGTGCACGGCCCAACCATGCTTAGCGCCCACGTAACCAACAAAGAGCTGGTCGTCCACCCGGAATTGTCTGGTGCGATCCAAGTAGAAGGAAAGTGCACATTTTGGATCCAGACGGTGGAGCCTCTCTTCCTCTTTTGAGAGTTGCGGAGGCGGAAAGAAGGTGGGCAAAGTGATGGTTTGGCCAATGTGGAAAGAAGTAACCACCTTGGGAAGAAAGGAAGGTCTAGTTCTGAGGACAACCTTGTCCGGATGAACAGCCAGAAAGGGAGGCTTGGAAGAAAGAGTCTGAGAGGACAGTTATGTAGCGGCTCAAAGGGATAAGATATGTAAGAACCAAGTTCCAGTCCCACTGGGCATTACGAAGGGAACAGGAGGAAAAAGGTGAGTAATGCCCTTAAGGAAACGATTTACAACAGGGGACTTGAAAAGGGAAGGCTGATCAGGAAGCCTAAGGAAGGCTGAAATGGCAGAGAGATAGCCTTTAAGAGCGCCCAGAGCACAGCCCTGCTGGGCCAAAGAAAGAAGGAACAAGAGAACTTAAGAAAGAGGGGCAGAAAGGGGATCCACAGCCTTTGTTGTGCACCATGCCACAAATTTGTTCCATCTGCAGGCGTATACCGTCTTACCGGAGGGACGCCTGGCTGCCAAGATAACATCACAGACTTCGGAAGGAAGGTCGAAAGCTGTCAACTGTCGCTGCTCAATCTCCACGCAAGGAGGTGGAGGCTGGACAGGTTCGGGTGGATGACCGTCTCCTGATGCTGCGACAGAAGATCCTCCCGAAGAGGCAGTCGGAACGGAGGATCGATGGCCATGTGCAATAGATCGGGATACCAGACTCTTCGTGCCCAATCCGGAGCCACAAGGATGACTTGGGCCCGGTCGCGCTTGATCTTCTTCAGCACTCTGGGCAGAAGTGGTATAGGCGGAAAGGCGTATAGAAGACCGCAACTCCACTCGCGACGAAAAGCGTCGCCTAGCGTGTGCCGTCTTGGAAATTCCAACGAGCAGAATTGCTGACATTGTGCGTTCTCTTCAGTGGTAAATAGATCTAACCAAGGCTCTCCCCACTGCTGAAAGAGACCTTGTTCCACCTCCGAGTGAAGACGCCATTCGTGATCCATCATGTACCTGCGGCTGAGTTCGTCCGTCCTGGCTTTCAGCGAGCCTGCCAGGTGTTGAACCACAAGGGAAATGCCCTGATGTTCCAGCCATGTACAGAGACAGAGAGCCTCTTGACATAGGGTCCACGACCCCACCCCCACCTGTTTGTTGCAGTACCACATGGCGGTGGTGTTTGTCCGTGAACACCTGCACCACTCTTCCCCGGACAGAGGGAAGGAATGCCTTTAGTGCAAGGCGGATCGCCCGAAGCTCCAGAAGGTTGATGTGGAGCTCGGACTCAGCCTGAGATCAGAGGCCTCTGATCTCCGCCTCTTACATGTGGCCGTCCCATCCCAGCAGTGATGCATCTGTCACTGTGAACTCCGGTTGGGGAAGGGAGAGGGATCTGCCGCTGACCCAATCCCGGTTCGTTAGCCACCACTGCAATTGTCGTGCAGTGCCCTCCGAGATCCGGACGCAATCGGACAGATTCCCCTGATGCTGTGCCCACTGGAACTTCAGGTCCCACTGCAGAGCCCGAATATGCCACCTGGCATGATCCACCAGCAGGATGCAGGAGGCCATTAGGCCCAGCAGCCTCAGGATCATTCTGACCGATACCCGGGATAGAGGCTGAAAAATCGGAAACATAGCCCGAATATCCCAGACTCGCTGTTCGGGAGGATAGACTTGAAACTGCGTCGTGTCCAGAACCGCTCTGATGAAAAGGAGCTTCTGAGAGGGAGTCAGGTGTGACTTCGGCACGTTGACAGAGAACACCAGCGAATGCAGGAGGTTGGCCATAGTCTGGAGGTGGGAGACGAGAGCCTGGGGCGAGCCCACCTTCAACAGACAGTCGTCGAGATAGGGGAACACTGGAACCCCTGATCTGCGCAGATCAGCTGCGACCACCGCCATCACTTTCGTGAACACCCGAGGGGCGCTGGTAAGGCCAAAGGGGAGCACAGTAAACTGAAAGTGCTTGTGGCCTACCATGAACCGCAGGTAACGCAGGTGGGCCGGCAGGACGGGAATGTGAAAATAAGCGTCCTGCAAGTCCAACGCTACCATCCAGTCTCCAGGACAGACAGGACCTGAGCGAGCGTCAACATTTTGAACTTCTCCTTCCGAAGGAAGCGGTTGACGTCCCTGAGATCCAAGATAGGACGCAGGCCTTTGTCCTTCTTGGGCACCAGAAAGTAGTGGGAATAGCAACCACGACCTACTTCTGGGACAGGAACTCGCTTGATGGCACTCTTGGCAAGGAGTGGCAAAACTTCCTGTTAGAGAAGGGCCAGATGATCCTCCGACATACGATGGTACTGAGGTGGCATGGTGGGAGGGGTAGTCTCGAAGGAGAGGGAGTAGCCCCTTCAGACTATTTGCAAAACCCACCTGTCCGAAGTGATGGTGTGCCAGTGGGAGAGGTGATGGCGAATCCTGCCACCCACTGGCGTTTGGTGGCCCTGAAAGGTCGGACTAGGAAGGTTTGGAGGCTGCTGCAGAGGGGGCTGTGGTGGACTGGCCCGCCCGCTGGCCCCAGAACCACGGCGGTGGTTCCCACGTCCCCGGCCACGCTGAGGCTGAACAGCTTGCGCCGGACTGAGGCTCTGGGCGGGACGTGGCGGGGCACCCCTTCCGTAGCCATGAAAGGGGCGAAAGGCAGACTGCGCAGGGCGGGTGGTGGAGAGGCCCAAGGACCTGGCCGTAGGCCGAGAGTACTTAAAGCGCTCCAGCGCGTTGTCTGCCTTGTCGCCGAACAGGGGACGGCAATCAAAGGGCATGTCCATGAGAGTGGATTGGACATCCCCTGAAAAAACAGTCGAAAGCGTCGAAGGGCTACCGGCGTGGAAATCGTCCTGCCTAGTGAGAAGGCGGTATCCAGCCCACAGCGGATGGTAAACTTCGCTGCATCCCTCCCTTCAGCAACTGCACGGGAGAGTAAGGCCCGGGCTTCCTCCGGGCACTGAGGTAGCACTTGCGCAACCGTATCCCACACGGAGTGGGTGTAACAGCCCAACAGACATGCAGTGTTTACCGACCGCAGTCCCAAGCTGGAGGAAGAAAACCTCTTCTTCCCAAGATGGTCCAGCTTTTTGGATTCCCTATCAGGTGGAGCATTAGGGAATGCGCCTTTGGAGGTAGAGGCTTGGACCACCAAGCTCTTAGGGGTGGGGTGTTGGCAGAGGTAAGTGGGGTCGGCCGGGGCTGGGCGGTGGGCAATCAACCTATCCACAGGAGCCCCTGTGTTGGACCTGGACCAGGTGCCCAAAAGGGCTTCATTAAACGGCAGCAGGGGTTCCGAAGAGCTCGCTGCCGGTTGAAGCACCTCTGTCAGGACGTTAGTCCTGACCGCCACCGTAGGTAGCTCGAGGCTGAGAGTGTCAGCCGCCCTACGCAACACCACTGCGTATGATGCTCCGTCCTCCGTGGCCACGGTAGGAGGAGACAACATGCCATGGTCTGGTGAGGTATCCAGACCACTGGCTTCCCCGGTTCCTCTCTCCCGTCCGGTTCATAACCTATCTGGTCTGTTCTCCCAGCCCTCCTCACTCACCTCTGGCTGCAAATCTGGTCTCAAAGAGCCATGGTAGACCAGGGGCACAAAATTACCCGTCAGCGCCGGGTCCGGCTCTGTGTCTACCTCGGGGTGGAGGCTGGGGTCGACGTCAGCTGGGGACACAGCCGATGCCGGTTGCGGACATGGTGCCGGTGGAATCGGCGCTGGGGGAGGTGTAACAAGTTCGACTGGTGAATGTCGGCGTCGAAGGCCCAGGGCCCCCAGCCAAGTCCGCGGGGCCCGAAGGAGCGCCGGCTGAGTCTGGCTGCCCAAAGATGGCATGCATCACTTCGTGAAATTGACGAAGCTGGGCAGGGGTCGCTCTGGGTCCCGGGAAGAGAGGGAAGCCTGGCGTCGGCCCTTCGGGCTCCACACGCGGAGCCGCAGGAGGGGCACCACCTGCATCCCTCGTCGCGTCGTACGACGAACGGGGAGAAGTCGAAGAACGACGATGCTTCTTCGACTTCGTGTGCTTCGACAAACCTGACCCCGAGTGCGAAGCTTGGATGAAGAGTGATGATGGCTCCGCAACCACTCCCTCGACCTCCTACGCCACCGGGACCTCGAACGGCGCAGAGCCGACTGCAGGGCCTCGAGAAGCTTTCGGGACCGCTCCAGCAAAGACTTCGGATTCATGGTCCGGGAGTCGGAGCACGGCTTGGGGTCGTGGTCGCGCTTCAGGCCGAAGAGGCACACACGGTGCGGATACGTCACCAACATCAGTCTGCTACACGAACCGCAAGCCTTGAAGCCGGGCATCCCTCGTGCACCAGGAGTCGATGGACTCAAAACGATGTCAACAAAAGTCGAGAAAAAGTCAGTCAAAAAGTGACTGGAGGTACCGCTCTCACCGGATCTGCGCTTCCTGGAGCAGAAAAAGAACGGACGTCAGCGTGCGAGGGCGGCGTCTAAGTAGCTACCGCAACGTCATACCGGCGACCACAACGCCAACGACGAACACGGAGTCAACCGACGCCACCTTTCGACGCGCAGGGGTACTGCTGACGAAAATTCTACGGTTCCAGTCTGACGCCTGGGGGTAATTCTAAGGTAAGGAATCTATAACTAACTGTTTCTTTCAGATGTCAGCACGCAGGGGCGTCGTCTATGTAGGCACTGTGACGTCATCCCAGCGACAACGACACTGGACAATGAGTCGACCGACGCCACCTACTGACACGTAGGGGTACTGCTGAGAAAATATTCTCAGGTACTAGTCTGACGCCGGGGGAAATTCTAAGGTCTCTTTCAGATTAATATTTTTACACAAACACATTGGTCTGAGTTCAGTCTTTGAGTGTGTGACATCGTTTCTTGCCTGAGTGTGTACAATAAATGCTTAACACTACCCTCTGATAAAGCCTTACTGCTCGCCCACACTACCACAAATAGAGAGTAAGGTATTATCTACTTTTACCTCTGCCTACCTTTGGGGTCACACTGGACTCTGTGCACACTATACCTTACTTTGGAATAGTATATACAGAGCCAGCTTCCTACAGCTATGGGTTGATCTTGCTAGTTCTTTGAAACAGTGAGGCGTATAGGAAGGTGTCATCACAAGCATTCGATGGAAAGCAGCATCCCTGCCTTGATCAGACACCCTCATGTAAAGAGTTGTGAGATACAGGGTCTGCTATGGTGTAGGATATGGGGAATGACCTTTGTCAGAACCCCGTTCAGAGGGCCACAGGACAAGCAGGAGCTACTGGACCCACCTGTGGGGGTTGAGGCCTTTTACTCTTGATGTCACAGTGATCCTGAACAACTAGGTCAAGTACCTATTCTGGACTTGACTCTCAGTGGTAGCGAGGGTTGAGCAGTCCAAGAGATCTCAGGGGGAAGGGGTTAGCAGTACACAAGCTCACAACTCAAAATATAAACACAGGCTCACAACTCAAAGTATGAATACAGGCTCACAACTCAAAATATGCTAATCAGCAAGAAACCGTCAAGAAGGAATCAAATCTGCTTGGTTTTTGGAAAGGCCTGAAAACCTGGCAATTTAATCAGTAGCACATATTACACATCTCTGATTTCTTACGCTGCACCTCAGGGGTTAGCGCCTAGATACCTCAGGGTATTAGCAGCACTTTACAAATCTTTTTTTCATTTAATTTCCAGTCAATACTTTCTTTTACGATAAAAGTAGTATTAATATATGAACACAAAGTAAAATACGGTATACATAAACAATACGCATAGCTCCCAGAGGTCAGGGGCTTAGTGTTTAATGGCAAACCCCCCCCAACCCCCCCAGTCCCACTTCCCTCTCAATTGCAGTAGTTGTTATTCCCCAGTCACTAAAGGCAACATTCAAGTTAGGTTCCAATAGCAGTCTGAGGCTCAGGAGTCCCACTCAGACTCCATTAGAAAAGTAAAAAGTAATGCAGCTGCGAAGCTCTATCTGACAGACCAGTTCTCCCGAATCACATCGCGCATGGGCAATAATCTGATCAGTGCTGCCAGAGTTCCCCGCTCAGATCATGGCGGCCCTCCTCGCAGAATTAAACCTGCACACAGACGAAGACCCGATCGGTGCAGCTGGAGTCTCCTCACATCTAACTCCAGGGATTCACTCACCAGGATCGCCCACTTGATCTTGCTCCCTCCAGCTCTCCTCTTCCTTACAGGCCTCACACTGGTCTGACAAGCAGACAAACACCGGAGCGACAGACTCCAGCAGCAGGTGCGCCAGACTTCAGGGGCAGGTGGTGCTGGATGTCCCTGGATGATGTGCCCTCATCCAGCCGGGAGACAAGCAGCCCTTGGCCTCCAGCCCCTTCCCATTCCAAGGTCACCATAGCTATGGGGTGAACCTTGACAATGTTATCAGCATTGATAACTGGATAGGTCTGTCCAGTTAAGTATTGTTCTGCGGATATCAGTTTTTCTGTCACCATGGTGACATTTGCACCTGTATCCCTCAGTGCTCCTACTTCAACCACATTGATATGTGGCTTCTGTCTGTATTTTTCCTGGCTTTTCTCCAGGTTACTGGGTCAGGCAGCTAGGGTAGCCATATCCACCCCTTCCTCGGAGATCAAAGAAGCTTCAATATGCTCTCTGGCCTTGTCAGGGCACACCAAGGATCCCATCTGGAGACTAACAACCTCTGAAGGTGTTTGAGTAGTGGGAACCTTTTGGGGCAGGAAGAGTCCACAGTTTGGTGACCATTCTGCTTACAGAGATGGAACCAAGCCTTTTTGGGATCCTAGTTCTTATCCTGGCACCCCACCCTTTTATTTGGGACGAGTCTTGGGCCCAACTTTCTGAACAGGTTTTTGGGGGTCTTTGGAAGACTCTTTGGGTTTTTCCCACTTGGATTGGACGACCTAGAGAGGGAGAGAAAATAGGACAGAAGGGACACTTGATGCTGGCCTTGTTGATCAGGAAGTCACTCGTCGGCAGGTCTGTTTTGGTGTTGGTGGTGCTCGGACTGGACACGCAACAGGCCTTAGTTGACGGCGATGCTTTGGTACCCAGGGTGTTGGTGCTGGGCGACTCCTGGAGGGCCTGGTGTTTCCAAACTTGGCAGGGAGATGGATCAGACCTCCTGGGGCAGCAAATACTTCTTCCTGGCTAGATGCTCCTTCGGTGAACCCGATAGTCAGCAAGTCGAGATACAAAGCTAGTGCGGCCGGTGCCTGTAGCTGCAGGGGGATGGCTACTCCGCCCCAAGGGAGATGCTCCTTGGTAGTAGAAGCCCTGGACAGTCCACAGGTTTTGAAAGGATGCATAGCTTTTGGACGAGCTTGGTTGGTGCAATTGTTGAGGTACAAGCAACAAGGCAGGGTTTGGTGCCAAGTTCAGAATAAGTCCTCAGTTCTCCCAGTGACTGCTCTCTTCTGTCCTTCGGTTCTCAGGTAAATGAATCCAAGTTTCTGGTGTCAGGGAACCACTAAATACTGTATTTAAAGGCGTCAACGGGAGTGTAAGGTAGTCGCCAATGGGCTACCTACCCCTGGGGTGTCTACACCCCCTATATGACCACTTCCTCTGGAGAGTGGGCATAACCCTGAGGTGTGCCCAGCCTGCAAGTGTGACACGCCTTCTAAATAGCTAATTTTCCCACCTGCTCTGGTGCCAGATGGGCCGCAGGGGGCGGAGTTCCCAAGTACTGAGGGAAGCCAGGGTCACATATCAAAGTCGGCAGTGGCTTTGAAGTCTCTGGCCCTGATATGCTAAATCAGTAGCCATCCTGCTGGAGGAGCAGGAATTGTTTCTGGACTCAGAGCCTGGATCTCACCTCCAGGGGATCAGAAACTCGTCTGTGGTGGCCGGCTGGACGATACCAGTCAGCCAGCACACTAGAGGACTTATAGGTTTCAGGGGGCACCTCTAAGCTGCCCTGCAGATGTATGTCTTCATAAATCTGATACTGGCATCAGTACGGATTTATCAAGTCAAGATGTTTGATACCAAATATCATAGATTTCAGTGACGTCATCATGTAGCTGGATCACTCTTAAGGACCAGTTTCCAGGACATGCCTTTAAGATGGCTTCCCTGATCGCTGCAATATCTAGGAATCAAACTAGACATCCCAGGGGCATATCTGCTCATGCAGATATGTCCTCACATGTAATATAATGCACCCTGCCTTAGGCTCTAAGGCCTGCTGTAGGGATGACTTATAGATAGTAAATGCAGTGTCTTTGAGTATGGTACAGAGGGAGTGTGCCATGTTGTGTTTTTGAAAATGGCTTGAACCATTTCACGCAGTGCACCTTGACAACATGAGCTGCATAGTAATGGGGACCTTTCCCGAGTGGCCAGGTTTTTACTCAAGCTGATGATACCGGTTTTAGTGATGCCATGTGAATGGACCACTTTGTGCTTAGGCGCCTCCATCACACCTTACGGTCTCGAGTACCCTCCTACCTTCTGGCCCTAGATTATTTTCCTCCATTGACATTCATTATTTCTGACACTGGTGAGGGGCGACTGGTGAAACCGACCCATCTAGGCGGACTAGGGTCCCCTGGGAGCACGGCCTAGGGCAGCAGATACCTGATAAAATCTGGTATTATTGCTGCACTCAGACGAAAAGGAAAATGCTACTTACCCAGTATGTATCTGTTCTTGGCATAGATCGCCGTAGAGTCATATGCTATGCATAGATCGCCATCTAGTGTTGGGTTCGGATGTTTGCACTTAGTTTTTCTTCGAAGAAGTCTTTCCAGTCACAAGGTAGGTGACTCCTCCTTTCGGTGATAGTGCGCATGGGCATCGACTACATTGTTAGATTGTTTTCCCGCAGAGGGTGATAATGAAGATAGTAGGAGTAGTAAAAGGAGATGTCCATGAATGCCTGTATCTAAGTAAGATGTTACTGCAACAGGTATAGGTACCCGGGGAGGTGGGTGGGCGCATATGACTCTACAGCTCTATGTGGCAAGAACAGATGCATACTGGGTAAGTAGCATTTTCCGTTCGAGGCATATGATCTGGAGATCATATGCTATGCATAGACTATATAGCAGTTATCTCCCAAAGCGGTGGCTATCCTGTATCTGTTGCAGTGGTCTGAAATAGTGTACGTAAAACTGCCTGGCCCACTCTAGCTTGTTGTCTTGCTAACACATCTACACAATAGTGTTTTGGGAATGTGTGAGGTGTAGACCATGTTGCAGCTTTGCATATGTCATCTATGGGTATATTTCCTAAGAATGCCATAGAAGCCCCCAGTTTGCGTGTAGAGTGTGCTCTAGGGGGAACTGTTAATGTTCGTTTTGCTTTTGCGTAGCAGATTTGAATGCACTTGACTATCCACCTTGCAATTCCTGATTTTGATATGGGATTGCCTTTGTGTGGTGGAGCAAAAGCGACAAAAAGTTGATTTGTGTTACGGAAAGGTTTTGTCCTTTCTATGTAATACAGCAATGATCTTTGTACATCTAATGTGTGTAGGGCACATTCTGCTACTGAATCTGGTTGAGGGACGAACATGGGTAACTCAACAGATTGATTGATATGAAACGCAGAAATGACTTTAGGAAGGAATTTAGGATTAGTCCGAAGAACTACTTTATTTTGGTGCATTTGTAAAAAGGTTCTTCTATAGTTAATGCCTGAAGCTCACTCACTCTTCTGAGTGATGTGATAGCCACCAGGAAAGCAGTTTTCCATGTGAGAAATTGCAGATCGCATTTGTGCAATGGCTCAAAGGGTGGACCCATTAGTCTGGTGAGGAAAATGTTGAGATTCCATATTGGAGCAGGTGGACGTCTCGGGGGAATAACTCTTTTGAGTCCTTAAATAAACACTTTAATGACAGGTACTCTAAAAAGAGATGTCTATTTTCTAGGTATGCAGCTACTGCAGCTAGATGTTAACGTATTGACGTGTATGCTAAATTGGAATGTTGTAGATGTAACAAATAGCATATAATGTTTTGGACAGAAGCATCAAGCGGGTTGATGTGGT
Organism: Calotriton arnoldi; assembly: GCA_963921515.1. Lineage (NCBI taxonomy): Eukaryota > Metazoa > Chordata > Amphibia > Caudata > Salamandridae > Calotriton > Calotriton arnoldi. Next base: position 105,208 of record CAWUFW010006207.1, read on the forward strand.
TATTACAGTAAATCACAAACCGCTTCCACTTTGCTGCATAGCTTCCTTGATAATATTCATACAGTCTGGCGGTAGATTAAGATAGCCAAACTCTAAGACTACAGGTGCCAGATCGCCAGATTGAGTTGACTGGGGTCTGGGTGTCTTATGTCTCCATGGCTCTGTGTGAGGAGATTGGGTGCAAGACGTAGTTTTTGATGAGGAACTACCGAGATTTCCAACAGGGTTGGGAACCATGGTTGAGGTGCCCATGTGGGAGCAACTAGGATTAGTGTCAGGGACGCTTGTTTGAGTTTACGAACCACTAATGGAATGAGTGGGAGAGGCGGAAAAGAGTAAGCAAATATCCCTGACCAGTTCATCCATAGTGCATTGCCTTTGGACAATGGGTGTGGATACCTGGACGCGAAGTTTGGGCATTATGCGTTTAGGTGCGTGGCGAACAGGTCTATGTCTGGAAAACCAAACATTTGAAAGAATGAGACGAGAACTCGAGGGTGTAGTTCCCATTCGTGGATTTGCTGTGTCTGACGACTTAGCAGATCTGCCATCTGATTGTCTACTCCTGGGAGGTGTTCTGCTAGGAGATAGATTTTGTGATGAATGGCCCACCTCCAGAAGTCCTGGGCTAGGTGTGACAGTCGGAGGGAGTGTGTCCCCCCCCGTTTTTGTATGTAATACATAGCTGTCATGTTGTCGGTACGAACCAGGACAGCTTTGCCCGCTAGATGGGTTTGAAAAGCTTTGAGGGCTAGAAATATGGCCAAAAGCTCTAAATGGTTGATGTGGAGCAACTTTTGTTGCTGACTCCACAGGCCTTGTATTGTGTGTTGCTGTAGATGAGCACCCCAGCCAGTTAGAGAAGCGTCCACAGTTAGGACTGTCTGTGGAACCGGGTCTATGAAGGGCCGTCCTTTTGACAGATTTTGTGTGTTCCACCACTGCAGAGAGCGATGAGTACGGCCGCTTACCAAAACTAGATCGGTTAATAGACCGTGGGACTGGTTCCACTGACTGGCTAAGCATTACTGAAGCGGACGCATGTGGAGCCTGGCATACGGGACGATCATGATGCAAGATGCCATCATCCCCAACAGTTGCATGCAAGCCCGAGATGGAAGAGATTGATTGGGTTGAAACTGAAGAACCAAATCCTGAATGTTGCAAATTCTGGCTGTGTTGGGAAACGCCAGAGCCTTTTGAGTATCTAAAATGGCTCCCAGGTAGTTCTGAATATTGGCTGGCTGAAGATGTGACTTTGGCACATTGACTGTGAACCCTAGTCGATGTAGTAACTTGATGGTTATGGAAGTGTATTTGAGACACTGTTGGTAGGTGCTGGCTTTGATGAGCCAGTCGTCTAAGCATGGGAAGACATGGATGCTTCGTCTCCTGAGATGTGCAGCTACTACTGCCGGACATTTTGTGAAGACTCTGGGGGCAGTGGTGACTCCGAATGGGAGTACTTAGAACTGGTAATTTTGGCCCGCTAGCACATACCTGAGAAATTTGCGATGAGCAGGGTGGATTGGAATATGAAAGTAGGCGTCCTTTAAGTCTAGAGTGGACAGAAAGTTGCCTTTTTGCAAAAGAGGTAGTACCTGTTGAAGTGTTACTTTGTGAAAATGGTCTGACTGTATGTAAAAATTGAGTTCTCTGAGATCTAAGATTGGTCTGAGAGACCCGTCCTTTTTTGGTATTAGGAAGTAAAAGGAGTAAATGCCTGAACCTTGGTGTTGTAGTGGTACGGGCTCTGTAGCTCCTTTTAAAAGTAGAGACTGTACCTCTTGTTTGAGGCGGTGTAGATGATCCGGTGAGAGTTTGTGTGACTTAGGGGGAATGTTTGGAGGAGCGTTGATGAACTCCAGGCAGTAACCAGAACGGATAATTTTTAGAACCCACTTGTCTGTTATTGACTGCCAAGCTGGTAAGAAATTTGACAGTCTTCCCCCGACAGGTGTTAGGTGGTCAGGGGGGGAAGGAGAGGTGAGTCACTGTTTTGTATTGGAGGGGGAGGTGCGTGTGTTAGAACCTCTACCTCTTCCCTTACAGTTATTTCCTCTGTAACCCCCTCGGAAGTAGTTCTTAGAGCCAGAGGGTTGGTTATTACCGTTGTAGGTGGAGGTATTTTCTGAGGAAGAATTCTTGGACCCCGCTCGATAGAAAGAGCATCGAAAGGAACCACGGCCATGTGGTGACTAAAGCGCCCCCATGGATTTGGCCACTTCAGTGTCTTTCTTCATCTTTTCCAGTGAAGAGTCTACCACTGGGCCAAAAAGGTGTTCCTTATCAAAAGGTGTGTTTAAGATAGAGGTTTGAACCTCGGGTTTGAATCCAGAGCTACGTAGCCAGGCGTGCCTTCTTAAAAGGACACTGGTATTTACTGCTCTGGCAGCTGTGTCTGCAGCATCGAGGGAGCACCTGATTTGATTGTTGGAAATAAGTTGTCCCTCCCTTATCAGGTCTTCAGCTTTAGATTTCTGTTCTTGGGGTAGATATTGGATCAATTGTTCCATCTCGTCCCAATGCGCACGGTCGTATCTAGCTAGCAATGCTTGTGTGTTGGATATGCGCCAGAAGTTTGCTGCCTGAGATGCGACTCTCTTCCCCGAAGCATCAAGCAAGCTTAGATTCCTTATCTGGGGGTGGAGCATCTCCTGTTGTTTGAGAGTTAGCCCTTTTGCGTGCGTTAGACACTACTAGCGAGAGCAACGGTAATTGTCCCCTAATGTACACTGGGTCAGATGGTGCTGACTTATATTTTTTGTCTACCCTAGGGGTAATGATACGTGCCCTGACAGGATCACTAAAGATATCATCCACATGTTTGATCATACCCTTGAGCACTGGTAAAGTGTGTGATGACTTTTGAGTAGAGCTAAGGGTCTCGAAAAGGAAATCCTCTTCGAGGGAATCTTTGTGGAGCTGCACCCCATGGTAATTGGCAGCCCTACTAAGCAATTCAATGTAACCTACACTGTCGTCTGGTGGAGAGGGTTTGGTAGGATGTAAGTCAGGATCATTGCCTGTGGGCGAGTTAATGTTATAGTCTTATCCCCATTATCATCCCCATCATCCTGGTTGTCAGGTGTATGTGGTGAATGCTGAGGTGAAGTAGGCACAGGTATAGACTGTGGAGAAGGAGTAGATGGGATAGGAGGAGGAGGAGGGGAAGGGTTAGTTTTGACAGTTCTCTTCTTCAAAGGAATATGATATTCCTCTTCAGCATCAGTCCTTCTTTTTAGAGTCATTGTGGTGGTGATATGCCCAGTTTTTGTACTTTGCACTTTCTGTTTCGGATCCGGTTTATCGAGCGGATCGTCGAAACTGCTTTTTTGGTGATTTCGGTGCTTGCGGTTGCTTTGGCGCCGAAGGTTTCGGTGTCAAGGGTTTAGGGGCTGGTGTTTTCGGATCAGAAGTGTGTTTCGTGCTGAGTGTTGTGGGCCGGAGCCGGACTTAGATTTCGATCCTGAAGGTTTCGGCTCGATGCCCGATTTGGAGTGAGGTTTTTCGGAGGTCGAAGGCTTTTTTGCAGGCTTCGGTGCCGGGCCAGAAGGCGGGGGCGGAAGCGTGGTCTTGGTGCCGACCGGAGCCCGAAGGCGCGGGTTGGTCCGGAACATTCTTTTTTGGTTGAGGTGGATATCAGGGCGAGGGAGGATCTGTAATTACAGTACGCTGTCCATGTGGGATGTCTTCATCCTGGTCGGAGACGTACTCGGAAACGGAGATCGGTTCCTGTTCCTCCTCGGCCCCGATAGCATCGCCGGCTTCTTCCTCCGATTCAGTTCCGAAGAGGTCCGGAATGGAGCCTGTGTGCTGGCTCTGCATGTCGTGACGTCGAGCCAGACGGTCGCGAAGCATCTTCTTGGAGCGGAAAGCTTTGCACGGGTCGCAGTCCTGTTCACTGTGCTCAGGGGACAAGCACAGGTTACACACTTCGTGTGAGTCGGTGCGCGGGTATTTCGCATGGCACCGAGGACAGAATTTAAATGGAGTTTGTTCCATCGACTGCGACTCGAACCGACGCGGGTAGGCCCGCCGGTGTACCACGAGCTCTCCGATCGAAAGAGGGTTTATTGTCAGTAAACACAACACGCGAAGAATGGAATACGCAATCTGAAACAATACTGTCGAGGTAGAATGTCTTGCGCACCGAGGGAAGCCGAAGGAACGGTGTCGAACCGGAGCGCATCGACTAACATCCAATCCAGATGGTGAAAAAAACAATCTAACAATGGAGTCCATGCTGATGCGCACTATCACCGAAAGGAGGAGTCACCTACCTCGTGACTGGAAAGACTTCTTCGAAGAAAAACAAAGTGCAAACATCCGGACCCAACAGTAGATGGCGATCTATGCCTAGCATATGATCTACAGTTCATATGCCTCGAACACATCTTTTAATCAAAAAACAAGCTTCTCCATTTTAAATTCCTACATCGCGCCTACAACACTCGTAGTGACTCAGCGGGCATCGATCCCCACACGCTCGTCCCAATACCCTAAATGCCATGCTGAGGAGGCTGACTTTGTGCAGTTAACTTGGCCATGCCCATACATAGGAACATACTGTTCCAAAATATTCTGTGACCATGACAATGGGTGACTAGCAGTCCACTAGTGACTGGACTTGGACCAGACCGCAGAGGACTTCGTGGGATGTCGACCCTACAAACAGGACCCCCTCATCATCTTCGTGGACCAAGGAATCCCTGCAGGAATACCCCCGTCGACTATGTTGCATCCACAGCATCCTTGGAGCATCTTCAGAATCCTTCATCCCTTGCATTAGGATCACTCCATAGGAATCCATTGCAAAGCAGATAAAGTGCCTGGAACTGCTGAAGGACTGCTTATTCTGTGAAAGTAACTGTTCTTGAGAAACTTGCTGGTCCCATTGACTACCTCCCTGCTGGAGTTGGTCGCCCCAAATACTTCTACCCGACCGCTTTGACAGTTACCAAAGTTTCCTTTGAAAACATTTCTAAGTGTTCAGTTTGTTGACTTTGCCAAGGCTTGTTTGTGGTTGAGTAAAATTGCACTGACTTATTATTGCTTGTAAAATCTATATCTCCGGAACCCTCCAGTCGATCTTTTTAGTTCTAGTGTCTAATTCTTATAAAAATACAATCTATTTTATAAAATGGTGTTGGATTTCTTGAGTGTCATGTCGATTTCGTCTTCAATTGTTTTAGTGCTGTTTAAATGCTTAACACGTGTTCCTTTGTGTAACCTTTGATGCTCAGTGCCACAGCTACCCAGGGTAAGCATTTTCCTGATGAAACATACTGTATCTAAAGGGGTTATTAAGTGTATTACACGGGGAGGTCGTACAACCACACCATATAATACACCCCATTTCCTCACAGAAACCAAAACTACAATCCCACAAACTGATCGCAGTCAGGCGGACTTGGCCTACAGGGCATAAAATACTATCATATGGCACTGCATCTTTCCCAAATTTACTGGCATGTTCCCAATTACTCAGGAAGAAAACAAGTTACTTACCTGTAACTACAGTTATCCAGTATTGGTATCTTTCATAGATTCACATGCCTGAATCATTCCCCGTCGCCGAGGCGGGAGTCCCACGGTAAAATACAAAAGTAGTGCCATAAATAAATAGTAGGCTAAAAAGAAAAAGCCTAAGGCCTAAATCTTAGTAGCCTATCTACATCCTTATAGTAAAAAGAACCAGAAGTCAGCTCCAACCAATCAGCTACCAGCACCCTCTAGAACACTCTCAGCAGAGGCAGTTCTCCTCAGATTTTTTTAGCACAAGTGGGAAGTAAGTATCCCAAAATCACCGAGAACTGACTCGACGGGGAGGAGGGTGGGTGCATGTGAATTTATGAAAGATACCAATACTGGATAACTGTAGTTACAGGTAAGTAACTTGTTTTCTTATCCAGTATTGGGGTATCTTTCATAGATTCACATGCCTGAATCAGAGAAGCAAGCCAAATGTACTGTCGTTGGCGGATGGTGGGAGACAAGTGTTCGTAAACTCCCAAACTACATCCATAACATTGAAAACAACTGTAATGACCAAGCTTTCAGAAATCAATAGTCATTTTAAAAAGACATTAGAAGAAATAAAACATGAATATATAAGTATAAATATATAGAAGTATACACATATATATATATATATATATATATAGATATAAAAATATGTATCTGTCTTGAAAGCAAATTAACACATGATCTGTGAACCATAGGACCATAGGAGCATGAATACTGAAATCAATATAACAGCCCAGAAAGAGAGAAAACTATAGGAATCTGACCTTATTGAAAAAGATGGTGTAAGACGGCCTGTCCAACCGCTGCATTTTCCTGTTGTGCAGATTGAAGACAGTAATGCCTTGTGAACGTGTGGACATTTTTCCATGTCGCAGCACGGCAGATATTTTCCAGAGTCACTCCAGCAAACAATGCTGTAGAAGCTGCCATAGTTCTGGTAGAATGTGCCTTGGCTTTCCTTTGTAGAGGTTTGTTGGCCTTCTCATGGCAGAAATGAATAGCAGATACAAGCCATCTGGCGATTGTAGCTTTTGTCACTGCAGTTCCAAGTGTTGCTTGACCATAGGCCACTAACAGTTGGTTTGAACGTCTGATATCTTTAGTCTTCTGTAGGTAGAATTTTAAACAGCGCTTAACATCCAAAGAGTGTAATGCTCTTTCAGCTGGATTGGATGGATTCGGAAAGAAAGTTTTTAACCTTACCGGTTCATTCAGGTGAAATTGTGACGTTACTTTAGGGATGAATCTAGGATTCGTTCGAAGAGTTACATAGTCCTGAGTAAAATGTAAAAAGGGTTCCTTAATCGTGAAAGCTTGGATTTCACTAACCCTTCTTGCGGAAGTCAAAGCCAGTAAAAGGGCGACCTTCCAAAGTGAGGAATTTAAGATCAGCTTTGTGGATCGGTTCAAATGGACGTTTCATTAGTTGTGCTAGAACGGTGTTGAGTTCCCACTCTGGAAGGGGTGCCCGCACCGGAGGGAATGCACGAAAAAGTCCTTTCATGAATTGTTTAACAAGTGAGGACGAACAGAGAGAAGGAAGTTTATCGCAATTTCTGAATCTGGAAAGAGCAGCCAGATGGACCTTGACCAATTAAAATGGTATGCCCAGATTTGGCTAGAGAAAGCAAATAAGGGAGGATTTGTTCCGCAGGAGCTTGAACTCAGTGAACGCTATTCGCTTCGCACCAACAACAAAATCGCTTCCATTTTAGGCGATAAGTCTTGATTGTGCTCTGAGCCCGAGATTTAGCCAAAATTTCACGAGTCTTGCGAAATGTTGAGGTCTTTGAACTCTAAGAAATCAAGAGCCATGCGTGCAAGTGCAGGGACCGTGGGTCCGGATGAACCACTTGGCCTCTGTCCCGTGACAACATCGTTGGAGTTGGATGAAGACGAATGGACTTGGCTTGAGATAATAGCAGAAGTTCCTGGAACCAATACTGTTTTGGCCAACGGGGGGCAATTAGAATTAGTCGGCAACCCTCTAGCTTCATCTTGCGGAGCACTTTCGGGATCAATGGTATTGGGGGAAAAGCGTATGCACAAATCCCTGACCATCGCATGGACAGGGCATTCCGCCTTGAGCCCTGCTGAGGGAACCTGCTGGCATAGTATCGGCATTTCTTGTTCTCCCTTGTTGCAAATAGATCCAAGACTGGTTTGCCCCAAGCCTGGAATACTCTGTTTATCTGCTCCTGTTCCAGCTCCCACTCGTGACAGCCTGATTGGGACCTGCTCAGCGTATCCGCCAGAGTATTCTGGAGACCCCTGACGTGCTCGGCTCTCAGGGTTATCTTGTGTAGCGTGATCCACTCCCACAACTCCTGTGCCTCCTGCGAGAGCGTGGTTGATTTTGTTCCTCCCTGCTTGTTGATGTAATACATGCTGGTCGTATTGTCGGTACGGGCCAGCACTGAGGAACCCACAATCCTTGGGAGAAAAGCTTGCAGAGATAGAAAGATGGCGCGGAGCTCCAGTCTGTTGATATGCTGCTGTTTCTGCACTTGAGACCATTTTCCTTGAATTTGCAAATCTTGCAGGTGACCTCCCCATCCCTCCATGGAGGCGTCGGTCGTTAAGACAAAGTCTGGAATGGTTTGCAGGAATGTGAGACCTTGGGCCAGATTCGCTGTTTGTGACCACCAACGCAGAGAATCTATCACATGCGGTGTGATCTTGATGGAATCGTCGAAAGACCCCAAGGCTTGTTGCCATTGAAGGTGTAGTTCTTCCTGAAGAGGCCTCATTTTGAGCCGTGGCAAGGGAATGTGATTTATTGCAGAAGAGCACATCCCCAGGAGTGATGCAAACATCCGGACAGAAACTGACCTTCTTCTTGAAATGACAGTGGCTAATTTTTGGAGTCGTATTTGGCGGTCGTGTGACAAGAATGCTTTGCACTGGACCGTGTCTAGCGATGCTCCGAGAAAAGGAATGACTTGAAGTGGATGCAACTGCGATTTGCTCTTGTTGAGAGTCAGCCCCAGTGAGGCGAAAAGATGGAGACAGGTTGCTGTGGCAACGTTGGCTTCGTGTTCCGAAGGACCTTTGAGCAGCCAATCGTCGAGATAAGGGAACACTTGGATTCCTCGAGATCTCAATGCTGCTGCTACTGGTGCCAAGCACTTCGTGAAAATTCTTGGTGCCGATTTCAGGCCAAACGGGAGCACTTTGAACTGATAGTGGGCGCCAGCCACTGTGAACCGAAGATACTTACGATGTTTGGGGTGGATAGGGATGTGGAAATACGCGTCCTCCATATCCAGAGAAGTCATAAAGTCTCCATCGTTTAAACAGCTTACAATCTCGGAAAGCGTGACCGGCCGGAAACTTTGCTTTTTGAGGAATTTGTTGAGCTTGCGGAGGTCTAGAATCGGTCGCCATTCTCCTGACTTCTTTCTGATCAGGAAGAAACGAGAATAGAAACCTGTTCCTTTGTGAGATGATGGAACTTTCTCTATCGCTTTCTTGAGGAGCATTATTAAGGCTTCTTTGAATAGTAAGTGAAGACGAGGGGGAGGGGGACCCCTGGGCGGAGTAGTAGGTGGCTGTTTGAGAAATTCCAGGGTGTGGCCCTTGGTGACCAGGTCCAGAACCCATCGGTCTGAAGTAATTTCGTGCCACCTGTGCGCATAGGTTGAAATCTTCGCGCCCACAGGTATGGAGGGTAATTTGGTTGGCGCCCTGGTGAGATCACTGTTTCCAGTTAGTGTCTCGGCCCTGATTCTGTGATCGCTTTCGACCGCCCTGACAGGAGAAACTTGCCGTTGAGGATTGGCGGTATGATGACTGATTATAAGGTTGTCGATACTGAGATTGATACTGCCGATTGTTGGTTTGATTGGTATCCTCCTCTTGACGTAAAACCACACCCTCTTGTGCCTCTGAAAGACCCACGCCTGTATTGAAGGGCGCCTAAAGATCTAGCGGTATCCGTGTCGGATTTAATAGCTAGAAGGGCCTCATCAATGTGCTTGCAAACAAAGAATCCTCGTCGTAGGCCATGTCAAGAATCTTTGTTTGGACTTCAGGTCTGAAAGTAGTTGCTTTAAGCCACCCCTGTCGTCTAAGCACTGCAGCTCCAGCAAGTTTATTGGTGTTAATGTCCAGTGCACAATCTATCGTTTCTGAGGCAGCACGTTCACCCTCCAATAGGATTTTCCTGACCTCCATTCTATGGTCTTCCGGGATGAGGTCAATGGGACCCGCCATATCTGACCACATTTGCCGGTCATAACGGCCGATAATCGCTAGAGCATTAGCAGCTCTAATAGAGGCCGCTGCCATAGAGGAAAATTTCTTGCCTATGAGGTCCAGACGACGTCCTTCCTTGTCAGGCGGCGTGGTGATAGGCGTTGCAGGATTCTCTGATCGCTGTTGGGCGGCTTGCGAAATGACCGAATCTGGTCGTGGATGACCTATAAGGCAAGATGGGCTGTTTGCAGGGGCACGGTATTTCTTCTCTATGCGAGGAAGCACTGAAGGGATGGATGCAGGCGTCTTCATTATCTTAACCCCCTCCTGCCAGATGTACTCTATGATGGGTACAGCTCGCGTGATTTTTCTGGACTCCTCCTTGAAATCATGTAAAAAACAATCTGTCTGTTCGACAATAACAGGCAGTTGGAATCTAGCGGCCGCCCGCTGCATCAAATTATGAAAGCCCCCGATGTCCTCATGAGGAGAATCAGAGGGTAGCGGAAGAGGCGGAGAAGGCATCGGAATTTTATATTCGTCCCAGGGATCCGGAATGGGAGCATTGTCAGGTAATTCGTCCTCCTCAACCTCATCTTCAGAGGAAGAAGTGTCATGCTGCACCTGGTCAGAAGGACCCGAAGGATGAGCAGGTGTAAAAGGAGCATCAGGCTCAGGTAAAGGATCAGGAATCACCGCTGGTGGGGGTGGATTTTCCGAGACAGCCTGTTGAGGGGGAAACCTTTGACGGTAATCCGCCAGCATAGCTTGAAGATCCTGTATCAGCATTGGAGGAAGGTGACTCATTTCCCTCTGGCGTGATTCCCGTCTGTGGAACTGATACCAATGATGTGGAACCATCAGTTGTTCCTGATAATATTGTTCCTGATAGTCGTCGTCATCCTGACATTTGATGTTAAGCTCAGAAGGATGATGAGCTATGCCACATGGTCCCTCATCGTCCTCGTCCTCATAATCATCATCTTCTACGTAAGTTTCAAAGAGGTGTGAAGGCAGAAGCGGAGAAATCTTGCTATAATCCTGTTGCGCGAGGGGCCTTTGGAAAGTCTTAAGTTGAGAAAGTCCAGACGACATGGGCGTTGACTGTGAAGGTACACTAATCTCCGTCGACTCGTTGATCTGAATTGGTATTTCCGTCGTAGACGGGACTCTTTGTCGACGGACTCTTCGACGAACCCGGGGGCTCTTCGTCGACGGGTTCGTCGTCGACGGTACCACCGTTGACGGGCTCGTCGTCGACGCAGCAGTCGTCGACGGTGTCATCGTCGACGGGGCAGACGTCGACGATGTAGTAGACTTCGTCGATGGTAACGCCTTCGTCGATGGTGGAGGCTTCGTCGACGTTGCCGTCGTCGATGGATTCGACATCGACGGTGTGGTCGTCGACGGGGACTTCGATGATATTTTCGTCGACGATTCTTCAAGAACGGACTTAGTTTTAGTTGTGATTAAGATTCTGGTAGACAGAATAGGTGAGGTAATGGCCGTCGTCGAGACAGTTGCTGTCGACGATGGGGCAGAGGAAGTCACACAAATCGTCGTCGACGAGGGCGTCAATGTGACAGATTTGACATGTCCTTTACTCACGGTTTTTGAAGATGTTTTCTTAGAGTCCTTGACCGATGCAGAAGGTGGAGACGGCGTTGACCCAGAGGAAAGCTTAGGTGACCTCTGTAAAGGGTCAGTGACATCATGGGAAGATTTGTGGTGTTTTCTTCCCTCACTAGAAGAGCTGTCATGAGATCTAGCGCTCTTGCTAGAAGTAGAGGCTCGGTCTTCCTCCTCAGCCAAAGAGGATTTAAGCCATAAAAGTAGTCTTGCCTCTCTATCCCTAAGAGTCTTGGTAGGGAAAGTACGGCAGATCTTGCAGTCTTTTGCCTCATGCTTCAGATAAAGGCAATAAGAACAAGTTACTTACCTTCGGTAACGATGTATCTGTAAGAAACATAAGTAGTGATAGATTCCTTACCTTAGAATATCCCCAGGCATCAGACTGGATCCAGAAAGTTTTCGTCAGCAGTACCCCTGCGCGTCGGTAGGTGGCGTCGTGCGGCTCCGCGTCTGTCGTTGGCGTCGTGGACGCCGAGATGACGTCGCGGGCGCTACTTAGACGCCGCCCACGCGCGCTGACGTCAGTTCTGTACACGACTTTCCGCGCCAGGAACGCAGAGCCATGCAAGATACTGACCACTGGTGCATTGAAACTAGAGCCCTGAAAGGGATGACCTTAACCCTAGAAATCAGTTCGCAGAACGGGGAGGATGGGTGGGGCGGTAAGGAATCTATCACTACTAATGTTTCTTACAGATATATCGTTACCGAAGGTAAGTAACTTGTTCATCTGAAAGAAACACATAGTGATAGATTCCTTACCTTAGAATAGATACCTCAGCAATACCAACCCCGGTGGTGGGTCTGCGAACCAAGATCACACCAGGAAGTCACGGAGAACGGAACGGCCAAAGAAGCCGTCTCTCCGGACTTGGCTGTCTAGGCAATAATGCTTGGTAAACGTGTGCAGCGAGGCCCACGTGGCTGCCTGACAGATGTCTTGCAGGGGACACCACGTCCCAATGCAGTAGTGGCTGCAGTAGCTCTGGTGGAATGAGCACGCAGCCCCACCGGAGGTTCTTTTTAGCCAAAGAGTAACAGGCTTTGATACATAAGACAACCCAGCGGGAGATGGTTCTCTTATGGACCGCCCGACCTTTCTTGGTGCCAACGTAGCCAACAAAAAGCTGGTCGTCCACCCGGAACTGCTGTGTGCGGTTGAGATAAAAAGAAAGCGCACGTTTTGGGTCCAGACGGTGGAGCCTCTCTTCCTCTCTGGAAGGATGCGGAAAGAAGGTGGGCAAGGTAATAGTCTGCCCAATGTGAAAGGCCGTAACCACATTTGACAAAAAGGAAGGACGAGGCCTGAGCACAACCTTGTCCGGATGGACTGAAAGGAAAGGAGGCTTACAGGAAAGAGCCTGGAGCTCACTCACTCGCCTGGCGGAAGTGATGGCCACCAGGAAGGCAGTCTTTAACGTCAAAAGACGAAGAGGACAGTTGTGAAGGGGCTCAAAGGGAGCACACATCAAGTATGTCAGAACCATGTTCAAGTCCCACTGAGGCATCACGAAAGGAATAGGAGGAAAAAGGTGTGTAATGCCTTTGGGAAATCTATTTACAACAGAGGACTTGAAAAGAGAGGTCTGATCAGGGAGCCTGAGAAAGGCCGAAATAGCAGAAAGATAGCCCTTGATGGTGCCCAGAGGAGAGCCCTGCTGGGCCAAAGAAAGAAGGAACAGTAGTACTTCAGCAAGAGGGACAGAAAGGGGATCCACAGCCTTTGCTGTGCACCATACCACTTTAGTAGAGAGAAGCCTGGCTGCCAGAATAACGTCACAAACTTCAGGAGGCAAGTCGAAGGTAATCAACTGCTGCCGCTCAATCTCCACGCAAAGAGGTGGAGGCTGGACAGGTTCAGGTGGAGGACCGTCCCCTGCTGCTGCGACAGAAGATCCTCCCGAAGAGGCAGTCTGATCAGAGGATCGATGCTCATACTGAGTAGCTCGGGATACCATACTCTTCGAGCCCAGTCCGGAGCCACAAGAATAACTTGGGCCCGGTCGCGCCTGATCTTCTTCAGCACTCTGGGCAGAAGTAGTATAGGCGGAAAGGCGTACAACAGACCGCAACTCCACTCGCGTCGAAAAGCGTCGCTGAGCGAGTGCCACCTTGGAAATTCCAACGCGCAGAACTGATGACATTGCGCGTTCTCTTCGGTGGCGAATAGATCTAACCAAGGCTCTCCCCACTGCTGAAAGAGACCTTGCAACACTTCCGAGTAAAGACGCCATTCGTGATCGAGCATGCACCTGCGGCTGAGTTCGTCCGCCCTGGCATTCAGAGAACCTGCCAGGTGTTCAACCAACAGGGACATGCCCTGATGTTCCAGCCATGTCCAGAGACGCAGAGCCTCCTGACCGAGGGTCCACGACCCCACCCCGCCTTGTTTGTTGCAGTACCACATGGCGGTGGTGTTGTCTGCGAACACCTGCACTACTCTCCCCTTGACAGAGGGAAGGAATGCCTTCAGTGCAAGCCTAATCGCCCGCAGCTCCAGAAGGTTGAAATGGAGCCGGGACTCCGCCGGAGACCAGAGGCCTCTGATCTCCGCCTCTCCCATGTGGCCGCCCCATCCCAGGAGGGACGCATCCGTCACCACTGTAAACTCCGGTTGGGGAAGGGAGAGGGATCTCCCGTCAACCCAATGCCGGTTCATGAGCCACCACTGCAACTGTTGTGCAGTGCCCTCCGAGATCTGGACGTGATCGGATAGGTTCCCCTGATGCTGCGCCCACTGGAACTTCAGGTCCCACTGCAGAGCCCGCATATGCCATCTGGCATGATTGACCAGCAGGATGCAGGAGGCCATGAGGCCCAGCAGCCTCAGAGTCACTCTGACCGAAACCCGGGACAAGGGCTGAAAGATGGGAATCAGAGCCCGAATATCTCAGACTCGCTGTTCGGGAGGATAGACCCGAAACTGCGCCGTGTCCAGAACCGCTCTGATAAAGAGGAGCTTCTGGGAGGGGATCAGGTGCGACCTCGGCACGTTGATGGAGAACCCCAGCACGTGCAGGAGGTCGGCCGTAGTCTGGAGGTGGGAGACGACTGTTTGGGGCGAGCCCGCCTTCAACAACCAGTCGTCGAGATAGGGGAAGACTGAGACCCCCGATCTGCGCAGATGAGCTGCGACCACCGCCATCACCTTGGTGAACACCCGAGGGGCGCTGGTAAGGCCAAAGGGGAGCACGGTGAACTGAAAGTGCTTGTGGCCTACCGTGAACCGCAGGTAACACCGGTGGGCTCGCAGGACGGGGATGTGGAAATAGGCGTCCTGCAAGTCCAGCGCCACCATCTAGTCTTGTGGGTCGAGAGCAGACAAGACCTGAGCTAGAGTGAGCATCTTGAACTTCTCTTTGCGGAGGAAGCGATTGACGTTCCGGAGGTCTAAGATAGGACGCAGGCCTTTTTCTTCTTGGGCACCACAAAGTAGTGGGAATAACAACCACGACCTACTTCGGGCATCGGAAAGCGCTCAATGGCCCCCTTGGCCAAGAGGGCCGCAACTTCCTGCTGAAGAAGCACCAAGTGATCCACCGACATGCGGTGGTATTCAGGTGGCATGGCTGGGGGGGTAGTCTCGAAGGGGAGGGAGTAGCCCCTCCGGACTATCTCTAAAACCCACCTGTCCGAAGTGATGGTGCGCCAGTGGGGGAGGTGATCGTGAAGCCTGCCGCCCACTGGCGTTTGATGGGCCTGAAAGTTCGGACTAGGAAGGTTTGGAGGCAGTGGTGGACGGGGTAATGGTGGACTGACCCGCTCCCGCTGGCCCCTTGGTCCGCCACGGCGGAACCCGCGTCCGCACTGGGATGATTGCTGCGGGCGAACGCTGCTGGGCGCCCCTTCCTGTGCCACAAAAGGAGCGGAAGGCGGAGGAGGGCGGACTGCCGAGAGTCCCAAGGACTTGGCCGTATCCCGTGAGTCCTTAAACCTCTCCAACGCGCTGTCCGCTTTGTCGCCGAAAAGGCGACGGCCATCAAAGGGCATGTCCATAAGGGTGTTTTGGACATCCCCCAAAAATCCAGTGGTCCTCAACCAGGCGTCACGGCGAACCGCCACCGTTGTTGCAATCGATCTGCCCAGTGAGTCGGCGGTGTCTAGGCCACAACGAATCATGAACTTTGCTGCGTCTCTCCCCTCTGCAACAGCCTGGGAGAGAGCAGGCCGGGCCTCCTCCAGACACTGGGGCAGCACGTTCGCCACCGTATCCCACAGAGAGTGGGAATAACGGCCCAAGAGGCATGCGGTGTTCACGGACTGCAGCGCAGAGCTGGTGGAAGAGAAAATCTTCTTCCCAAAATGATCCAGCTTCTTGGATTCCCTATCCGGTGGTGCGGAAGGGAAGGCGGTTGGGGAAGTAGAGGCTTGGACAACCAAGCTCTCGGGAGTGGGGTGTTGGGAGAGGAAAATGGGGTCACCCGGAGCCAGGCGATGGCGTCGGGCTACGTTCCTATCCACAGGAGCCCCTGTGGTGGGCCTGGACCAAGTGCCCAAAAGAACGTCAGAGAGGGCTTCATTGAAAGGAAGCAGCGGCTCCGCAGAAGTAGCTGCTGGCTGAAGCATCTCCGTCAGGAGGTTAGTCCTGTCGGCCACAGTAGGGAGCACAAGGCCTAGGGCCTCGGCCGCCCTACGCAACACCACTGCATAACTGGCTCCCTCCTCCGTAGCCACGGTAGGAGGAGACAGCATGCCATGGTCTGGTGAGGTATCCAGACCACTGGCGTCTCCCAATTCCTCAGCCCAGTCCTGTTCAGACTCGCAGGCTGCAGCGAGAGGGTCCTCAGACCCCTCCCAGTCCTCCCCTTGCTCCTCAGGCTGTTCCACAGGTCTAAAATAAGGAGCAGGGACATGGGGATAGAAATCCCCAAGCAGCGTCGAGAACGGCATCGATCGACGCCAGCTCGACGCCGCGTCCACTTCGGGGCTAAAACTGAGGTCGACGTCGTCCCGACGTGCGAGCGGCGTCAGGATCGGTGCCGGTGGAGTCTACGTCGGTGGAGGCGTAACAAGGTCAACCGGCGTCGACCGGGATCCAGGCCTGGATCCAAGGGTGTCCTGCGGCGCTGGGGCCGGAGCAGACAGCGACGCCGGAGCCGCCGGCGAAGAAACGCGAGGACACCCATGCGTGACCGCGGGGCCCAAAGGCGCACCGGCAGGACCCGACAGCCCAAAGAGGCGAGCCATGGCCGACAGGAAGTCCTGTATTTGGGCCGGAGTCGCCGACGACCCCGGGAAGGGCGGGTAGTCGGGCGGCGACTACATGGACTCCGCTGGAGCCGCGGGGGTGGCACCACCCATACCCTCTGCCGCGTCACGTGACCGGCGAGGGGAAGTCGGAGAACGATGGCGTTTCTTCAACTTCTTGTGCTTCGTCTTACCTGACCCCGAGTGCAAAGACTTGGATCCCGAAGATCGACGATGATGACTCCGCGCACGGTCCCTCGACCTCCCTCTGGACCGGGACTTCGAACGGCGCGGAGCCGACTGCCGGGCTTCCAGCAACTTTCGGGACCGCTCCCGCAAAGTCTTCGGCGCCATGGCCCGGCAGTTGGAGCACGACTTGGGGTCAAGGTCGTGCCCCAGGCAGAAAAGACACACACGGTGCGGGTCTGTCACCGACATCATGCAGTGACAATCCCCGCAGGACTTGAAACCGGGCATCCTACTGCACCAGGAGTCGAAGACTCGAAGAAAAACAGAGACAAAAAAGCCTCAAAAAGTTAGTCAAAAATTGACTAGGGGTTCCTGCTCTTCCCGGATCTGCGCTTGCTGGCGCGGAAAAAGAAAGAACTGACGTCAGCGCGCGTGGGCGGCGTCTAAGTAGCGCCCGCGACGTCATCTCGGCGACGGACGCGGAGCCGCACGACGCCACCTACCGACGCGCAGGGGTACTGCTGACGAAAACTTTCCGGATCCAGTCTGACGCCTGGGGATATTCTAAGGTAAGGAATCTATCACTATGTGTTTGTTTCAGATATGCAATCCTTATGCTGGTCATCAACATGGACCCTTTTCTTATCACAGGTCCTGCAGGGTTTGAATAGAGCTTTCCTGTCAGACATTATGAAGGGTTGAAGAGAAGAAACTGAGTGCCACTCAGGGAGACTCCCTTCCACACGACGTGCGGTGAAAATCTGAGGAGAACTGCCTCTGCTGAGAGTGTTCTAGAGGGTGCTGGTAGCTGATTGGTTGGAGCTGACTTTTGGTTCTTTTTACTATAAGGATGTAGATAGGCTACTAAGATTTATGCCTTAGGCTTTTTCTTTTTAGCCTACTATTTATTTATGGCACTACTTTTGTATTTTACCGTGGGACTCCCGCCTCGGCGACGGGGAATGATTAAGGCATGTGAATCTATGAAAGATACCCCAATACTGGATAAATGCTGTTCTGAGTGAATGTAGAGAGACCTCTCACAAGAGACATGAAAGGGCTCTCCACATTAAAATTGACAGCACAGTCTTCTATGATGACTGATAATCAGATTATACAAACTACTATGAGACTATGGGTGCCGAATCATAAGTTCTTAAAAGTGCATGCAGGACTCCAGCAATACGCAGGTATGTGGCAAAATTCTGACTTAAGAACAGTAGATAAGACAGCGCAATGGTGATAGGAAACTTGGGAGGCAGCAGGGATACACTGTATATAGATCATATAGTGGCAAAGTTTGGGCCAAAAACACTTCTAACACTGCAAGACGACTTTGGGCTCCCAAAAATCACAAAAATGGAATTAACTACCAAGGAGTAGGTGCCTCCACAGAATATTAGAGCCACTCCCCTGGAAACTCCCAGACTCCCCTATCTTGGTAAATTTGGAACTCTCTGAAAAAAATCACATGGACCACTTGCTAGACAAGTCTAACAGGCTTGCACTACTTTTTTTTAAACCATATTGTATTGGCTTTTAGACATCAATATACATGACCATTCCCAGTTTCATATCTAGTGCATATTGTACATAGCGTTTTTAGCCTTTATTCTCTGGCGTATTTTTCTCAACATCCCCTTTTAACAAAACCACCTCCCCTCCCCTCTTGAGTTGCGCTTATGTAAACATGCGAGTGCTTCTACGTTTTGTTGGGTTCTCGTGTGTGGACCTCCCAAGTTCCATGCGTTGTGGTGGTGTCTCGTCAGACTTCTCTAGACCGAGTGTCCCACCTGTCCATTCTCCCGTTCTGGCTCTACCAACCACGGGGTGCTTTCCCCACTATTGTTGTCCTGTCCGTTCGCTGCCAGCTCGCACACTAGACTTTCTAATGCCCTAGCCCTCTCTATTTTGCCTATTCCTCGGCTGGCCTCCCTGAGCAACAGTCTACCTGCTCCTGCCCACTTCTCAAGCTCCTTTTTCCAGGCGATAATCCGTGGCCCTCTCTGCGCTTTCCAATTCCTGCCTATTTCTCTCTTGGCCAGGACATAGGCGAGGTCCTGGAACTTTACAGGTATTTTATTTTTTGCCGTTTGGGGGAACCACCCTAATAGGAAATGCTCTGGGGCCTGCGGAAGTTCTTTGTCAATAAGGTCGCCTATCACCTGTCTTATCTCCTCCCAAAAGGATTGCAACATGGGGCAGCTCCAAAACATGTGAAGTATGTGCGCCTCCCTCTCCCCGCATCTCGGGCACGCTGCCGTTTCTGTACCAAAATGTCTCCTAATTCGGGCTGGAGTTAGATACGCCCTATGTAGCACATAAATGTTAATTCATTTGAATCTCGCATTTCTAGATGCTTTCGGGGTTCGCTCTAGCATTTTGTCCCACTCTCCCTCCAGTATCTGTTTACCCAGGTCTTCTTCCCACTGTAATCGCAGGCGCTCTTATGGCTTTTGCATATCGCCCCTTATTGCCTTATACAGGCATGACACCGTCTTAATTCTTCCTGCTGACAGCGCAACATATCTACACCCCGCTAGCGCCCGCGGTTCCATACCCCCAACGTTCCAGTGCTTTCTAATCCTTCGTGTGAGGGCCCCATGCTTCAGAAAGTGACCCCCCCCCCCGGCAAATCGTATGCAGTTTGCAATTCTTCGAATGATAGTAGTGCGGAATCTTGATACAATCCCCCATTTCTCTCAGTCCTGCCTCAACCCAGTACTCAAGCCCTGCCCAGTGCTCCCCCTGTGGAAGACAGCGCAGCATTGTGATAGATATGTCAGGGGAATAGGGGGTCGCAGCGCCCGCTCTTCTCAGGTATCTAGCCCAGCAGCGCACCACCACCCAAGTTTCGGTTGTGTCTTCAGAAGTATTCCGACGCACTAGCAGCAGGATTTTTGCCAGGGTTGCGGCATCTGGCGCAGCGGATATTGTTCCCTTTCCGGGTTACGATCTGCTGCCAACTATTGGATCAGTCAATATAGCTGTGCAGCTAAATAATAACTCTCAAAATCAGGCACCGCTAATCCGCCTTCCGATGTGGAGCGTCTCAGTGAGGTCAACGCTATTCCCCTGCGTCCTGCTCCCCAAAGGAATGACGTAACCATTGAGTCAAGCTCTTTGAATATCGCTTGCGGGATCCACACTGGGAGAGTCCCAAAGTAGTATAGTAGTCACGGAAGTGTTACCATCTTCAGGTCGGCTACTCTCCCAGCTACCGACAGCGGCAGCGTACCCCAGAAGTCCATCGCAATTTTCGCTGATCGTATCGCTCTACCCACATTACCTTCTAGTAATTCTGCCGCTCCGTGATATATTTTAACTCCAAGGTACTGTAGGCAGCTAGGTTCCCACTTCAAATGTTCTAGAACAGGTGGTGGGGGGGCATCTGTCGTCATTGGGTATTTTATTATATTCTATTTTTGCATTTTCAAAACATACAACAAATGCGTATTACATGCAACATAACCCCCGTGTGACAGCAGTATACATTTCAGTTACAGTATAATATCATACAACAGGTGTCTTACAATAATCCATATCTTCATACATTATATCACAAGAACTTCTAGGGTGAACCCGTGTCGCCTGGGCCATCCTGAGGGCTAGACAGTAAATAGGACGTCAGTGGGGACCATACATCTTTAGGTCTAGAGGGAGTGGGAAGTTCCTCGGCAAAATATGCCAGTTGGTCTCGGCAAAACACCAAATCTTGTATCCAGTGATTAAAGTTTGGCGCCCTCTTACTGTCCCATGTTTGTGCTACTTTTCTCTTGGCCAGTAATAATGCGATCAGCACTAGCCGCCTATTTCCTGGCTTTAAATGCTTTACCAGCCCCAGCAAGCAAATTCTAGGGGAACAATCTACTTCCTCCAACATCACGACCGTCAGGGCTTGGCCGACCAATACCCAAAATTCATTGATCCTGGGACAATCCCATACGAGGTGAATGAAATCAGCCTCCTGTGTCCCATATCGTTTGCATCTGTCCGTCTCTCGTAGGCCATATCTGTTGGAGGGGAGTATAATATATCTGCTGTAAGTATTTAAAGTGAATTATGCGTAAATTACAGTTAGGTGTCAGTTGACTAGTCATGGAGCAGCTGAACTCCCAGTCCCGCTCATCTAGAGCGCCACCCAATGCTTGTTCCCATTGCTCTCGCGCTGGACTTCCAGCCGGCGCCGTGTCAGATTGCATGGTGTTATACAGTCGGGTGACCAACCTACCCTGCGGAGGACCTGCCAATAATGTCTGTAAGGACTCATAGTTACTGGTTCAGTGGGGTATCTGTCATTAAAAGCCTTGAGCGCCTCACGTAGTCTGTAATATGTAAAAACGGACATTGGCCCACAAGTATGGCGGTCGCGTATCTCTTCCAGCAGGACGAATGTACCATCTGGGTAAATATCACCCATTGTGGCTATGCCCACATCCGCAAGTACTTCCAACGCCCTCTTTTCATGGGTCACAGATATCTTAGGATGATGTGCTATTGGGAGAGCAAGGGCATATACAATTTGACTGCCTGCACATTTCGCCAGAGCTCGCCAGGCCTGCGAAGTGCAGTCCGGGCGTCATTGGGTATAAGCTGGATTTTTGCCAATTGACTTTAAGGCTAGACACAGTGCCAAATCAGGCCAGCATGTCACACGCTCCTCGCAGTTCGTCCGTCGTGTTGCTTAAGAATAGCAAGAGGTCAACAGCATATAATGCTATGAAATGTTGCACCGCTCCTGCCAGCGGCTCCATGGCCAGTGCAAACAGGAGCGGGGAGAGGAGGCATACCTGCCTCGTACCTCTCTCCACCTCTGTCTAGACGAGATAGTCCTCCCAGTGTGCACTCGGGCCGTAGGGGATGCGTACAACAGCCGCACCAATGCCAGAAATCCCCCTCCCAGGCCCATTTTAGCCAGGACTTCATAGAGGTAAGACCACTCCAGGCTGTCAAAGGCCTTCTCTATGTCCACTGCGAACACTGCCGCCTCTCGTTTATCGTACCCATCAGAACCCATCACAGCCAGGAGTCGCCTAATATTTATGGCCGTATTCCGCCCTGGAACAAAACCCTGCCTGGTCTGTGTGGACCAGATCCGACATGTGGGGGGAGTAAGCGTGTCGTAAGAATTTTACTTAGGATTTTGTAATCCATGTTTAGCATGGATAGTGGCCTGTAAGCCGTGTAATCGTGAGGTTCCTTCCCTGGCTTGGGTACTGGAACAATAAGGGCCTCCCTAGCACTCCCCGGCAGCATTCCTATTTCTCGGGCCTCCTGGTACATTGTGACCAGTCGGGGCCAACTCCTCCGCATACGTTGCGTAAAATTCGGCCGGCAAGCCGTCTGTACCCGGGGTCTTGTTTATTGCCACTCCCTTAATGGCAACCCGCACCTCCCGCTGTGTGATGTCTGTTCCCAGTTCTTCCACCTCTTCCGGGCTCAGCCTCGTCAACCGCAAGTCTGCCAGATATTCCCCTACGTCCGTAGGTTCGCCTTCTTGCAACTTCCTGTAGAATTTGGCATAGTAGCGAGCAAAGACTTCATTGATCTTTGCCTGTGTATAGTGTCGAACCCCCAACTCATCTTCTATTTCCACCAGGGAGGGACCCCTACTCACCGGGTTCGTCGGCCATGCCAACAGCGACCAACAGCCAAACAACTTTCAAGAAGGCATGGAAGCGGTCGCCAAATGGATGAAAAGCAGCTGCCTACAACTCAACACCGACAAAACAGAAGTACTCATCATGGGCCCACACCCCGACGCCTGGAACGACACTTGGTGGCCCCCGCCCACGGAAGCTCACCCACCCCCACGGACGACGTACGCAACCTTGGAATTATCCTGGACTCCGAGCTCAAAATGGACCGCCAGATCAACTCCGTCGCATCCTCCTGCTTCCACACCCTCCGACTCCTACGTAAGACCTTCAAATGGATCGCCCTCGAGCACAGAAAGACCGTCACTAACGCCCTAGTCACCAGCAGACTCGACTACGGCAACGCAGTCTACGCCGGACTAAACAAAAACCTCACCGCAAGCTACAAAACATCCAGAACACCGCCGCGAGACTGGTCCTCAACCTGCCAAGACACTGCCACATCTCCCAGCATCTGCGCACACTTCACTGGCTCCCCATCGAGACTAGAATCACCTTCAAGATCCTCATCCATGCACACAAAGCCCTCCACAACACCGGACCAGCATACTTGAACAGCCGACTCAAATTACACGCACCCCAAAGGACCCTACGATCAGCCCAGCTCTCCTACGCCGTGGTCCCCCGCGCCAGAAAGACCAGATCAGGAGGCCGCTCCTTCTCCTTCCTCGCGGCCAAAGCCTGGAACGCCCTACCACTCCACCTCAGACAGACAACATCACTCCCCATCTTCTTGAGAAACCTCAAAACTTGGCTCTTCGACAGACCCCCTCCTTGATGGACTGGAACCTGCACCTCCCCTCTTCCCAGCGACTTGAGACCCTAACGGGTGAGTAGTCGCGCTTAACAAACACATGATTTGATTTGACCCTGACTTGTCCGGCGCTATAAGTATTTCTTGTAATCAAAGCTTCTAAGCCTTTCCGTCTGTTTCACTACTTCCTCCATGGCTTCTAAGAGTGCCTGCTGAAGCTCCGGGTGCTCTGGCCTTCTGCATTCCAACCATCTGAGGTTTGTCTCTCCCCCTCTATTTCTCTCATGATGACGCGTCTGACTCCCGTGGCACGCGTAATACATTGGCCCCTCAGGCCCACTTTGAAAGCGTCCCACTCCGCGTTCGGCGATGAGGCCATTCCCGCATTAGTTTCGAAGTAGTGCGCTATTTCGCCCCTAATCTCTTCACGGAAGACCTGGTCCTCCAGGATGTCTGGGCGAAGCTTCCATGTAGGGATCGCTGTTACTGGGTGAGTCCACTTCAAGGATATAACTAATGGGTTATGATCAGATATCGTTCGCGCAAGGTATTCCGTGGCAGTAACAGGACGCTGGGCATCTACTGAGCACAAAAAAGCGTCTAGTCGCGCATGCACCTCGTGAACCACTGAGAAGTAGGATTAGTCCCTTCCCTGGGGATATAGGGTCCTCCATGCATCTATCAGGCCCCAGCTCTGTCTCTAGGTAGTGAATACATGAGAGGCACGCGCTGTTTGGGAGTTTCACAATGGAGGGTGGGATCTGTCTAAAACTGTATTGTCTACGCTGTTAAAGTCGCCCCCTACTATAGCAGTACCTGTCAGATATTGCGTTAATCTTTGACTCAATCTCACAAAGAAGGCCGGCTGGTCTACAATAGGGGCGTAGATACTAATTATACTAATCTCCCGACCTTCTAGCCGCCCCTTTATGGCTACATATCGACCCTCCGGATCTACCATTGAGCTCATCAGTTGAAATGGAACCCCGCTTTAATCCATATTAGTGCCACCCATGCATAAGCCGATTAAGTGGTGTAAAAGAGCTGCCCCCTCCATCGTCTTTGTAGTGCTTGTCCCTCCTTTTGCGTTAGGTGCGTTTCTTGTAAAAGAGCTATCTGGGCTCCCCGCCTCCGGATGTATGAGAGGACCTTGTGACGTTTCGACATTGTATGCATGCCCCTGATATTCCAGGTCATACACTTGTATTGCTGTTTGTCAGCCATTATTAGGTGTTATTATGCCCTGATCACCTCTCTCACTGTGCTGCGCCATCTGCGTGCGCCTCCCACTCAAACCCGTATGATTTCCTGTGCACTGCAACTCAAGGTGTCCCCCCCAGATCAACATTAAACATTTTCCCCAACTCCCACACCCCAGGACAAGCAGAAAAACACCCCCCATCCAAACTAGAGTTATATGTCCGCAAGTGACTGCTTGCAGGTCGATCAGTCAATCGCAGGGGGGAAGGCCATTCGCCCGTTGCTCTCCCAGTCTCTGTGGCCGCCATCCCCTTCCGTAGTGTCAGAGGTCCCCCCCGCAGCACCCCACCTTATCAACCCCTGTACCTTATTGCAGACTCAAGGGTGTCTCGTAGTATTCCAGACGTGTTTACCGCGGCTCACCGTTCTCTCCAACTAAACAATTTCATTCGCCGCCTGCGGAGTGACATCTGGGAGTATCGCACAAGTTACTAACTTGTGTAACGATATATCTGTAAGAGACAATAGTTAGCGACAGATTCCTTACCTTAGAATATCCCCAGGCGTCAGGCTGGATCCGGAAAGTTTTTTGCGTAGCAGTACCCTTGCGCGTCGGTAGGCGGCGTCGGTAGGCTCTGCGTCCGTCGTCGGCGTCGTGGTCGCCGGGATGACGTCGCGGGCAGTACTTAGACGCCGCCCCTGCGCGCTGACGTCAGTTCTGTACACGACTTTCCGCGCCAGGAACGCAGAGCCATGCAAGAAGCTGACATAGGTGTCTGAAAAATACTAGGGCCCTGAAAGGGATGTCCTTAACCCTAGAAATTAGTTCGCAGAACGGGGAGGATGGGTGGGTTGTAAGGAGTCTGTCACTAACTACTGTCTCTTACAGATATATCGTTACACAAGTTAGTAACTTGTGCATCTGAAAGAGACACGTTAGTGACAGATTCCTTACCTTAGAATAGATACCCCAGCAATACCAACCCCGGTGGTGGGTCTGCGAACAAAGATCAGACAAGGAAGTCCCGGAGGACAGAACGGCCAAAGAAGCCGTCCCTCCGGACCTGACTGTCAAGGCAGTAATGCTTTGTAAACGTGTGCAGCGAGGCCCAAGTAGCTGCCTGACAGATATCCTGCAGCGGAACACCGCGGCCCAAAGCCGTGGTAGCAGCCGTTGCCCTGGTGGAATGGGCACGCAGCCCAACAAGAGGCTCCTTCTTAGCCAAAGAATAGCAGGCTTTGATACACAAGGTTACCCAGCGGGAGATGGTTCTCTTGTGCACCGCCCGACCTTTTTTGGCACCCACGTAGCCAACAAAGAGCTGGTCATCCACCCGGAAATGGTGTGTGCGGTCGATGTAAAAGGAAAGCGCACGTTTTGGTTCCAGACGGTGGAGCCTCTCTTCCTCTCTGGAAGGATGCAGAGGCGGAAAGAAGGTGGGCAAAGTGATGGTCTGCCCAATGTGGAAGGCAGTAACCACCTTTGGCAAGAAGGACGGACGCGTCCTAAGAACAACCTTGTCTGGATGGACAGGCAGAAAGGGAGGTTTACATGATAGAGCCTGGAGCTCACTCACCCGCCGAGCGGAGGTGATGGCCACCAGAAAGGCTGTCTTCAGAGTCAGAAGACGAAGAGGACAGTTATGTAGAGGCTCAAAGGGAGCGCACATAAGAAAGGTAAGAACCAAGTTCAAGTCCCACTGAGGCATCACAAACGGAACAGGAGGGAAGAGGTGTGTAATGCCTTTTAGAAACCTGTTAACAACAGGGGACTTGAAAAGGGAGGGCTGATCAGGAAGCCTGAGGAAGGCCGAGATGGCACAAAGATAGCCCTTGAAGGTACCCAGGGCAGAACCCTGTTGGGCCAGGGAAAGAAGGAACAGGAGAACCTCAGAGAGAGGGGCAGAAAGGGGATTCACAGCCTTTGCTGTGCACCATGCCACAAACTTGTTCCACCTGCAGGCGTATACCACCTTAGTGGAGGGACGCCTGGCTGCCAGAATCACATCACAAACTTCGGGAGGCAAGTCGAAAGGAATCAACTGCCGCCGCTCAATCTCCACGCAAGCAGGTGGAGGCTGGACAGGTTCGGGTGGAGGACCGTCCCCTGCTGCTGCGACAGAAGATCCTCCCGAAGAGGCAGACGGATCGGGGGATCTACGCTCATACTGAGTAGCTCGGGATACCAAACTCTTCGAGCCCAGTCCGGAGCCACAAGAATGACTTGGGCCCGGTCGTGCCGAATCTTCTATAACACTCTGGGTAGAAGTGGTATAGGCGGAAAGGCGTACAACAGACCGCAACTCCACTCGCGACGAAAGCGTCGCCGAGCGAGTGCCGCCTTGGAAATTCCAACGCGCAGAACTGATGACATTGCGCGTTCTCTTCGGTGGCGAATAGATCTAACCAAGGCTCTCCCCACTGAAGAAAGAGTCCTTGCGCCACTTCCGAGTGAAGACGCCATTCGTGATCCATCATGCACCTGCGGCTGAGTTCGTCCGCCCTGGCGTTCAGGGAACCTGCCAGGTGTTGAACCATCAGGAACATGCCCTGATGTTCCAGCCATGTCCAGAGGCGCAGAGCCTCCTGACAAAGGGTCCACGACCCCACCCCGCCTTGTTTGTTGCAATACCACATGGCGGTGGTGTTGTCTGTGAACACCTGCACTACCTTCCCTTTGACAGAGGGAAGGAATGCCTTGAGTGCAAGTCGGATCGCCCGGAGCTCCAGAAGGTTGATATGGAGCCGGGACTCCGCCGGAGACCAGAGGCCTCTGATCTCCGCCTCTCCCATGTGACCGCCCCATCCCAGAAGGGACGCGTCCGTCACAACTGTGTGCTCTGGCTGGGGAAGGGAGAGGGATCTGCCCATGACCCATTGCCGGTTCGAGAGCCACCACTGCAACTGTAGTGCAGTCCCCTCCGAGATCTGGACGTGATCGGACAGGTTGCCCTGGTGCTGCGCCCACTGGAATTCAGGTCCCACTGCAGAGCCCGCATATGCCATCTGGCATGATTGACCAGCAGGATGCAGGAGGCCATGAGGCCCAGCAGCCTCAGGGTCATCCGTACCGAAACCCAGGATAAAGGCTGAAAGATCGGAATCATAGCCTGAATATCCCGGACTCGCCGTTCGGGAGGATAGGCCCGAAACTGCGTCGTGTCCAGAACTGCTCCGATGAAAAGGAGCTGTGGAGAAGGAATCAGATGCGACTTCGGCACATTGATGGAGAACCCCAGCGAGTGCAGGAGTTCGGCCGTAGTCTGGAGGTGGGAGACGACTGCCTGGGACGAGCCCGCCTTCAGCAGCCAGTCGTCGAGGTAGGGGAAGACTGGAACCCCTGCCCGGCGCAGATGAGCTGCGACCACCGCCATCACTTTCGTGAACACCCGAGGGGCACTTGTAAGGCCAAAGGGGAGCACGGTGAACTGAAAATGCTCGAGGCCTACTGTGAACCGCAGGTAACGCCGGTGGGCCGGCAGGACGGGGATGTGAAAATAAGCGTCCTGCAAGTCCAACGCTACCAACCAGTCTCCAGGGTCGAGGGCAGTCAAGACCTGAGCTAGGGTGAGCATCTTGAACTTCTCCTTCCGGAGGAAGCGATTGACGTTCCGGAGGTCCAAGATAGGACGCATGTCCTCCTTGTCCTTTTTGGGCACCAGGAAGTAGTGGGAGTAGCAACCACGTCCTACTTCTGGGGTCGGAACATGCTCGATGGCCCTCTTGGCCAAGAGGGCCGTGACTTCCTTCTGCAGAAGTACCAAGTGATCCCCTGACATGCGGTGGAATTGAGGTGGCATGGCTGGGGGGGTGGTCTCGAAGGGGAGGGAGTAGCCCCTTCGGACAATGTCCAAGACCCACCTGTCCGAGGTGATGGGACGCCAGTGGTGAAGGTGATGGCGGACCCTGCCCCCTACTGGCGTGCTGTGCACCGAAAAGGAGGGACTAGGAGGGCTTGGAGGCCGTGGACGGGTTGGAGGTGGTGGCCTGACCCGCACGCTGGTTGCCCGAACTGCCACGGCGGTATCCACGTCCTCGGCTGCGCGGGCCGGTGGCTGGGCAGCTGACGTGACTGGGCGCCCCTTCCGTGGCCACGAAAGGGGCGAAAAGCAGAGGTGAGCGGAGGGCGTACAACAGAAAGGCCCAGGGACTTGGCCGTAACCCGTGAGTCCTTAAACCGCTCCAGCGCATGGTCTGCCTTTGAACCAAAAAGACCGACTCCATCAAAGGGCATGTCCATGAGTGTATTCTGGACATCACCCGAGAAACTAGTTGTTCTCAGCCAGGCGTGGCGACGTAGCGCCACCGTCGTCGCAAGCGATCTGCCCAGCGAGTCGGCGGTATCAAGGCCACAACGGATGGTGTATTTAGCCGCATCTCGCCCTTCCGCAATGGGGCGGGTAAGCAGTGTCTGGACCTCCTCAGAACACTGCGGCAAAACAGCCGCCACCGAATCCCACAGGGAGTGGGTATATCGGCCCAAAAGGCAAGCGGTGTTGACTGACCCCAAGCCAGCACTGGAGGAAGAAAAAGCCTTCTTCCCAAATTGGTCCAGGCGTTTGGATTCCCTATCCGGAGGGCGGTAGGGAAGGCGGTTTGGGAGGCAGAGGCTTGGACAACCAAGCTCTCAGGGGTGGGATGTTGGGAGAGAAACAAGGGGTCGCCCGGAGCAGGGCGATGGCGTCGGGCCACGTTCCTATCCACAGGAGCCCCTATGGTGGGTTTGGACCAGGCACCCAAAGAACGTCAGTGAGTGCATCATTAAACGGCAGCACAGTCTCCGAAGAGGAAGCCGCCGGCTGAAGCACTTCTGTCAGGAGGTTAGTCCTGACGGCCACAGTAGGCAACTGGAGATGTAAGGCTCCAGCTGCTCTACGCAACACCGTTGCAAAATTAGCTCCCTCCTCCATAGCCACGGGAGGAGACAGCATGCCAGTGTCAGGGGAGGTGTCCAGACCACTGGCATCCCCAAGTTCCTCAGCCCAGTCCGGATCAAACTCACACTGTTGTGTGAGAGGGTCCTCAGACCCCTCCCAGCTCTCCTGGTCCTCCTCTTTTTCAAAATATGGAGGAGGAGGGACATTTGGGACCCAAGGTCTCATCGGCGCCGGAGCCGGCGTCGAGCGACGTCGGTCCGGCTCCATGTCCGGAGCCGGAGAGAACCGGGGAACGACGCCGTCCGGAGCCCCGGACGGCGTCAGGAACGGCACCGGGGACATCGGCGGAGGCGTGGTTAGGTCAACCGGCGTCGATGGGGGTTGCGGGACCACCGGAGCCGGGATCGAGGCCGGGGCCGGAGCCGAGGCCGGGATGAAGGCTGGTGGGACAGGCGGCGCCGGGACCGGAGTCGACGGCGGCGCCGGGGCAACCCCATCAGGGCCCGCGGGGCCCGAAGGCGCACCGGAGGGACCTGAAGGCCCGAAGAGGCGGGCCATGGCCGACAGGAATTCCTGTATTTCGGCCGGAGTCGCCCCCGAACCCGGAAAGAACGGGTAATTCGGGGGCGGCTCTACAGGCATGTCCGGGGCCGCGGGGACGGTGCCGACTGGGGCCTCAGCCGAGTCGCGAGACCGGCGAGGCAAAGTCTTAGAGCGATGACGCCTCTTAGACTTCTTGTGCTTCGACTTACCGGAGGAGCGCGAAGACTTGGACTCCGACGAACGGCGGGGACTCCGCGACCGGCCCCTCGACCTCTCCCGGGACCGGGGCTTGGTGCGGCGCGGAGTCAACTGCCGGACCTCGAGTAGCTTTCGAGACCGCTCTCGCAAAGCCTTCGGATGAAGTTTCCGGCAGTCAGGGCACGACTTCGTATCGTGGTCTCGGCCGAGACAGAAGAGACACTCGAGATGCGGGTCCGTGATCGACATCATGTGACCACAGGCCTCGCATGGCTTAAAGCCGGGCATCCCTACGACACCTTAGGAGTCGTGAAGACTCGATGAAGAAACAGTGAAAAATTCACAAAAAGGATAGTCAAAAAGTGACTAGGGCACTGCTCTTCCCGGATCTGCGCTTACTGGCGCGGAAAAGAAGAACTGACGTCAGCGCGCAGGGCGGCGTCTAAGTACTGCCCGCGACGTCATCCCGGCGACCACGACGCCGACGACGGACGCGGAGCCGCACGACGCCGCCTACCGACGCGCAAGGGTACTGCTACCCAAAAAACTTTCCGGATCCAGCCTGACGCCTGGGGATATTCTAAGGTAAGGAATCTGTCACTAACGTGTCTCTTTCAGATACACGCAGCGCCTCAGAGTCGCTGGACCCATGCTCTGAGCCAGATTCTGCTGCAGTCTCGCTGCTCTTAGGGGGCCCCTGGCTCCTTGCTTTGCCGCTGATCAATGCTACAACCTGCATTGCCCTCTGACGCTCAAGCTGCGCCTCCTCCTGCATAGGCGCCACAGTCTCTTTCCCGGTCCGCCTGTTCCTGGAGCGGTTTTATCGCCGTCTTCTCCTCTCTGGGTCTCGGGCCGGCTCTGTCCCTCCGTGCCGGTCCAACCAGTCAACGCCTCCTGCGGGGTTCTGAAGAACTCTGTACCCTTGTCTGAGGTGACTCGCAGCGTGGCCAGGTACTGTGTCACGTATTTATAGTTCAGATGTCGCAGTCTCTGCTTCACGTCCCGGTAGGACCCGCTCTGCCTTTGCACTTCTCTGGAGAAATCTGGGAAGATTCGCACCATTGAATTATTTACTTGTATGTCTCCTCTGAGGCGCCCCTGGGTAAGGATGTGATCTCTATCCTTGTAGTGGAGGAGCTTCGCTATCACCACCCACGGTGGTGCTCCCGGCATAGGCGGCTTTGCAGGGATGCTATGTGCCCTTTCTAGGGCAAAGAAGTTCGATAAGCTGTCCGGCGCTACTTCTTCCCAGAGCCACTTTTCCAGGTAGTCTGTAATGCTGCGGCCTTCTATTTTTTCGGGCAGGCCTATGATTCTCAGGTTGCTTCTGCGTGATCTGTTCTCGGCGTCCTCAGCCCTGCCTTCCAGTATGTGCATTTTCGTTTCCAGCGCCGTCACTCGCTGCTTCATTATTGCTAAATCCGGCAATATTTCAGCTAGTTGCCCCTCATTTGTCTTGACCCAGTCCGCTAGCTTTTTGTGGTCTTCTCTAAACAAGCCCATGTCGAGGCTCAGCGAGTCAATTTTGCCTTCCAGCCGTTCACTGGAGGAGGTAATAGCCTGTAGTATGTCCTGCAGCCTGGGGTCTCCAGAGTGCTCCATCTGCATCAAGGTCCTCCCTTTCTCTTCTGTTTATTTACCTGCCAGGGTCTCTTCTCTACCCTTCTTTTTGGGGCGCTTTCCCATGGCGTCTTCTCGTTCTGCAGCACTTCTGGCGCTGCGCGTACTCATGAGACTTCAGACTACCCTCACTGTCCGTGAGATCGTTTTGTCTGGACAGTGCTCTACATGTTGGCGTTTCTCTCCACTCAGGTTCAGCCCAGGCCAGTCAGCCTCTGTGGCAACTTCCTGTTGTTGTCCCGCCGTCCCCTTCAGCGTGCCTTTGTGCTCAGTATAGGTCTGGTTTTGCCCTCCTCCGAATCGGTCCGGGGTCTCTGGTTCTCACTGGACTCTGGCCCAATGCGCCGCTTCACCTAAATTACCGCCAATGTCTCGCCCTCAGATGAGTGAATCCTCTCTCTCCTGGCGCAATTCTCCAGGCTATGCGCTCTGGGAGGATCTCTCTGCCACTCTGCAATTTAGGCCTCAGCTCGGGCAGCTCCAAGGCCTGCTTTCCAGTCTCAGCTGCGTTTCCAGGCCTCTCTAGGTCCCTTCACTTAAATCTTCTCTCTCTATTAGGGCCTTGTCCTCATTTACTCCAGGTCTGCCGCCTCTGTCCCCTTCTCCTGGTAGTGCGCAGATGCTTCTTGTTGTCGGTGCTCACTACGAGGACCAGGCCCAGGTTCGCCCCCTCTCGCCGGGGGACCAAGGTGAGAACAGGGGTCCCCTCTGTCGTCCCTCCTCTCAGTGCCAACTTCTGTTCCAGCAGGCTGTCCCACCGTCCCTGTAAGCTTTAATCGCCGGGGGCCTCAGCCGTATATGCTTGGGGCACTTAATTATCTTTGCCGCTCTGATGTTCGCCCTGTCACGCACACAGTCCAGTTCCTTCAGCGCTTTAAGGGCGCCGTCATTGCATCACTGCCCTTTGCCGCTTTGACTACTTCCAGCTCCTCGCCTCATGGGCTTCCCAGGCTTAGTTCTCAGTCCTGCCCAGAGGGGACGAGGGGAAGGCACTGCAGGACTCCACCTTTCCTGGGTAGGGTCACGCAGGTAATCCCGCACTCACTCCGGCCTTCTCATAATGCCTAGTAGGCGTCGTCACCTCCCCACCGGGTTCGGCCACATTCAGTTGGCTCCACCGCTCCGGGGTTCACGCGGCCCTGCCCCCAGGTCCGCCACGTGGAGTCTTCCGGAGTTACAGGGCTCTCTCTGCCTCGTTTCCCCTGTAGTTGCCAATAGGGTCTCCAGGCCCAGCACTCAAACTCACTCAGGAGAGGCAAGGTGGGGACACTCCAGGCTCCGGGCAGGGCCCCCCACACAGCCCCGTTACCCTCAGGGCGCCATTTTACTGCCCCCTGCCGCTTTCCAAGCTGTCCGCTCCCCCGCTCTTCACCTCAGTGGGACTCCGGGTTCGGCAATCAGTTCGGTGTAGGGGCCGAGGGGAGATACACCTCAGCTTTCTCTCCGCTCCAGTCCACACCACCCCAGGAGTCCAGCGCTCGTCCCGACCTTTTTACTGTCTGCTGGGCGCCGCCATCTTGTCCAGACGTTCGGCCGCGCTCTCAGGTCCCGATTTCTCTGTTTTCTGGCCGCGGGGCAGGCTTCCCTCGCCTATGGGGTGCACCTTGTCTTTCCCACGACTACACGGGTGCGCTGCAGGGGTTCATGTCCCTTCTAGGGCTTCAGGATGGCATTCGGCGGTAGCCAGCAGGATGGAGCTCGTGAGCTGTGCTGCTTACTCCATCGGCGCCAGGCCACGCCCCCACAGGCTTGAACTACTCCATGGCATGCTCCTCCCATGCCAACTCAAGACTGGATTTGAAAAATGGAGTCTTATGAAAAAATTATACACCAACCGCAAGTTATAATGTCCATATTTCTGGACATATGGTCATCCTTTGTAAGGCCAGAGGAGGCAACAAATCTCGTATGCGGGTCTTCAGCAAGGGATAATAGTATGCTAGGAGAAGCAGAATAAAGCAGGGTTCTGAGAGTGGCTACCACCTATTTTTACACCTGCCAGCGGGCGTGGAAATGGAGAAAGTCACTTCCCCCACAGTCCTGACAAGCCTAGATCCCTATTGCTGGTAAGATAATGGATATCTAATGAGGACATCACCTTCTGCAGTTACAAGGCAATCCTGCAGTCTGGATAACAAAGGGGTGTTTCCACAACCAGGTTAAATATTAATAGATAAGCACTTATTATTACATCAACCTACACCACATAGCTATACCACATAGAAAGAAAACTACAAGTGGTCCCTACGGGCGGGATTTGAAAGCGTAGATAGGGGGAAATGTTGACACAAGGACTCCAGTGCACTTTATTGTAGAAAAGAAATGGTGTGCAAAGGAGACATTGGAAATACACTAAGTTACCAGACTGCAATGGGGTAGGTCACAAATAAGGTTTGTTTAGTACTTTTGTGTTATATAATGTGAAGGGATAAGTAAGAAATGAAAGATGTCCTCTTTGAGCTAAATGCTTCTCTGGTGTTCCTTTTTGACTCTTGTATGTATTTGACTATTGGGCATCCTTTGGACTTAAAATGTATCCACGCAAATGCCTGCTTACTGATGTTTAGTGTTGGAACCTTATCCCTTGTTCAATATCATATGCTTTATACGAGTTACAATAGGAAAGAAATACCGAAGAAAACATAAAACCCATTGGTGCAAAAGTAATTTGTTCATCTTGAGCTGAAAGTAAAGTCTGTGGGAGTGAACTGTCAGCAAGTACACCTGTGTGAGAAAGTGCCATCTTTCTGCATGGTATGCCCCCACTTTTTGCTGAATTGCTGATGTTCTTTGACCGAGTGTGCCCTGGGCTCCTGCTAATCAGGTGCCCAGGGACGATGTTCCTTCCCTAAAACTGCATTGAAGCCTAAACCCAATTGGCACCTCTGGCCACAGGTAGGCCCTTGGTAAATGGTACCCCATGTACCCAGTGCACTGTGACCAGAGAAGGTCCCTAAGGGCTGCAGCACTTATTGTGCCACCCTTAGAGGCCCTGCACCTTATCACCCACACACTGCCTTGCAGGCTGCGTGTCTTGGTGCAGATCAAAAGTGAAGAGTCAACATGGCACACATCCCTGTGTGCCATGCCTACAAACCACTGCCCTGGCCTAGGTCAGCCACCCCTCTAGTTGGGTGCACTATGCCAGTGGTGAGGTTACAGAGGCATGAGCCCTGTACCCCTACAGTGTCTGAGTCCATTCTCAGACATTGTAAGTGCAGTGCTGCCATTAAGAGTATATGGTGCTGGGAGACTGTCAACACGAACTCCACAGCACTATGATAGCTGCACTGAAGACTGGGAAGTTTGGTATCAAACTTCTCAGCACATTAAACCCACACTGATCCCAGTGTGGGATTTAATGTAAAATGCACAACAGAGGGCATCTTAGAGATGCCCCCTGAAACCTGACCAACTTCCAGTGTCCCGACTGCGTGGCTGCTTAGGCTGCCACCAACAGACATGTTTCTGGACCCCTGGGTCGAGAGCCTGCCGCTCTCGGGGGCCTGAAACATTGCACATCCTGGGTCCAGGTGCCAAGCCTCCTCCCCCAGGATGGGCAGGGTTCACGAAGGAGAAGCTTCAAAGGCCTGCCGCCTTTGTGAGCTTCTCCAGAACACTTGCTGTACTCAGCAACTGGTCCCCACCGGTTCTGACCCCCCACTTGGGCGGGAGAACCGGCGGGAAAAACAAGTGAGGAAAGGAGGTGTGCCAGCCTCTGCCAACCCCACCCCTCAGGTGGGGGAGGAGAGGTGAAGCACAACTCTGGGTCCCCGCCATCTTGAGGATGGGGGGACCAACCCAATCAGGAACAGGCTCCTGCCCCCCTCCCACTGGAGAGTGGCAGAATAGGGGGTGTACTCACCCCAGGGAAGGGACCCATTGGTTCCCTGCCTTTACCCTACCTGTAACGCCCCTAAAGAACGAGTTACTTACCTTCGGTAACGATGTATCTGGTAGAGACGTTGTCTAGCCGCAGATTCCTTAACTTAGAATATCCCCAGGCGTCAGACTGGATCCGGAAAACTTTTTGCAGCAGCACCTCTGCGTGCCGGGAGATGGTGCCGCATGGCTCCGCCCTGACGTCGTCCATGGACGAGACGTCAGCGAAGTCATATAAGTCCCTCCCGGTGCGCTGATGTCAGTTTTCAATCGGAGAAACTTTTCCGCGCCACAACGCGGAGCCACCACCAAAAACTGTGAGAGTATGGGAACAGTGTGCGAAAAAAAGATGAAAATCAGTGAAACAAAAAACAAAAGAAATCGAATGGTGAGAAACATCACCATAAGTGAGTGCCAGGCACTGTATACTGAAAATTATTGAAGGAAAAGAGCAGAGCACCGCTCTGAGAAGCAACCTCGCAAAAGCGAAGGCTAAACCATCCCCGGAGGCAGAATAACATGTGAAAAAACAGCATGGCAGAAAGTCCGCAACCATAAGGTATAACTCTGAAGGGCAACAAGTCCGGAACACATGAGTAATGACAATCCACCACAAGCCGACACCACCAAGGGATGTCGGATCCCCTGTAAGAGATTTATAGACTGAGGCACAGCCAAATAGACCCCCAAACCAATTGACTGCAGGGGAGGTAAAGACCCCAAGGCAATGGAGAAGGTGGGAGGGAGGGAAGAAGAAGAAGTGTAGGCCCCACACTTGACGACCCAGGGCGTAGGGATGTAAAAGGGGCACATGAGCATACCGCCCAATCAGAAGAATGGGTGGAGTAGAACAAGTAAAACAGAATGAAGCATCCTGCGGAGGAGGGAAGTGAAAGATGTCACCCCGCAGAAAGACAAAGCCAACCGGAGGGAGGCAGGTGCAGAAAACCCAACCTGTAAAGGTCCTCGCAGAACGGGGAGGATGGGCGGGCGTTAAGGAATCTGAGGCTAGACAACGTCTCTACCAGATACATCGTTACCGTAGGTAAGTAACTCGTTCATCTGATAGAGACATCTAGCCGCAGATTCCTTAACTTAGAATAGATACCAAAGCCATACCCATAGAGGAGGCGGGTCTGCGACTGAACCCCACGAAGTTCTAGAGAGAACTTAGCCGTCAACAAGGTGACTAACACAGTGGGGACAGCAATGCTAGTGCAGCCAACACCAGACCATGAAGCTCTGAAAAGAGCGGAAAACAATGGGAGGCACAGGCACCACAAGCCGTCAAAGAACAGCAAGAAACCCCCGTGTGTATACAGGGTTGAGAGAAAGAAGGAAAGCACAGAGCCAGAATGACAGTGCGGAAGTGAGAGTTCACAGCTTTGTAAAAGAAGAGGAACTGAGCCTA
Organism: Calotriton arnoldi; assembly: GCA_963921515.1. Lineage (NCBI taxonomy): Eukaryota > Metazoa > Chordata > Amphibia > Caudata > Salamandridae > Calotriton > Calotriton arnoldi. The sequence continues at coordinate 142,084 of CAWUFW010006207.1, forward strand.
GGGTCCGATGGATCCGCAGGATCCGATTTGGCTACAAGTAGCAAGACCCAGAGAGAAAACAGACGGTATGACAGAGTCAGCGCATACCGGTGGAGCATGCACAACAGTGGAAAGGCACTGTTGAACCTGCACCAGCTAAGAGACGCATTGGCAGGATACCGACCATGGGTAGTAAGTACCGGCATTAGCAGATACACAAGACATGCCAGTATGCAGTTGCTCCTTCACAAAAAACATGTGAGAGGGCGGGCGACAACAAGCAGAGGCACCCAGAACCGGACCACAGTAACACTGGCAGTCATGTGAAGAAAGGAATACACAGAAGCATAGAGTGTGGATGCCAGAACCACACCAAGAATAGGGAAATCCCCATGTAGGGTAGCGTGAGCCGCCCAGATGCGAAGAACGCACCACCCGGTAGGCAACCGGCAAAAAAGGGGGCTCTGGCAAGCCGGACACACACACATGGGCTCGCACCATGAGCAGACCGGGACGAAGACCCCGGACACCGTAGCAAGGAACCTTACATGCGTGACCCCTGCTGTGTGAATAACACAGAGCAGATATATATATATATTAAGAAAAGTACCCATCTAAAAGGGTGTGTTGCATAAAACAGGACAAGGGTACGCCATAGGTACAAACAGTCATGTTGAAGCAGAGTCGGACAGAACAATGTCCAGATCCGTAAACGACATCAGCCCCTCGTCCGGGAGGGGCCACGGTCCCCCGCGAAACAGATGAGGAGATGGCGAAAGTGGAAACAGTCAGTACGAACGTAATGGTATAGAGATGTACAGACAAGACCACGCAAAACAGCGAGCATCCTGAAGAGAACACTTCCACTGAGAGTGTTATAGCAGGACCCCTAAGTTGAAGCATGGAAAGCACCTGCGCGGAGAGCAGCAGGGGAACAGGAAACACTTGCTCGGGAAATGCCCAGAAAATGAGGGCACAGGGCAGTGTACAGCATAGACGTACGTGGCGAAGACGCCAACGCCCATAGACAAGTCCAGACAGAGCTGAACCACGAGAAAACACTACCCAGCCCGTGAGCCTGGAGGATAGAAGCAGGCACCACAGAAGCGGAAGAAAAAATGCAGGCACCCCATGACAGCAAACATACCAGGGTACACCTACATGACGCGCAGACACTGAAGAGTCGTGCCGCGCAGCTCTGCGTATCTGGGGCTGCGCCACCAGAACTGTACCGGAACAGAACAGGACACGGTGGCCCAAGGGAGAGCGGCTGGCGAAAAGAAGATCAGAAAAACACCCCTGGAAGAGGCAGGCGAGGCAGAAACCTCGCGGCATTGAACATCTACAGATGAAGTGAAGTACTACGGACTAACCGTAGACCACAACGAAAAGTGCAATAGAGCGACGCCAACCTGTGGGTCGCATAACAGCAGAAAGAGAGGTTCTGTGAAGAGGACTCCACAGGAGCTCACCAAGCCTTCCGTGTAGGAAGGTAGCTATACAATAGCCAGCAAATACCCCACATAGGGTAAGTCTCAACCCCGGCAAGGAGGCTCCGCTTGAGCAAGCTCACAGACAGAGGACTGAAGGGAAGGCAAGAAAGCATTATTGCCGGTAATGTTAACTTGGAAACCATAAATACTGAAACACAAGAATGTGAACACATAACCTGTGGATCAAGAGTCAGAGATCTGAACCACTAGGCCATAGTGACGCATAGATCCAGCTGACCAGCTGTACGTAACAAAGGCAAATATGCCGGATTAGCCGCATAGACCATTCTGGTATTACGTCATAAACCCAGGGTCCAAAACAAGCAAGGCAACGCTGCTTATGCACAAAAAAAGCAACACAAAGGCATACAACGTATGAAAAAAAGTCCACAAGGACTAGAAAGTCAGTCCGCACGGGCCAGAAAGTCACGGGAGACCAGATATGAGGCGGGAGACCGCTGAATCAGCGTGACAATCAAAAAGGTCCACGCCATTGAATGGCAGATCACGCAGGGACTCCCGAACCTTGTCGGGGAAATGACTATCGCGCAGACAAGCATGGCGACGCAAAGCAACTGACCAGGCCATCGCCCTACCCCCAGAGTCAGTCACGTCCATGGCCGATCGAATGGAAAACTGTGCCAGCCCCCGGCCATCAAGAAGAAGGCGATGCAAGTCAGCACAGGGCCCTTCTGGGAGAGAAGGAAGAAGGAGCTCAATCAAGTCCCAGAGGGCAAAGGAAGCACGTGCAAAAACGCAAGACGTGTTCAGGGCACGGATGCCCGCACTAGTGGATGCAAAAATGTGGCGACTACATGTCTCCAGCCACCGAGACTCCCTAATGGGAGGTAGCAACGGCAGAGCGGATGAAGGCTGCAAGGCGAAAGCCGCCTGGACAACCAGACCCTGAGCTCTGGGGTGAAGGCACAAGCAAACAGGATCACCCGGAAACGTGCATTGGCCCGACCCACAGGGTCAGCAGAGGAGGGCCGTGCCCAGGTACCAAGGAGGGTGTCAAACAAAGACCCACCAAGGGGCAGCAAAGGCTCCCCATCCACAGGCTCCAGGTGGAGGAGGTCCAATAAAGGATCAGAAGGCATGGGAACCACAGGGGGCTCCAAGCGGACAATATCCGCAGCCCTGCAAACAGCTCGCGCGAAAGCCGCACTAGCCTCTGTCGCCATTCTGGGGGGCGACAATAAACCCTCGGTTGGTGGCTAACTCATCCACCAGACAGTAAAGGTGGAGGAGCCTGAGGCCATTCCAAAGGCCATGGAATGCTAGGCACCTGCACCAAGGGGCCCTGAAACGACCCTGGGCATGGTGAGTCCACCTGGAGTTCATCCTCCTGTAATAGAGGAGCCGTAGTCATCGGCACCGGAGTCGCATCGACGTCGAGAACTCCCGGAAGGGACTCGGCCTGGCTGCGAACCGGCGTGGACTCGACCTCCACCTGCGAAGATGAAAGAGGTCGACAGGGCGTCGAGCCCAGTACCGCAGCCGACGTCAGTGCAGGAAGCCGCACAGAGCTATGCAGCGACTGGATGGGTGGGCTGGACGGACGACTGGGATGCCCCTCCGGGCCGTGTCCCGACATCGTATCGACTCCAGAACCGGAGTCTAGGCACGCAGCCGGCGCCGAGGACGAATCCGCCGGCGAAGACCCGACATGAGTGCCTACCTCCTCTGTGGGACCCGAAGGCGCACCAGGGAGAGGGGTGACCCAAAGAAAGACTGGAGAGCCTTCGAATAGGCCTCCATCTGGGCCCGAGTTGCTCCGACACCCGGGAATGGTGGGTATGGTGGAGCCGACTCCTGGGCGCCGGTGCCTGGCAAAGACAGAGAGCAGCGGGCCCCATCGTCACGTTTACGGGAGGACGACCTCCGTGACTTATGCTTGTGCTTACCTGTCTCCGAACGACGTACGAGGGAACGACTCCGTGACCGGGCCCGATCCCGAGAAGGAGATCGGCGGCGTGAAGGCGCAGGACTGGACATCCGGGCGGCCAGCAGCTTCATACGACGCTCCCGCAGGGACTTTGGTTTCATCTGCCGACAGGCGTCGCACTCCTCGGAGTCGTGGTGCACTCCCAGGCACCACATACATATCGCGTGCGGATCCGTTCAATCAATCAATCAGGGGTTTGTTAAAGCGCGACTACTCACCCGTAAGGGTCTCAAGGCGCTAGGGGTGGGGGGGGGTGCAGGTTCCATCCATCAAGGAGGGGGTCTGTCGAAGAGCCAGGTTTTGAGGTTTCTTGCGAAGATGGTGAGCGATGTTGTCTGTCTGAGGTGGAGCGGAAGGGCGTTCCATGCTTTGGCCGCGAGGAAGGAGAAGGAGCGGCCTCCTGATCTGGTCTTTCTGGTGCGGGGGACCACGGCGTAGGAGAGCTGGGCTGATCGTAGGGTCCTTTGGGGTGCGTGGAATTTGAGTCGGCTGTTCAGGTAAGCTGGTCCGGTGCCGTGGAGGGCCTTGTGTGCGTGGGTGAGCATCTTGAAGGTGATTCTCGCCTCGACAGGGAGCCAGTGGAGTGTGCGCAGGTGCTGGGAGATGTGGCAGTGTTTTGGCAGGTTGAGGACCAGTCTTGCGGCGGCGTTCTGGATGTTCTGTAGCTTGCGGGTGAGGTTTTTGTTTATTCCGGCGTAGAGTGCGTTGCCGTAGTCGAGTCTGCTGGTGACCAGGGCGTGAGTGACGGTCTTTCGGTGTTCGAGGGGGATCCATTTGAAGGTCTTACGAAGGAGGCGGAGGGTGTGGAAGCAGTTAGACGAGACAGAGTTGATCTGGCGGTCCATTTTGAGCTCGGAGTCCAGGATGATTCCCAGGTTGCGTGCGTGGTCCGTGGGGGTTGGCGGATTTCCGAGGGCGGGGGGCCACCAGGTGTCGCTCCAGGCATCGGGGTTTGGGCCCATGATGAGTACTTCTGTTTTGTTGGTGTTTAGTTGTAGGCAGCTGTTTTTCATCCATTTGGCGACGGCTTCCATGCCTTCTCGAAAGTTGCGTCTGGCGGTGTTGGGCTCGTTGGATAGGGAGAGGATGAGCTGGGTGTCGTCTGCGTATGACCCGATGTTGAGTCTGTAGGTTCTGACAATGGGGGAGAGTGGAGCCATGTAGACGTTGAAGAGCGTCGGGCTGAGGGAGGAGCCCTGGGGGACTCCGCAGGTGGTAGGTGTGGCGTCCGAGAGGAAAGGGGGGAGTCTGACCCGCTGCGTCCTGCCGGAGAGGAAGGAGCGGATCCAGTCGAGGGCCTTGTCCTGGATTCCTGCGTCGTAGAGTCTGCGTATTAGGGTGCGGTGGGAGACTGTGTCGAACGCCGCTGATAGGTCAAGGAGGATGAGGGCTACTGTTTCTCCTTTGTCCAGTAGGGTGCGGATGTCGTCTGTTGCGGCGAGGAGGGCGGTTTCCGTACTGTGGTTTTTTCTGAAGCCGGATTGGGAGGAGTCGAGGATGTTGTGTTCTTCAATGAATGTGGCGAGTTGGCTGTTGATGGCTTTCTCGATGACTTTCGCTGGGAACGGGAGCAGGGAGATGGGTCTGTAGTTTTTGAGGTCGGTGGGGTCCGCTGAGGGTTTCTTTAGGAGGGGGTTGACCTCGGCGTGTTTCCAGTCGTCGGGGAACGAGGCGGTCGCCAGGGAGCGGTTGATGGTGTGGCGGAGCATGGGTGCGATGGTGTCGGCGGCTCTGTTGAAGATGTGGTGGGGGCAGGGGTCCGTGGGGGCCCCTGAGTGGATTGACTTCATTGTCTTTAGTGTGTCTTCGGTGGTGAGGGCTGTCCAGTCGTCAATCGCTGGTTTCCGGGTGTCGGGGGTGGTTGGTGAGGGTTTAGTGTGTTGGTTGTCTTCGTCGAAGTTGTCGTAGATGCTCTTGATTTTGTGGTGGAAAAAGGTGCTGAGTTTGTCGCAGAGGTCTTGTGAGGGAGGGATGTCGGTAGACTCGCTAGTGGGTTGGGCGAACTCCTTGATGATGCTGAAGAGTTCCTTGCTGTTGTGCGCGTGGGTGGAGATTCTGTCTTCAATCGCTTTTTTCCTCGTTTCTCTGATGAGTTGATGGTGGGCGTTGGTGGCGGCTCTGAAGTTGTCGTGGGCTTCTGTGGATTTGGTGTTCCTCCAGGCCTTTTCGAGGCGGCGGCATGTGCTTCTGGACTCTCGAAGTTCGGTGGTAAACCATCTGGCTTTCTTGGCGCGGGTATTGTTGTTTTTCTTGAGGGGGCTATGGTGTTGGTGCTGTCCGAGATCCATCTATGCAGGGTTCGGGCTGCGGTGTTGGGGTCGTCGTTTTCCGCGATGGTTGGGGTGGAGTTGTTGAGTGAGGAGGTGAGCTGGTCGTCGGTGATTTTGGTCCAGTTTCTTCGTGGAAGCAGGTGCTGGTGTCTGTGGATGGTGGGTGTTCTGAAGGTGAAGTGGACGCAACGATGGTCGGTCCATGGGAGTTCGGTGGTGTGGCTGAAGGTGATGGAGTTTCCTGTAGTGAAGAGGGGGTCGAGGGTGTGTCTTGCTGAGTGCGTGGGCTCGGTCACGATCTGGCGCAGTCCAATGTTGTGGAGGTTGTCCAGGAGGGATGTGGTGTTGGGGTCCAGTTGGTTTTCGAGGTGGAAGTTGAGGTCTCCCAGCAGGGTGTAGTTGGTGGATGCGATGGCCTGCGGGGAGATAATGTCCGTGATGGAGTTGGCGAAGGGTCCGCGGGGTCCAGGGGGTCGGTAGATGAGGGTTCCTCGGAGGGTGGCAGTGGGGCTGGCCAGTATCTTGAAGTGAAGGTGTTCCATCAGTTCTGTGGGCTCGTCAGGGAGTGTGCTCAGGCGGAGGCTGGATTTGTGGACGATGGCGATTCCTCCTCCTGGGCGGGTGGGGCGGTCCTTCCTGGAGATCTTGTATCCTTGGGGGATGGCGATGTCCGGTCCCGAGGTGGTGTTGGTCCAGGTTTCGGTGAAGAACGCTACGTCCGGGGTGGTGCTGTCGAGGAGGTCCCAGATTTCTGTGGCGTGTTTGTGGAGGGATCGGACGTTGAGGAGGATGCATTGCAGGGTCTTCGGTTCGGTTGTGTTCTTGTGGGCGGGTTGTGCTGGATCCGTGTTCTTGGCGGTGCTGCAGGTGTGCCGGCAGCGGTGACAGCTGACGGGTCCATGGGAGTCGGCTGGTGATGCTAGCTTGCAGTTGTTGTTGCGGCCTGGGTTGAGTGCGTGGAGTGCTGCTGGGTCGTAGCGTTGGCGGGGCGGAGGTCCAGGGTTCCTGGTGCTGGTCGCGGTCGGGTCGCGGACGGGCGCAGACGGGCTTGCCTTTGACGCGCCCGCCACCATTAAGTAGGGGTCGGGGAGGGCTGGACAGCTGGGAGGCGGGAGCGGGGAGCTGGATTGGGCTTGTCGCGCTGGGGGGGAGGGGCCGCGGGGGCAGCAGCGGCGGGGAAAGGTAAAGGGAGGAAATAAGGGATAAAGAAAAAAGGGAAAATAGGCAGAAATAAGGCACAAAAGAGCAGAGATGCAGAAAGGTGAAAGATAAAAGAGGGTAGAAAAACGAGTGAAAACTAGTGAAAGGGCAGAGCGAGAGGAAGGGAAAATGAGCAGAAATAAGGCACAAAAGAGCAGAGATGCAGAAAAGTGCAGAAAGGTGAAAGATAAAAAAAGGGTAGAAAAACGAGTGAAAGAGCAGAGTGAGAGGAAGGAGACAGAGGTCCACTGGACCACCAGGGATGAGGCGCAGGGAAACCTGCGGGTGGAGGAGGGCCTCGATCACCAACACTCGAGAGTGCAGGGGCAGGGCAGGGGCAGGCCTCACTTAATGGTGGAGCTGCGAGGGTGGGAGAGCAATTTCACTGACAATGAGTCAGTGGTCTTGCTCTGCCACATACAGGTCTCACACGCTTTGAAGCCCGAAGGCATTGCACACTGTTCCGTGACGCCGAAGGCGTCGAGAAGGCCTGAAAAACAGGCCAAGGAACCGCTGGTTTTCCTGGATCCGCGTTGGGACGCGGAAAAGAAGAGAACTGACGTCAGCGCGCCGGGAGGGACTTATATGGCTTAACTGACGTCACGTCCGTGGACGACGTCAGAGCGGAGCCATACGCCAACCTCTGGCAGCAGCCGGAGATCGCGAATCCAGCCCACTCTGCACCCGCCGAGCCCGGCCCGAGTTTGAGTGGGAAAACACGAAGAGGAGGTCTCCCCGGCGATTGTGACCCAAGATCCGGAGAGCCCAGACCAGCCTCAAGACCCCAGCCGACGCCTGCAGCCTCAATCCAGAGGACCCCCTCTACCGCGACCAAGAGCGGGTAAGATTTCCGACGCCAAAAGGCACCCCTGCACCCGACGCCCCACGGCCTTGTGTGCCCCAGCCAAGGGCGCCTAACCAACCCAAGACATCCCAACTTACCCCTCGAAGTGGTGGTCGCACACAGAAGGTCCTCGTCCCCGAGCCTGCAGTGTTTCTTCCGACCGGAGTCTCTCCATTGAAAACAACAGGGCGCCCAACGTCGAAACAGCACCCAGCACCCAGCCGCCCTAGTGCCGCTGAGGGTACACTTTTTGTGCTAAACTGTTTCCCCATTTGCCCTGACCTAAACCCTAGGAGCTTTGCTCCCAAAGTCGTGTGGCCTGCTTGCCAGCCGCCACCAACCGGAGACCCCCTATCCGGCATAGGATAACATTGGGCCTCCACACTCTGCACCCGGCCGCCCTAGTGCCGCTGAGGGTGTAACGAGAGTGCATCACTGACCCTGGGGAACTCTTGTTCTTACCCCAGAACCCTAACTCTAAAGACCGATTACCTACCTCGAAACCGATGACCTGTTTTTCCTCATAGGATAACATTGACACTTTTTCTTCCAAAAAATTCTAAGTGTCGACTTTCGAAAACTGAAAATATTCCTTAAAAATCGCACAAATAACCAAAACGCATTTTTTCAACTGTTTGCAGGAAATGTCCCAGTGCTGAATCTAGGTATCCAGCACTGAGTTAGGAAAGTACCGCAAAAGTAACTTACCTGTGAATTGAATTTCCTTCTATAGGATAACATTGGTGGTTCTCGTTGAAAAAGTTTCTAAGTGTCGACTTTTGAAAACTAGGAATATTCTTTAAAAATCGTACCACTAACTAAAACGCATTTACTTAACTGTTTTCAGGAAATGTCCCGGTGCTGAATCCAGGATCCAGCACTGTTACAAAAAGTAATCCGAAAAGTAATTAACTGCATTTTACTTAAAAAGCCTATTGATTCCTAAGTACTGAGTTTACTAAGTTTGTGCACTGCATTGCAACCCCTGTTACTCGAACTGGTACAAAGTACTACTGTATTTTGAACGTATTCAACAACAGCATCTTATATCTGAAAAGTATCTTATGCATACCTGTGCCAGGCTTGCTTGGTTCTAAAATAAATGAACAGTATATTTTTTATACAAAAACAATTGGCCTCGAGTTCAGTCATTGAGTGTGTGAAGTCATTTGCTGATTGAGTGGGTACATCAAACGCATTAACACTGTCCTCTGATACTGCCTTACTGCTCGACCACACTACCACAAATAGAGAGTAAGGTTCTATCTAACTTTAACCTCTGCCTACCTCTGGAAACATTTGGACTCTATATACACTATACCTCATTTTGGTGCAGTATATATAGAGCCACTTTCAAACAACCTGTTCTCCAGCAAGCATAATAATTTTAACGGTTGCTACAGATGTTAAAAGACGACTCATACTTTTAGAAGAAAACATTGAGTAAACCAGTATTTAGAATGCTTTTATGAACAACTTCTAAGGATTCTGCTGTAATCCAAATCAAATATTAGTGAAGTTCAAATCAACAGGTAACACTATAACAGTTTTCTTTTTTTTTAACCTGATTCCTGAGTGCAGGGCACCGCGAGTCTTTTCAGAACTTGGGCAAATGAGCCACCCACCGCTTCTATCACCTCCGGCAAGTAAAATATGTGTAGCGTCCTGCAAAGAGAAATAGGCTGTAACGGTTGGTATACATATTAGCTAAGGGGTTTGTACCTCTACAATTCATATACATACGAGGGGGAAAGGACAATATGGCTAAAATCCTTTTTATCCTAACGAAAGCACTTTTATGCTAAGGAAAATATTCTTTGTGTTTGTAACGTATGCATGACATCACCCATGGAGCCAGGTGCATTGTTTAACCTTACTTTACAGTTAGTAGCAAGCACATATCCAGCTACACCAAAAGAAACAGATGGAAATTATAAAACTGTGATTCACAACTTAGGATTTAAAGAACTAACTTTAAAATGTCTGCTTCAGTATATATTGTTTTTAATCAGCTGTGCTGCCTTGAATCTTAAGTGAGCAGACACAAATCCTAGGACCCAAGTGCACAATCATGCAATTACTGGCTTAGAAGAACAAGTAGCGCTCTTTCTGGTGGATACTCTATATAGGCGCAGATTCCTCATCTTTAGAACATCCCCACATGCCAAACTTAGTCCGGGAGATTTTAACACCATTACTTACGCTTGCCAGTAGTTATGAGGATACATGTCGACATTCTTCCGCCCTGAAAGTGACGATGAAGCAGCGTATAAGGGCCACCCCTGTGCGCTGACTGCTTCATTTCCGACTCTGTCCACCCCTCGGATGTGGAGCCCAACAGTAATCAGAGGTATCAGTGTGCAGATCTCTATATTGAGACCTTTTATCAAAGGAAAAAGAGAGCATTCTACAGAACGGGGAGGGTGGGAGGAATTTGTAGATAGAGTATTCACCAGAAAGAGCATAAGTAACTGTTATTGTGATAGATACCTCCTAACTGCATATTCCTTACTATTGAAATACCTCCCAAACTGGAGGGTCTATGCAATGGCTGAGACAAAAACGTCCGGCAGGAACCAACGAGCGAAATGCCAATCCAGCTGGACTCTGTTGTCAGGGCTGTTGTGCTTCATGAATGTATGCACAGACACCCACGTTGCGGCCTGACAGATGTCAAGGGCAAACACTACCCATGCCAATGCGGTGGTAGCATCCTTGGCCCTGATGAAATGGGCCCTTTCTGAGGATGCTTTCTGTCCAGTGCATTTCAGATCATTATGAAGAAGGCTACACATCTTGACAGGGTATGTTTCTTCACTGCCTTGCCTTTCTTTGGCTCAGAGTATCCCATTAATAAGGGATGATCGGCAACCCGATGGTCTGTGGTGCGATCAATGTAAAAGCTAAAGGCTTTTACATCTTTTGGGATCCGGACTATGGAGAGTGATGGACTGCCCAAAGTGAAAGCAGTCACGGCTTTTCGCAAAAAAACCGCCCTGTTTCTCAATACCATTTTATCCGTGTATGGCGGCTGCACCAGGAGAACTTGGAGTTCACGCGCAGGGCGAGGTGAAGTTATTGCGACCAGGAACAAAGTCTTCAGTCAAAAGATGTAAGCGACAGCTGTGCATTGGTTCGAATGAGATGTGCATAAAGAAAGGGAGGACCAAATTAGGATCCTACTGTAGCATCACAAGGGGTTTTGAAGGAAACAAATGAGTCAAACCTTTTAGAGATCTCATTAAAACAGGTGGTTTGAACAAGAATGGTTTGTTCAGTAAACTTAAAAAGGCCGAAAGGGGTGACAGATGACCTTTAACGGTGCCTTGTGCAAGTCCTTGATTGGCTAGACAAGACAAACAAAAGGACATCTGAAAGTTTGGCCTGTAGTCAGTGCTGCAGGTGCCCCACCAGGCAAAAAAACATGTCCCGGAGCCCGGAATAAAAGGCCTTATAGGAGGAGGCCTGGCAGCCAGGAAGACATTCACAACTTAGGGAAGAAAATCGAATGCAGTCAACTGCCACAGCTTAATCTCCATGCATGGAGGTGCAGATTGGGTTGCTACTGTGATAGAAGGTCTTCACGAAGCAGTAGCCTGATTGGAGGACAGAAGTTCATGCTTAGAAGTTCCAGGTACCACACTCTCCTTACCCAATCCAGAGCCACTAGGATGACTTGGGTCCTGTCATTCCTGATCTTCTTCAGAACTCAGGCAGAAGAGGCAGGGTCGGAAAAACCTACAGGAGTCCTGTATTCCACTCAATCCGGAATGCATCTCAGAGCACCTTCTTGGAAATTTCAACATGCAGAAGTTTTGACAGTGGGAGTTTTTGGAAGGTGAAGAAAACATCTAGCCAGGATTCTCACAAATGCTGGAAGATCCTCAGTGCCACCTCAGGGTGTGACTACCATTCATGATTCGCCAGGTAAAGCCTGATGAGTTAATCAATGCTGGTTTTCAAAAATCCAGACACGACCAGGGAAACGCCCTGGTGTTCCAGCCAGCTCCAGAGACAAAGAGCCTCCTGGCACTGCCCCCAGGACACCAACAGACCTCCTTTTTGCAGTACCACATGGCGGTGGTGTGGTCTCTAAGCACCTGAGCCAGTTTTCCTTTGACGGATGGTTGGAAGGCTTTCAGCGCCAGGCGAATGGTCTGCAACAGCAACAGGTTGACTGTTCTCCGCCAGAGAACAGACTCCTCTGATCTTCACCTCTCGCAGATGATATGCACATCCCAACAGTGATGCATCTGTCACCTCTGGGTGAGACAGGGAGAAAGGACTGACGCCAGTACAAATACAGGTCTTTTGCATACTCCCCCCTGTAAGGAAACAGGCTTTTTGCAGGTTTAGCCCCCACTTTTTGTCCCACTTTGAATACTAGGGACTGGTGTGATGGCTCTGAAATGCACTGCGCCCGCTAAACAGGACTCGGTGCATGTGCTCTGACCCATAAAATGGTGTATGTTTAATTGACTTGGCCCCAATTGGAAGAGCTCAACTTACTTGTAAGTACACAGTATCTAGTACCAGGGGTACCCAGGGCCTGTGTGTTATAGTGTCCCCCAAGGGACTGCAGCACTTTTTGTGCCACCCGGGGCGGGAAAAGGTAAAACATGGCTCCCAGTCTGCCACTGAATACTGGAAGGGCACTTTAAAACTGCTAACTCGACTTTGCCATTTAAAGTAGCAGCAAAACTCAAAACTCCCTTTTTAATGTATGTAGATCACTCCTATGGCGGGCCTATGGAGCCCTGAGGCAGGGTGCTGTATGTTAAAACATGGAACATGTTCTTTTACATGTTCCATCAGTAAAAACCCTAAATTGTTGTTTTTACTGTGGAAACGCTAGTAGCCCCATTAGCAAGTACACAGTTACAAGCTGGCAACCCATATCTGCTAACTTCTGAATGGGACTACTACGGTTGGTAAGAATAAGTGTATTCATTCTGATTTCATGGTTAAATCGAATTTAATGTCACTGGTGGGCAAAGTGCAACTTTAGAAGTTGCCACTTTAGTTACGCAAGGTTTCCAGGGCCCGTTTACTGATGTACACGAGGCTTGTCCTGCAGACAGCTTTCTGCCCTCCTGTGAGATGTGCTAACGACTCGCAGGAGAGGACACAATAAGAGCCTGTGGGGGAGAGAGGTGTTACCTCCCCTCTGCAAGAAGCCACACGGGTACGAGACCCAAAAGCGAGCTTTAAAGGAGATGGTTCCTTTGAAGGGCAAATTGGTAACACTTGGTGGAGGGGCTGCTCTATTGTTTTGGTAGACAGGCTGGCACTGGGGACAGGAGAGGAGAAGCCTGTTGCAAAACCGTTTTTTTCCAGGGGCGTGGACTCCCTTGGTGGCCACACCTCTGGGGTGAGGTAGGGAGTTCGGAGTGTCGAGAGAGGGGGATCGCCATGTTGGAGGTGGGCAGAATGATGCATCCTGGGCTAGCCAGAAGCCACACATCCTAGGAAGTGATAATCAGGGGGAGGGAACCTGGTAGCCCATGGGCTACAAATCGCATACTACCCTCAGGGCATTTTCTGAAAATAAATAGGGCACCTCAGTATCTCAGATCTCAACTGATTTGGAAGAAGGACCGAGGAACCAGCAAAGAGGCTGCATCGACTAGGTCTACACCTGCTGCACCTGGTGGCTAGAGAAGAGAGGACTATGCCTGTTGTATCATGCTCAACGAGAAGCTATCTCCAGAGCCCAGTCAAGCCAAGAGAACTCCAAGGGACAGCTGACTGGCCTCCTGTTCGCAGCACCTGAACACAACAGCTGAAGAAGCTTCAAGCCGCTACCACAGCTGCTATGCAGCACTGACGACCAAGGCACGACGCACAGAGTTGATCCCGAGTTCGTCGAGCCCGGGATTGTTGTCGGAGAGTTGCTGGGACCCTCAGAAGGCGATTTAGCGACCCAGGAAGGATTGGCTTCTAACTGCGACAATGGGCGACTGGTAGTCCAGCGGCAACTGGACTTTGTCCATCCAGACAGGAGAGGACTTTGTGGGACAACGAACCTGCAACCAGCACACCCTCACTACTTCGTGGACCGAGGAATCCCTGCAGGAAGACCTCTGTCAACCGTGCCGCATCCACAGCATCCTTAGAGCATCTTCGGCATCATCCAACCCTTGCACTAGGACCACTCCATAGAAATCCATTACAACGCGGATAAAGTGTCTGGAACTGCAGAAGGACTGCTTTTTCTGTGAAAGTAAATGTTCTTGAAGACCTTGTGGTCGCCTTGACTACCTCCCTGCCAGAGATGGTCGCCCCAAGTACTTCTAACTGACCGCATTGACACTTACCTGAGTTTTCCTTGAAAAATTGTCTAAGTGCCCAATTCGTTGAATTTGCTAAGGCTTGTTTACGGTTCAGTGAAATTGCTTTGATTTATCATGGCTTGTAAAGTCTATATCTCCTGAACCCTCCAGTGGATCTTTTTCGTTCTATCACCAACATTCCTATAGAAATACAGTCTATTTTTTATAAATTAGTGTCGGATTTCTTGAGTGTTGATTTCTTTTTCGACTGCTTTGGTGAGGTTTAAATGCTTAATACTTGCTCGTCTGTGTAAGCATTGCTGCTCAGTGCCACAGCTACCCAGGGTTGAGCTGAGGGTTCCACAGACAAAACCTACTGGACCTAAAGGGGCTGGTAAGTGTATTACATGGTGAGGTTGCACAACCACACCATATAATACACCCCATTTCCTCACACATGTACTAGGGACTTACAGGTAAGCTAGCTCAGCCAATTGGGTAGAAGCCAATTCGACAAATCAGTTTAAGAGTAAGGGCACAGGCACTGAGGTCTGGTTAGCAGGCCTTGGAGCACTCTCGCAATCGAAACAGGAGCAGCATTAGTCCAAAAACTTGGGAGTGACCATACAGAAAGGGGCATTTCCGTACATTGGATAACTGTGCAGCAGCTCAAAAGTAGTGAATATCAAAAAAGTGAGAAGCCTTTGCTGGGCCAGGGACGAAAGGCACAACAAAACATCAGACAATGTGGCTAGCAGTGGGTCAGTCTTAAAAGGGGGTTCACATCAAGCCACAAATTTGTCCCTGAGACTTGCGTACACCAGTTTAGTAGAGGGACACAGCACAGTGAAGATGATATCAGCGACCTCAGGAGGAAGGTCAAGGTGGTCAACTGCTGTTGCTCAAACTCCAAACATTTGAGATGCAAGTTGTGCAGTCCTGGGTGCAGCACTATGCCCTGCTGCTGCCACAGAAGACACTCCCAAAGGCGCAGCTTGATCGAAGGACAGATACTCAAACCCAGGAGTTCCGGCAGAACAATCTTCAGTCCCAATCGGCTGCCAGTAGGATGATTCTGGCTCGGTCCTTCCTGATCTTCTTCAGAACTCGGGACAGAAGAATCAACGGTGGGAAGGTATACAGGAGTCCTGAGCTCCAATCGAGTGTTGCAAAAGTGCTGACATTGCATGTTGTCAGCAGTGGTGCAAAGACTGAGCCGGGGTTCTTCCCACTGATGGAAGACACCCTCTGGGTAGGAATAGCACTAATTACAACGCATGCCATTATAATGCTCGTCCTTACCACGCCTGTAATAGAATGCGTTTATGTAGGAGGCTGGCTTAGTATATGGTGCACACTTATTTAAGTGAAGCACATTGGCCTAACCCAGACAACCCTTATGGTGGTTTTAGTGGTCTTAGACAGCCTTAGAAAGCTCTCTAAGTGGTAGCTGTGGACAGCAGCCTTAAGGCCTAGTCCAGAAGGAGTGTTAAGCAGCTTCTTTTACCAGGTATAATCATGTAGTGTAGGTTAAACGAAAGAGAATCACAAAGTAGATTTATAAAAATATGTTTATTTATTACACAACACTCACTAACACATTGGTATATCTCCTACCCGTAGATATCAGCAAAAATGCACAAGAATACTTAAATTACAAGAGGTAAGTAAGCACAATACACAGTGGTCTCTAGGGGAGACCAAACCGTATACTAAGAAAGTGGAATGCGTTCTGCGACCGAAGTCGGGACTTGGACCAGGAGACGGAGAAGAGCTGGTGACACATGGATCCACCCAAGGTAAGTACCCAGGAAACCCACGGAGGCTGTGTGTAGAGTGGAAACACAGCCACGTACTCAACAGAAGTCAACAGGAAAGTCGAGGTTGCAGTTTTAAAGAAAGTGGACCCTTCCCAGTGGACCCTGAAGAAAACCCCACGGAAGACATAAGGTTGGAGTGTCACCCCACCCGTGGATACCCCAGGAACCAGGACACCTACACCAGGGAAGCTGGTTGCATAGGTGCGAGGTGACATCGGAAACCGCCGTAGACCACTATGGAGTACTGCAGTAAAGATGCCGCTGGCGAAGACTGTGCAAGAGTCCGGTGGAATCCAAAGGTGGACTCTTAAAGAGAAGAACCTGCAAGCAGAGGAGACAAAGTCTATGCCACTTGGAGGTGACCAGGAGGCACGGATTAGCAATGCCCACCGATGACAGAAGATGAAGGAGTGATGACAGTGACCTTGTCGCTGCAGCTGTGAGGACCAGGCGATGCTGTGGAAGACCAGGAGCCATTGCCGAGCTGCCCCACGTCAGACATTGAGAACCAGGAGGTCGGTGTCCGACGGGAGCACAACAAGCCTTGGCAGCAGCAATAGATGTGGAAAATGATGAAGGAGCAATGTTGAGACCAGCAAGGTCCACGGGACTCACCAAGTGCAGGAGAGTCTGAGCAGGCCCCGAGCAAGCAGGGGAGCCCACTGAAGAAGGAGAAGTCCCTCGAGAGGACCCACAAGCCGAAGGCACAGGAGTCGCAAGAGGACCTCGAGCAGCTCGCCAAAGATCAAGGCCCACGGTGCAGCGGATGTGGTGAGGATGAAGATCTTAACAGGAAGAGAAGCTGGAGGCTGGAGCTTCTTGTAACCCGAAGATCTCTGGGGTGCAGAGCCAACAAGCCTTGACAACGGCAAGTCGACGTGGTGCACAGGGGTTTGGTCCCAGCGGTTCCGACGAGGGATACTGGCCTCAAAATTACAGAGAGGACAGCTCAGGCCTCAAGGGAGTTGCAGAACCACCACCTCTGTTGCTGTGCCTTTCGAAGTCCGTAGGACGTCGGGACCAGCAGACTGGTCAGCTTCGCTGCGGTGCCTGCAGATGCAGAGGAGTGACTCCTTCACTCCAAGGGAGATGACTTCGGGTGTCCTTGATGTCCGCAGGTCTGTTGAAGATTCTGGAAAAAGCACAGACACAGACGACAAAGAAGAAGACTTGCAGGACAGCAAGACCAGGAGCAGCAGGAGACTTTCTTGATGTAGTCTCGGATCCAGGCGAAGTTCAGCGAAATCCAAGTGTCAAAGACAGTCGAAGAGTGACGTGGTTTAAGGCTCGAGTCTTGTCCCATGACGAATCTGAGGACCCACCGACAGGTAAGCACTTTTATACCCTAAGAAAGGGGTTAGGACGACTCAGAGGTCCCTCCCAGAGGAGGGGTTGGACAGAGGGGAGGATACTCCCATCTCCTTTATCCAGTTTTGTGCCAAAGAGGGAGCCAAAGCCTCCCAAAACTGGTTCTAACTAGAGTATGGAAGGAGGGCACCAAATCTGACCTAAAGCAGTCTGGTGGCGCTGGCAAGCGCCCCCAACCCAGCCTAATACACCAAGCCCTGTCTGGGAGGTGGTCACACCTCCCTGAGACAGGATACCTATTGTTCTACCTTCCCCTGCTCGAGCTCAGCAGCAGGAGGGCAGAATCATGTGTAGGGTCGGCGGCAGCACTAGTTTGCTGGCAGACCCTGGAAGGCTGTTACATGGAGTACTGGGAGCTTCGCCGGAAGAGCCCCACAGTGCATGGAATCATACCTCTACAACAGGTAATGGTGTTGGGGTATGATTCCAACATGTCTGATACCAAACATGCCCAGGTTCAGCCCAGCCACTATATAGTTAGCTATCGCGTAATGACACCTGCCCCCTATATGTATATGTATCAAAACGGCTGACCGCACTTACAAAGCATGGAGAATCAACTCCGGGGTTTGTAGGGGTGTCCTGCTCATTCAGGGGCACCCTCACATTTATAACCCAGTACCCTGCCTTTAGGATTGAAAGGCCTGCCTTAGGGGTGACATAGGTTTTAAGTGTAGTGACCTCAGATATAAGGAAACTTATATCTGTTGTACGTGGTGCTAGCACCAGCTTACACAGGCTGCAATGGCAGGCCTATAGTCACAGTTTGAGTGGTCTCTCATGGGTGGCATAATACATGCTGCAGCCAATGGGAGACCCCTGGTGTACGTATGCCCTGGGTACCTTAATACCATATACTAGGGACTTACAAGCGTACACCAGTAGCCAATTGTGGAGGTACCAAAGTACTTGCCATGTCAAATTTAGGGAGGAAGAACAGTGGCTGATGTCCTGATTGGCAGGATCCCACCCAGACTAGTCAAAAAAACATACTGACACCAGGAAAAAGTGGGGGTAACCATGAAAGGAGATCCCACTTTCCTACACAACCCCCAGCCCCCAACGAAAGGAGATGAGACTAACCTTGCCTAGTTGAGTCTTCATTTTCTAAGTGGAAATATCTGGAGAGTCCATCTGCATTGGCATGGTTACTCCCAGGTCTATGTTCCACAGAAAAGTGCATCCCCTGTAGGGAAATGGACCACCTCAAAAGTTTGGGATTTTCACCCTTCATTTGTTTTAGCCATAAGAGGGGCTTATGGTCTGCCTGAACAATGAAGTGGGTACCAAATCAAATCAAACAAAGCTTTATTCGATTTCTATAAGGAAAAAATCATAAAAGCAGTACATTAAATCACATTTCATTATAACAATTGAGGTCAGTTTTCTTTACACCCCTCTTACATGTTTACTTTGTTGAAAGATTAAAACTGTCACATTAAAATTGATTGCCTGCATTTTACGAACTTTTTTAAAACATTGATAAAATCCAGGTTACATATTCATTTTCTAAAAGAACAAGTTAGTTACCTTCGATAACGATATATCTGTAAGAAACACAGGTTAGTTATAGATTCCTCACCTTAGAATTACCCCCAGGCGTCAGACTGGATCCGGAAAGTTTTTCGTCAGCAGTACCCCTGCTCGTCGGAAGGTGGCGTCGGTTGACTCCGCGTTCGTCGTCTGCATAGTGGTCGCCGGGTTGATGTCGCGGTTGCTACATAGACGCCGCCCTCGCGCGCTGACGTCAGTTCTGTACATGACTTTCCACGCCAGAAGCGCAGAGCCATGCAAGACACTGACCACTGGTGCACAAAACTAGGGCCCTGAAAGGAATTCCTTAACCCTAGAAGTCAGTTCGCAGAACGGGGAGGATGGGTGGGGCGGTAAGGAATCTATAACTAACCTATGTTTCTTACAGATATTTCGTTACCGAAAGTAAGTAACTTGTTCATCTGAAAGAAAGTTAGTTATAGATTCCTTATATTAGAATAGATACCCCAGCAATACCAACCCCGGAGGTGGGTCTGCGAACTAAGTTCACATCAGAAACTCCCGGAGAACAGAACGGCCAAAGAAGCCGTCTCTCCGGACTTGGCTGTCCAGGCAGTAGAGTTTGGTGAACGTGTGCCGCGATGCCCACGTAGCTGCTTGACAGATGTCATTAAGGGGAACTCCCCGTCCCAAAGCAGTGGTTGCTGCCGTCGCTCTGATGGAATGGGCGCGCAGTCCCACTGGAGGCTCCTTCTTTGCCAAAGAATAGCAAGCTTTGATGCACAGAACGACCCACCTGTAGATGGTCCGTTTGTGCATGGCTCGACCTTTCTTAGCGCCCACGTAACCAACAAAGAGCTGGTCGTCCACCCGGAATTGTTTGGTGCGATCCAAGTAACAGGAGAGCGCACGTTTTGGATCCAGACGGTGGAGCCTCTCTTCCTCTTTTGAAGGATGCAGAGGCGGAAAGAAGGTGGGCAAAGTGATGGTTTGGCCAATGTGGAAAGAAGTAACCACCTTGGGAAGAAAGGAAGGTCTAGTTCAAAGGACGACCATGTCCGGATGGACCGCCAGAAAGGGAGGCTCGGAAGAAAGAGCATGTAGCTCACTCAACCTGCGCGCAGAGGTGATGGCCACCAGAAAGGCAGTTTTCAAAGTGAGAAGCCTGAGAGGACAGTTATGTAGCGGCTCAAAGGAAGCGCACATAAGATATGTAAGAACCAAGTTCAAGACCCACTGGGGCATTACGAAGGGAACAGGAGGAAAAAGATGAGTAATGCCCTCAAGGAATCTATTCACAACAGGGGACTTGAATAGAGAAGGCTGATCAGGAAGCCTAAGGAAGGCTGAAATGGCCAAGAGGTAGCCCTTTAGAGTGCCCAGAGCAGAGCCCTGCTGGGCCAAAGAAAGGAGGAATAAGAGAACCTCAGAAAGAGGGGCGGAAAGGGGATCCACAGCCTTTGCTGTGCACCATCCCACAAATTTGTTCCATCTGCAGGCGTATACCGTCTTAGTGGAGGGACGCCTGGCTGCCAAGTTAACATCGCAGACTTCGGGAGGCAGGTCAAATGGCGTCAACTGCCGCTGCTCAATCTCCACGCAAGGAGGTGGAGGCTGGACAGGTTCGGGTGGAGGACCGTCCCCTGCTGCTGCGACAGAAGATCCTCCCGAAGAGGCAGTCAGATCGTAGGATCGATGGCCATGTTGAGCAGCTCGGGATACCAGAACCTTTGTGCCCAATCCGGAGCCACAAGAATGACTTGGGCCCGGTCGCGCTTGATCTTCTTCAGCACTCTGGGCAGAAGTGGTATAGGCGGAAAGGCGTACAACAGACCGCAACTCTTGAGGAAAAGCACTGCCTAGCGAATGCCGCCTTGGAAATTCCAAGGCGCAGAACAGCTGACACTGCGCGTTCTCTTCGGTGGCGAATAGATCTAACCAAGGCTCTCCCCACTGCTGAAAGAGACCTTGCACCACCTCTCAAGACGCCATTCGTGATCCATCATGCACCTGCGGCTGAGCTCGTCCGCCCTGGCGTTCAGGGAACCTGCCAGGTGTTGAACCACCAGGGATATGCCCTGATATTCCAGCCATGTCCAGAGGCGGAGGGCCTCCTAACATAGGGTCCACAACCCCACCCCCCCTGTTTGTTGCAGTACCACATGGCGGTGGTGTTGTCCGTGAACACCTGTACTACTCTTCCCGGACAGAGGGAAGGAATGCTTTGTGTGCAAGACGAATCGCCTGAAACTCCAGAAGGTTGATGTAGAGCCCGGACTCCGCCAGAGACCAGAGGCCTCTGATCTCCACCTCCCCCATGTGGAATCATAGCCCGAATATCCCGGACCTGCTGTTCGGGAGGATAGACCCGAAACTGCGTCGTGTCCAGAACCGCTCCGATGAAGAGGAGCTTCTGAAAGGGGGTCCGGTGCGACTGATGGAGAATCCCAGCGAATGCAGGAGGTCGGCCGTAGTCTGGAGGTGGGAGACGACATCCTGGGGAGAGCCCACCTTCAATAGCCAGTCGTCAAGATAGGGGAAGACTGGAACCCCTGATGTGCGCAGATGAGCTGCGACCACCGCCATCACTTTCGTGAACACCCGAGGGGCGCTGGTAAGGGCAAAGGGGAGCACGGTAAACTGAAAGTGCTCGTGGCCTACCGTGAACCGCAGGTAACGCTGGTGGGCCGAAAGCACGGAGATGTGAAAGTAAGCGTCCTGCAAGTCCAACGCTACCATCCAGTCTCCAGGGTCGAGGGCAGACAGGACCTGAGCGAGCGTCAACATTTTGAACTTCTCCTTACGGAGGAAGCGGTTGACGTTCCTGAGATCCAAGATAGGACGCAGGCCTTTGTCCTTCTTGGGAACCAGAAAGTAGTGGGAATAGCAACCACGACCTACTTCTGGGACAGGATCGCGCTCGATGGCTCCCTGAGTGCCGAAATTTCCTGTTGGAGAAGGGCCAGATGATCCCCTAACATGCGATGGTACTGAGGTGGCATGGATAGAGGGGTAGTCTCGAAGGGGAGGGAGTAGCCCCTTCGGACTATCTGCAAAACCCACCTGTCCGACGTGATGGTGCGCCAGTGGGGGAGGTGATGGCGAATCCTGCCGCCCACTGGAGTTTGGTGGCCCTGAAAGGTCGGACTAGGAGGGTTTGGAGGCTGCTGCAGAGGGGGCTGTGGTGGACTGGCCCACTCGCTGGCCCCCAGAACCACGGTGCTGGTTCCCACGTCCCCAGCCGCGCAGAGGCTGAACTTGCGCTGGTCTGTGGCTCTGGGTGGGACGTGGCGGGGCACCCCTTCCGTAGCCGCGAAAGGCAGACTGCGCAAGACGGGTGGTGGAGAGGCCCAAAGACCTGGCCGTAGCCCGAGAGTCCTTAAAGCGCTCCAGCGTGTTGTCTGCCTTGTTGCCGAAAAGGCGACAGCCATCAAAAGGCATGTCCATAAGAGTGGATTGGACATCCCTTGAAAAACCAGTCAACCTCAACGAGGAGTAGCGTCAAAGGGCTACTGACGTGGAAATCGTCCTGCCTAGTGATTTGTCGGTATCCAGCCCACAGTGGATGGTAAACTTCGCTGCGTCTCTCCCTTCGGCAACCTCCGGGCACTGAGGCAGCACTTGAGCAAGCGTGGCCCACACGGAGTGGGTGTAACGGCCCAACAGACATGCAGTGTTTACCGATCGCAGTCCCAAGCTGTAGGAAGAAAACATCTTCTTCCCAAGATGATTCAGTTTTTTGGATTCCCTGTCCGGTGGAGCGGAAGGGAATGCGCCCTTGGAGGTAGAGGCTTGGACCACCAAGCTCTCAAGGGTGGGGTGTTGGGAGAGGAAAGTGGGGTCGCCCGGGGCCGGGCAGTGGCGTTGAGCAATCATCCTGTCCACAGGAGCCCCTGTGTTGGGCCTGGACCAGGTGCCCAAAAGGATGTCAGTCAGGGCTTCATTAAACGGCAGCAGGGGCTCCGAAGAGCTCGCCGCCGGTTGAAGCACCTCTGTCAGGAGGTTAGTCCTGACTGCCACCGTAGGTAGCATGAGGTGGAGAGCCTCAGCCGCCCTATGCAACACCACTGCGTACGATGCTCCCTCCTCCGTAGCCACAGTAGGAGGAGACAACATGCCAAGGTCTGGTGAGGTATCCAGACCACTGGCTTCCCCCAGGTCCTCTCTCCAGTCCGGTTCATAACCTAACTGGTCGGTTAAAGGGTCCCCAGACCCCTCCAGTCCTCCTCATCCTCCTGTGGCTGCCAATCTGGTCTCAAAGAGCCAGGGTAGAACAACTAACTGGTCCGAGTAGCTTCCGGACGGATGCGCCGTCTGTACTCTTAAGCAACCTGTTACGAACGGATTAAACAGGCGCATTTACAAGACTCCAACTGGATGGTGGAAGTCTGTTAAAGCTATTTAAGAGGCTCCAACTGGCTGGTGGAGACCTCCTTGCTAATTCTAAATTTACACAGCGGTGCAGTCGAAGCACTCCACTCTGATTTCATCTACTGAGGTTTCTGCGTTTTTGGCTGTCCAACAAACCCCCCCCCCCCCCCTTCGTAGTCCTGAGGAAGACCCGCTCTGATGCACTTCATTTTTTGCGCTGTTTACAGGGTCGAAACGTCGACATGCTCTATATGTCCTACCAGTCTGCATGATCAGGATTTAATTCATTAATGGATCTTGTAGTACATGTGTTTAAATAGATAGGACAAGTATTCAAAAAAGCACTGTGTCTCTTTCTTTTCCCCCCTTTCTATCTCACGTGTATTTGTCATGTATATAGTGTATTGTTTATATTATTAATCACTATATGTCACTTGTTCACCACAGTCACTTATTGTCTTTGTTGCAATTGAATTTGTATTTGTGACAGTTTCTAGTATTTAATACTCATTTTGAATATACTATTGAATTTTATTCTGGTGTGTGTTTCCTTTTTCTCTCATGAATTACTTTTGTGAGAATTATCCTTATGTGCACTATAAATAAGTGCTTGCTCTATCCTAAGCAATTGTAAAATCCCGACAGAACCAATTGTTTTATTTAATCTTGATACCCAGGTTCTGAGGGACACCGGGTCGCCCCATTATCTTTAATACAATACAGGGTAGAACAAGGGCACAAAAGTACCCGTCGGCTCCAGATCCGGCGTTGGTTGAGGCCGGTCCGGCTTCGTGTCTACCTCGAGGTGGAGGCCGGAGTCGAAGTCGGCTGGGGACGGAGTCGACGTCGGCTGGGGACAGACCCGACGTCGGCTGCGGACGTGGTGCCGGTGGAATCGGCGCCGGGGGAGGTGTAATAAGGTCGACTGGCGCCGATCCGGATCCAGGCCTGGATCCAAGGGGACCCTGCGGGGCCGGAGCCGCCGGCAGCGAAGGCTCAGGGCCCCCAGCCTAGTCCGCGGGGTCCGAAGGCGCGCCGGCGGAGTCAGGCTGCCCAAAGATGGCGTGCATCGCTTTGTAAAATTGACGAAGCTGGGCATGGGTCGCTCCAGGTCCCTGGAAGAGGGGGGGGGGAACCTAGAGCCCACCCTTCGGGCTCAGCACGCGGAGCCGCAGGAGGGGCACCACCTGCATCCCTCGTCGTGTCGGCCGACGGACGGGGAGAAGTCGAAGAGCGACTATGCTTCTTCGACTTCGTCTTGTGCTTTGACTTACCTGACCCCGAGTGCGCGGACTTGGACGAAGAATGGTGGTGGCTCCGCAACCGGTCCCTTGACCTCCTGCGTGACGGGGACCTTGAGCGGCACGGAGCCGACTGCCGGGCCTCGAGAAGCTTTCGGGACCACTCCCGCAAAGACTTTGGATTCATGGTCCGGCAGTCGGAGCACGACTTGGGGTCGTGGTCGCGCTCCAGGCAGAAGAGGTACACGCGATGCGGATCCGTCACCGACATCAGTCGGCTACAGGAGG
Organism: Calotriton arnoldi; assembly: GCA_963921515.1. Lineage (NCBI taxonomy): Eukaryota > Metazoa > Chordata > Amphibia > Caudata > Salamandridae > Calotriton > Calotriton arnoldi. Next base: position 166,672 of record CAWUFW010006207.1, read on the forward strand.
AACCTCAAGCCTTGAAGCCAGGCATCCCTCGTGCACCAGGAGTCGTATTCAAAAATCGATGTCGACAAAAGTCGAGAAAAAAGTCAGTCAAAAAGTGACTGGGGGTACCACTCTCTCCGGATCGGAGCTTGCTGGCGCGGAAAAATAAAGAACTGACGTCAGCGCGCAAGGGCGGCGTCTATGTAGCTACGGCAACGTCATCCCGGCGACCACGACGCCGAACGCGGAGTCGGCCGACGCCACCTTCGAAGGCGCAGGGGTACTGCTGATGAAAAACTTTCCGGATCCAGTCTGACGCCTGGGGGTAATTCTAAGGTAAGGAATCTATAACCAACTGCTTCTTTCAGATACTGTAGTGCTAGAAATGCAGGCCGACATTGTCTAATACCAAGCTTTTTAAAAAGAGGTAAAATCCATTTTTTCCTTTGAACATTATAGAATTTACGGGGGCGTGGCCAAGCCGCCGACCAGCATGGCCGCGCGGCAGTGAAGCTCCACCAGTCACCAGCAGACCGGCAGAGATATCCTACTCCCAATCGTTGTATCACCGCGCCGCTTTGCATCAGAAGACGCCCCGTGGTGCAGGGAACACAGCGCTATGTCCAGCGCGTGATTCAATGGAGGCGCTGCGGAGATTCGATCACCGGAGACAATAGGGGGAGAAGCGCTTCCACACTAACGGCCATTCCTGTCTCCCATGGCCTACCGGTGACTGAGGTGCGCTGGAGCAGACTTCCTGACCCACGACCCGTAGATCCTGAAGGTGAGAACGTTGGGCGTGGGGGGCGGTTGTGATCTCCCCCTCCCCGGGGCCAGTCTTGCTGCCGCCGCAGTCTAATGCGAGCGGTCGAGCAGGCCTGCACCCCCCTTACCTCATCTTATCCACGTAGGCCCCGCGGGGACAGGGCCCACGGTGCGCCGCAGCTGCAGGGGGGACTTGTCCGGGGGTGCAGATGAAGAAAAGGGGGGGCGGGGGGGTCGAGCCGCCGCTCTCCCGCCCGGCGGTGCTCGGTTCCCGTGCAACACCTTGCTGAATTGGTGCCTCGTCATCGGAGGCGCGCACCGGGGGCATTCCCATATACCCGACGCCACGAGCAAGATCCCCGGGTGGCTTCCATCCCACGCTGCAGCCTGTCCTGGGGCTGACCCACCGGCGAAGCATTGAAGGCTGCGAGGGGGTGCCCCGCCCTCAAGGCGAGCGCCCCATACTGGTCCTGTGCTTGCGGGCCCCGCCGCAGGAGGCCCCACACTTGAGGTCTGGGGAGTGCATCATCATCCCACACAGCGCATCGCCCTTTACAGAGTTAATAGGAGGCCTTCCTTAGACATTGTCCGAGCTGTCCATGCCTGCTTTGCTCCTCGATTGAACTGTACCTGCCCCAGTGGCGATGTGACCCCGCCTCCCTACCACTTCATCGTGCAGCACCCACAAACGCTGCAGCGGCTACACAAGGCGCATTCTGCTGGCTGGAGACCCCCCTCCTCATCTCCACTCCTCGGTGCATTGTCCCACCGGCACCGCGGAACGGATCATTGTCCAACACAATTTGCTCCTCACTGAGATGCTCCAGCTACCCGACCTGCCATCAATATAGCCTCCATCCACTGACCCCGCTGCGGCATGGGCCGCAAGGACCCTAAGCAAAAGACCCTGCCATTCGAAAAAAAATCGCTGTACAAAACCACGAAGAAGACTCCACCATGGCAGAGACTAGCACTGGTGCCGATGGGGCTGCCGCTCTCACGGCGCAGACATCTGCCCTACTTCTGGAAATGAAGGCGGGCTTTCGTGCGCTAGATGGAAGATTTGATGTGCTGGACAAACACCTAGACGACATGGGGGCCAAAATTCAATCGCGCGATCGGCGCTTGGATGTGGCGGAAGCAAGGATTTCAGACATCGAAGATGGAACGGCGCAATCTCTCAAGCGGCTCGAACGCGTGGAGTGTATCCTCAAGGACGTTGCCATGAAGAACGAGGACCTCGAGGCACGCAGTCGACGCAACAACATCCGCATCCTTGGGGTACCGGAGACTACGTCGACTGGATCTCTTCGTCGAGAATCTATTGGCGGACTTATATGGCAGGGAGTCCTTCACACCTGGCTTTGTGGTGGAACGAGCTCACCGCTCACTGGGCGCGTGTCCGAACCCAGGCCTTCCCCCGCGGCCCATCATTGCCCGCATAATGAACTTCCGCCACCGGGACACGGCTCTGCGCCTTGCCAGAGAAAAGGGAGATACAGACTGGCAGGGCTCTAAAATTGCGCTGTACCCACATTTCACTCTCATGGTACAAGAGGCCCGCCGCAAGTTCAACGGGGTTAAGGCTACCCTCAGAAACCTGGGCATGCGATATGGCATGCTCTATCCAGCGAGATTGAAAATTGATGTCAATGGCCAGCCACGCATCGTTGACTCCCCGAATGAAGCACAGGAGTTCTGCCGCACCTTCAAGCAAAACAACGCTCGCCCCGGTGGGGACAGGGACGGGTCTTCGCCCCTGGGTAGCGGCTCCAACGGCAGCATGGAACTGTTCTCCAGCGCAGGCACGGGGTGACAAGCGCACCTTATTAGTGACTGTTCAATCACATTCTTAAACTGGGATATCTAAGTTCAGTTCATCAGTATGGTTTAAATGTCTGCTTGACTGGCGTGGCGTTGCCGCCCCCCATGGTGTACACCTTTGGTTTCCTTCTTGGTAGTTACATATACCTTGCTAGGTTTTTGGTTACTGCAGTGTGAAGATTATTGGTATACTGGGATGCGTCTCAAGTTTTGGGTAAGGCCTTCTTCTCTTTTAGAAGAGGCTGGGTGGGGGGGGTAATGTAGGGTTATTCAACAATTCTTTACAAGATTTTGGCTTAGAGGTTCTCACTTGGTTACAGGCATGCCTATTGTCACAATCTGATTGTTCTCATCATTGTTTTTCCATTACATGTACGAGATACACCTATAATGGCGCAGCTGGGTAATGTAGATGGTCCCTCGGGCCTATCCCTTATGACCTGGAACGTTAGGGGCCTTAACGACAATCGTAAAAAGAGGCATGTACTCCACTATCTCATCAGACACAACGTTGATGTGGCTTATATACAGGAAACACACTTATCCCAGGCAGACCCACTCCATTTCGCAGCCAGTTGGGGCACGCACCACCATTTCGTCAACTACAGTAACTATGCTAGAGGTGTGGCCATACTCATTCACAAACGAGTCCCCTTTAGCCTTGGCTCTGTTATTAGTGACAAGGAGGGCAGATATGTAATTGTCTCGGGCTCGCTTATGGGACACAAAGTGGCGTTGGTATATATTTACGCTCCGAATACTGATTCACCTGAATTTTACCACGCATTACAAGCGCTGCTGCTAAAACTCGACCCCTGTTTACTCTTGATCGGGGGGGGACTTCAATCTACTCCTTAACCCCACACTAGATAGCACGGCCTCCACACCTGACACTAAGCCGCGATCCCGACGCGCTATCACGGCCCTTTGTGATCAATTTTCCCTCTGACATCTGGCGCCAGCACCATCCTACTCACACAGACTACACACAATACGCTGGGCAACACAACACCTGGACGAGAATAGATTACTGGCTTGTATCCCCGGCTATTTCCAGTTGGTTTCAGATTTTTGAGACGCTCCCTAGAACTTACTCGGATCACTCGCCGGTTCGACTCCGTCTGAACATTCCTCGCCCTGAGGGATACGAACACCAATGGCGCTTCCCTAGCCGAGCGCTCCTTGACGATTTGTTTAAGAGGTGCGCGAAGCGATTGAAGACTATTTCACCATAAACACTGGGTCGGTTGACTCCCATGCGGTGCTGTGAGAAGGCTTTAAGGCATACATACGAGGAGTGTGCATAGCTCAACATTATGGGGTTTTGAAAAGTCTGCGCACCACCATTTCCAGTATTGAACGGGAACTTGCAGCCCTAGACGAAGCAATGAGACACTCCTTGACCCCGAACGATGCAGGCTGGCGGTTGGCCTTATTGATTGAATACCGCGACGCTGCGGACCGTGAGATTTTTTACTTGGGTAAATACCAAACAGCCAGACGATACGGGGGAGGGCGAGAGACCGGGTAGGGTATTGGCCCAGATGTTGAGGCCTTCCTACGGCAAAGCTTGCATCACTGAGATACACTCCACTTCCGACCAGACCCTCACCTCCACTCCAGAAATCCGCGAGGAATTCTTGGATTACTTTACTGCTTTATACTCCACTAAAACGGGCAACGACCTTTCGGCCCAGGAGGCGTATTTGTCGGAAATAGCATTAGTGTATCTGGAAAAAGATATGCAAGACTTTCTCGTGGCGCGATTGCTACCCTCCGCTGCTCCTCAGCCCCCGGCCTTGACGGCTTCACTGGGGACTTCTATAAAACTTATACAGACCTACTGGCCCCGCAATTGATTGAGGTATATGCAGAGGCCCTTGAAAAACAGATGCTGCCCCCTCCCCAAACCTGGAAAGGACCCAAAGTCAGGCGGTTCGTATAGACCCCTGTCCCTCTTAAACCTGGATTATAAAATATTGGCTAAAATAGTGGCTAATCGCCTTTCCCAGCTGATGGAGTTCATCATCTCCCCTGCACAATCTGGGTTTATCCCCCACCGATCCACTTCATTAAATCTTAGAACCCTTTTCTCGGTCCATCACAGAATCGATCCCGCGGTCCCTGCGGCTACCGTTTTATTAGATACAGCGAAGGCCTTTGATTCATTAGAATGGCCCTACTTCCTCTCAGTTATGCGCCGTATGGGCATGCTGATTGGATTCATTGCAACCACTGCCCTGCTTTACAACTGCCCCACAGCTTGGCTACGCATAAACGGAACTCTATCTCGCCCTTTCTCTCTTTCACAAGGCACGCGACAGGGCTGCCCCCTCTCGCCCTTGTTATTTATATTGGCCATGGATCCCCTGATAAGGCACTTCAGGAAAGGCATCTACAACGGGGCTTACAATTTAACACCGGCCCCCTCCTAGTCTCCCTCTACGCAGATGATACCATTCTTTACGTTAGGGACCCCCGGGTGAACTTGGATCCCCTCATCAGGGAAATACTCCGGTTTGGCCTTTCTCTGGCCTTGGTATAAACTGGCATAAGTCAGTGATCTTCCCACTTACCTCCAGCACGACCCCCTGGGAATGCGAATTTCCCCTGGAGTGGTGCACTGACTCCGTCAAATACTTGGGCATTCATATCCACCTCCATACCGCCCAGATCCTTCGACTCAACTAAAGACAAGCTATTACCACACTCGAATCTCAGGTTGAAAGATGGTTACACTTACCCTTGTCCATGGCTGGACGGGTTGCAATTCTTAAAAAGATAGTACTACCCAAATGTTTGTATTTCTTCAACAATATTCCTATTCCCCTCACCAACGGGTTCTTTTTACATTTGCGCAAACTCCTTATTCGACTGGTATGGTGAGGCAAGCAAGCTCGTGTTCGCTGGCAAATCCTTACCTTACCGTACGAGAGAGGCGGCTTTGGGGTACCAGATTTCCAACTGTATTACTTAGTTGCTCAGTGCTGCTTCGTGTATGCGTGGTGTGAGAAAGTGCCCTCTTTCTTGCATGGTATGCCCCCACTTTTTGCTGAATTGCTGATGTGCTTTGACTGAGTGTGCCCTGGGCTCCTGCCAATCAGGTACCCAGGGCCTGTGTTCCTTCCCTAAAACTGCATTGAAGCCTAAACCCAATTGGCATCTCTGGCCACAGGTCAGCCCCTGGTAAATGGTACCACAGGTACCCAGGGCACTGTGACCAGAGAAGGCCCCCAAGGGGTGCAGCACTTATTGTGCCACCCTTAGAGGCCCTGTACCCTGACACTCGCACACTGTCTTTGCAGGCTGCGTGTCTTGGTGCAGAACAAAGTGAAGAGTCGACATGGCACACATCCCTGTGTGCCATGCCCACAAACCACTGCCCTGGCATACATCAGTCACCCCTCTAGCTGGGTGCCCTATGCAAGTGGTGAGGGTACAGGTGCATGAGCCCTGTACCCCTATAGTACCCAGGTCCATTCCTGGGCACTGTAAGTGCAGTGCTGCCATTAAGAGTATATGGTGCTGGGAGTTTGTCATTACGAACTCCACAGCACCATAATGGCTGCACTGAAGACTGGGAAGTTTGGAAATCAAACTTCTCAGCACATTAAACCCACACTGATGCCAGTGTGGGATTTAATGTAAAATGCACGACAGAGGGCATCTTAGAGATGCCCCCTGAAACTCGACCAACTCCCAGTGACCTGACTGAGTGGCTGCCTAGGCTGCCACCACCAGACATGTTTCTGGACCCCTGGGTAGACAGCTTGCTGCTCTCGGGGGCCTGAAACAATGCAAATCCTGGGACGAGGTGCCAAGCCTCCTCCCACAGGATGGGCAGGGTTCACGAAGGAGAAGCTTCAAAGGCATGCCGCCTTTGTGAGCCTCTCCAGACCATTTGCTGCTTTCAGCAACTGGTCCCCACTGGTTCTACCCCCCACTTTGGGCGGGAGACCCGGCGGGAAAAACAAAGTGAGGAAGAGAGGTGTGCCCACCTCTGCCAACTCCACCCCTAAGGTGGGGGAGGCGAGGTGAAGCACAACCTCGAGTCCCTGCCATCTTGAGGATGGGGGGACCCAGCCAACAAGGGACAGGCTCCTGCCCCCCTCCCACTGAAGAGTGGCAGAATAGGGGGTGTACCCACCCCAGGGAAGGGACCCATTGGTCCCTGCCCTTTACCTACCTGTAACGCCCCTAAATTTAGTATTTAGAGGCACCCTGAACCTTCCTTCCTCAGATCCAGCAACCACAAGAAAAAGAAGAAAAGAAGAGAAGAAGAAGGACGAGAAGCCGTGCAGAGCTAACAAGAGGACGACGCCCACTGACTTGGCCCCAGCCCTACAAGCCTGTCTCCCCTCGAAGCTGCTCCCACAAACCCCCGGCGTGTCCAGCAACCTCAAAAACCCCAGAGGACCTGCCTGCATTCACTTTCCAAGCTGTTTCTCCCGTGAACACCGGACGTGTTTGAACTGCAGCTCCTGGTGCAAGCCAGAAACCGCGAATCCAGCCCACTCTGCACCCGCCGAGCCCGGCCCGAGTTTGAGCGGAAGAACACCACGAGGAGGTCCCCCCGGCGATCCTGACCCGAGATCCGGCGACCCCTGACCTGCCTCAAGCCTCCAGACGATGCCTGCAGCCTCAATCCAGAGGACCCCCCCCCCCGTACCGCGACCAGAGCGGCTAAGAAAATCAGACGTCCAAAGGCACCCCTGCACCAGACGCCCCACGGCCTTGTGTGCCCAACCCAGCGGTGCCTAACCATCCCAACTTACCCCTCGAAGTGGTGGTCGCTCCTGGAAGATCCTCGTCCCCGAGCCTGCAGTGTTTCTTTGTCCCGGAGAATCTCCATTGAAATCAACAGGGCACCCGACCTCAAAACAGCACCCTGCACCCGGCCACCCTAGTGCCGCTGAGGGTGCTCCTTTGGTGCTGCCTTGATCCCCAACTTGCCCTGAGCTAAACCCAAGGAGCTTTGCTCCCACAACCCCGTGGCCTGCTTGCCAGCAGCCACCAACCGGAGTCCCCCTATCCTCCATAGGATAACATTGGGCCTCAACACTCTGCACCCGGCCGCCCGAGTGCTGCTGAGGGTGCAACAACAGTGCATCACTGACCCTGGGAGACCCCTGAGTCTAATCCCAGGACCCTAACTCCAAAGACCGATTACCTACCTGGAAACCGATAACCTCTTTTTCCTCATAGAATAACATTGACACTTTTTCTCCCAAAAAGTTTTGAAGTGTCGACTTTTGAAAACTAAAAATATTCCTTAAAAATCAGCCGAATAACCAAAACGCATTTTCTCAACTGTTTTCAGGAAATGTCCCAGTGCTGAATCTAGGTATCGAGCACTGAGTAAGAAAAAGTATCGTTAACATAACTTACCTGCTAAGTGAATTTCCTCCCAAAGGATAACATTGGTGATTCTATGTGAAAAAGTTTTTGTGTCAACTTTTGAAATGCAATAATATTCTTTAAAAATCGTACCTCTAACTAAAACGCATTTACTCACCTGTTCAGGAAATGTCCCAGTGCTGAATCTAGGATCCAGCACTGTGTTAGCAAAAGTAATCTGAAAAGTAATTAACTGCATTTTACTTAAAAAGCCCATTCATTCGAATGTACTATACCTGCTAAGTATTGCAAACTGCTTACTTAAAACTGTAACCAAAACCAGTACAAGTTATACTGCAATTTTGAACTGTGTTCATACAAGTAATTTACTACTGCAAAGTATTTTTATGCTTACCTGTGCCAGGCTTGCTTGGTTCTAGAAATAAAACAACAGTGTATTTTTTATACAAAAACAATTGGCCTAGAGTTCAGTTCTTGAGTGTGTGAATTCATTTGCTGACTGAGTGTGTACATCAAATGCTTAACACTGTCCTCTGATACTGCCTTACTGCTCGACCAAGCTACCACTTTAGAGAGTAAGGTTCTATCTAACTTTAACCTCTGACAAACCTCTTGGGACCCTTGGACTCTATACACACTGTACCTCACTTTGGTGCAGTATATATAGAGCCAGTTTCTTACATTGGTAGATCAGCGGTGGGATACAAACTTGCATTTGTTGGACTACTTGGTTACCATCTGATCACACAACAGAACTCTTAAATTGCCTTTAAAATTCAGATTTTTTTAAATTGCCATTTTTTTTCCAAACTACTAAAAGTCTTGTTAGGGCCTTGCTTAAGTCCCTTTAGAATTTTAGAAAATAAATGTCACTATAGTCAAGGGTAGAGGGGTTAGAACTTTTTGTTAGAATGTCTCAAAAGACCCAGCTATAAGTGAAAGTAACTCTAACATGCAGGACATGGTTGAGGAGCTCGACCTCACCCCTTATCTACACTTGTCTTTCAAGGAGATAAGGTCCTTATGTAAAATAAAAAATATACCAATGGGCCTGCATCCAACCAAACAAGGGCTCCAGGAGCTCCTGGCTGAGTATGCCAAGGCCCACCCCTCTGAACATGGTGATGACCAATCAGAGGAGGAAAGGGATGAGGATGAGGGGGATAGGAACCCCCCTCCAATAATCCCTAGGGAGGAAAGTGCCCCCATACCCTTAACTCCAAGCATCAATCCCTGGGGACCTAGAGGCCACACAGGTGGCTTAGGCCTCAGTGAGGACATTGGGGACAACCCCAATGAGGACGACAGCTTTTTAGCAAGGCTGGCCAAAAGATTGGAACTAGAGTCCAGACTCCTGGCTCTGGGGAAAGAAAGGAAAGAGATGGGTTTAGCACCCATCAATGGTGGCAGCAATACAAATAACAAGGATAAAGAGCAATCTTATGATCCTAAAATCCCCAAAGGGATTGTCCCTAAATTTGAGGAGGGTGATGACATCACCAAATGGTTCACAGCCTTTGAGAGGGCTTGTGACATGAGAAAGGTGAAGAAACCTCTCTGGGGGGCACTCCTGTGGGAACTGTTCTCTGGTAACTGCAGAGACAGGCTTCTGACCCTCTCTGGGCCAGATGCAGGGTCCTATGATCTCATGAAGAAGACTCTGATTGAGGGATTTGGACTCACCACTGAGGAGTACAGAATTAGGTTCAGGGGGGGGGGTCACAAAACCCAAAACCAGTCCTTGATTGATTTTGTAGACTATTCAGTAAAGACACTGGATGGTTGGTTAACTGGACACAATGTGCATGACTTTACTGGACTTTACAATTTGTTTATGAAGGAACATATATTAAGTAATTGCACGAATGAAAAGTTACATCAGCATTTGGTAGACCTAGGTCTAATTTCTCCCCAAGAATTGGGAAAGAAGGCAGACCACGGGGTCAAGACTAGGGTGACAAGGACAACCACTGGGGGTGACCAGAAGAAAGTGGTTACAAAACCTCCCCAGGGGAAAGGTGGTGAGAATCCCCAAGATAAAAAGTCTGAGTCTTCCAAAGGGCCCCAAAAACCTGCACAGGGGGGTGGGTCCCAAACTACTCCCTATACTCCACAGCCCTATAGGGGGAAATACTTTGATCCTTCAAAGGCCTGGTGTAACAACTGTAAGAAGTTGGGACACTTCACTGTAGACAAGTCTTGCCCTCACAATAAGGCCCCTAGTTCAACAAGTACAGCTACTTCTGGGGTAGCAAGTCTACAGATGGGATCAACAGTGTGCCCAGAGCAAATCAGGTTGCACACTGAAGCAGTTCTAGTTTCAGAGGGGGAAGTTGAGTTTGCCACTGTAGCTGTGTGGCCACCCAAATTAAAGAAATACTTACAATACCCTTGGATCAATGGAACTAGGATAGAAGCTCTGAGGGATACAGGTGCCAGTGTCAGTATGATGAGAGACACACTGGTTTCCCCTGAGCAATATTTGATTGGGAGTACTTACCCAGTCACCAATGCTGACAGTGTTACCACTAATCATGCAATGGCTATGGTGACATTAGACTGGGGGGGAGGGGGAGGAGGGGGGGGGGTATCTGGCCTGAAACAGGTAGTGGTCTCTCCAAAGCTACCAGCTGCATGTCTGCTTGGCAATGACCTGGAAACCTCAGCCTGGGCTGAGGTTGAATTAAAAACCAATGCAGCAATGTTGGATATCCCTGAATTGGTGTGTGTAAAAACAAGAGCACAGAGCAAAAGGTAGGGTGAAAAAGTAGAGTTGGAGACTGAAAGTATGACCCAACCCACCGAGAAACAAGCATTTGCAATGCAATAGGTCTCGCATTTACACGAGTTTAAGCTATTGGCATTGTAAATGAGAATGCCTTTTAGTTATGTTTTAAAAACTAAAACAAAAATAAAAGGCATTGTCATTTGCAATGTCAATAGCTCAAACTCGCGTAAATGCAAGACCTATTGCATTGCAAATGCTTGTTTTCAACTCCTGCACTGTGCATTAGATGGATGAGGGATGCGAGGGACAGAGGCATGCACGGACTAACCGGGTGCAAAGTGGAAACTAGTTTGAGGGCGCCAACGTGCAAGCGAGTGACTTTCCTGCTGTTTGATCTGCCCTGCCACCAGAGAACGAGAGAAGTTGATTTAGTGTGACTTTGCAGCTGTGTGTCAGTTAAGGGCGGACCGTAACCCCACAGTCTCCTTCCTCTCGCTGTTCAAATTTGCATGCCTTGAGGAGAGATGTTTTGTTGATGAAACAAATTTAACCTTCTGGTAGGTCATGCTTCACTTAATTATCAATGTTGTGTATGGATATCCAATCCCTTTACCAGTCCTCTCTTCCACAGCCTGCTGCTCTCCGGTGTGGTATTGGCATGTCTGCCATAATCTTATTAACAGCTGTTGACCGGTTGTTTAGTATTTGGCATCCTGAACGAGTCTGAGAACCCTTTGCTCTTATTTCATTCAATAACGTAGCTGAAGGAGTATGATTTGCATTATTACAATTCAGTTATCATTAGGTACATTTCTACCCAAGACTGGTGCAAAAAGGCGAAGTTTCAAATGTCACTCAATTGACAAAAGTGCGTCTGTGTTTTCCTTTATTATGTGAGCCCCCCTCTTCTCAAATCTGTGCTACGCTTTAATTTCCTCCTGCAGCTTCTGACACAGCTGTAACAAAAACACATTATTACATGCAAAAGGAAAGAAAACAAGCACGAGTGTGCTTGAAAACAGCTGCTGCTTGTTTCGATCGCGCGCGTACCACTCGCGGGACGCTGATGAAAGCGTCCCGCGAGTGGTGCGCTCGCTGCAGCTTCCCGCGAGTGGTGCGTGAGCGATTGAAACAAGCAGCAGCTGTTTTCAAGCACATTCGTGCTTGTGGCACCATCCGCCTTGCGGGAGCGAGCAACAGCCAATTAGAATGCGCGCCGCTGCTCGCTCCCGCAAGTTGGATGCCGCCACAAGCACGAGTATGTGCTTCAAAATGAGCAGAGCCACGGCTAAAGGCCCTCCTATGCAGCGCATGCACGCTGCGTAGGCGAGACCTAAAAAGGTAAGAAGACTGGGGAACCAGCTTCTGTACAGCAAACAGATCAGGACCCCTCTCCTCAGGGAGAGGACTTGGACACCCCAGAGGGAACTGAGATTATGGAGCTTGACCCTTACCAGGTTGAACTCTTGGGCCCAGGGGGACCCTCTAGGGAAGAGCTGTGCCAGGGTCAGCAAGACTGTCCCACTCTTGAAAGCCTGAGGCAGCAAGCTGTTTCAGAAGCAAAGGGAGATGTCAGTGGTACCCACAGAGTTTATTGGTGTTAGATTTGGGGGTCTCTAGTTGGCAGAGTTAGGTACCTTTGACCAAATAGGGACCCTTGCGTCGAGTCAGGGTAAGGGGGTACACTCCTAAAATAACCCCTGCTCACCCCCTTGGTAGCTTGGCACGAGCAGACAGGCTTATCTCAGCGGCAGTGTGTAAAGCATTTGTGAACACATACAGTAATCAAGTGACAACACTACAGATGGACACCACACCAGTTGTATATTAAAAATAAGTATTCTTTATATAGATTTAACACAAGACCACAAACGACAAAAATCCACAATACTGTACTTCAAAAATGGTAGAATTAGCTCAGTTCTCTTAAGATGGTAAATGCGACACTTTGAGTTCAATGCACCTTTGGATGCGCAACGCTATACAACGAAAGTGTTGCAGGGAAGGTGAAGCGTCTGTTCCTTACACGCAAGAACGGTGATGCGTTGGGTCCCTACTGATGCGTAGGGGATGCGTCGGTTCTTCTCGGCGTGGGGAGGTGATGAGTCGGTTTCTTACTGCGCTTCCGTGGCGATGCGACCAGCAACGCCGTGATGCGATGAAGATCCGGTGCAATGAACAAAGATGGCGTCTTCTTCTTGATGAGACACGATGCGTGCATGCCCGACGGCCGTGCGGCGACTCAACGATTCTTCTGAGCCGCGACAGGCCCTGCGACATGCTTCCCGGTGATGCGGCGGCGTCTAATGCGACGTCGATCCTCTTCTCCGGCGATGCGAGGCGCTTTGGCTGCGGCGGCGACGCTTCTTCTTCGTGAGTCGCGCTTCCAGCTCCTTGCGACACGCAGTCCCTCAGAAAGTCCAGCACAGCAGCAGGCACTTTCCAGAAAGAATCTTGGGGAGCTGGTTGGTGAAGTCTGTTGTCCCTGAGACTTCAGCAGGAGGCAAGCTCTTCTCTCAAGCCCTTGGAGATCTTTTACAAGTTGATGAAAGTACACACAAAGGTCCTTTCTCCTTTCTTTGGCAGTCAGGCAACCACTGCAGGCCAATCCCCCAAACAGCACTCAGCTTAGGGATAGTCTCCTCCTCAGTTTCTCTGGTTCCTCTCCGCAGCAAAGGTTCTTCTTGTTTCCCAAAGTGATCTAAAGTTCTGGGGTTTGGGTCCCCTCTTTTATACACCAAAATCCTTTGTCTCTGAAGGCAGAGAGGCCTTTGCCTAGTCCAAACCAGTTCTGGTCAGTCCTGGAGCACTTTGTTGACAAGACTCCTTCTTTCCTTTCACAGTGTAGGCCAGGGACATCAGGCGCACCACAGGAGGTGGAGCCAGCATTGTGGAGGGAAGGCACAGCCCTATTCAGGTCCCAGGTGCAACTCCTCCCACCCATCTACATGCAGATCTCTCTATTCAGCCCTGTGCTGACTCACCCTGTCTCCTGGAATCCCCCAGCCCCTGTCACTCACAAACCAGACAAGGAATACACAACCTAGCAGAGGCAGGCTTGGATAGTTAGGCAAGAAAATACCTACTTTCTAAAAGTGGTATTTTCAAACACAGAATGTTAAAACCAACTTCACTAAAAGATGTATTTTATCATTCTGAGTTCAGGCATACTAAATTCGTTTTTCTACCATGTTCCCTGGGTCAGTTAGGATTATAAGATATAATAATCAAACTGCCCATTCTGGCCTATGGGGAACAGGTGGCCTTGCAATTGTAAAAAATGAAAATGGCTGTAATTCACTATTAGGACATGCCACACACACCAGGGCATGTCCTACCTTATACTTACAATGCACCCTGCCCTTGGGCCTACCATAGGGGTGACTAATATGCAGAAAAGGGAAGGGTTAGGGACTGGCAAGTGGGTGTACTTGTCCAGTCAACATGGCAGTCACAGACTGCACACAGGCTCTGCAATGACAGACCTGAGACACTTTTACAGGCTGCTTCTGTGGGTGGTACAACCAGTGCTGCAAGCCCACCAGCAGCATTTGAGTCACAAGCCCTGGGCACAACCAGTGCACTGTACTAGGGTCTGACAGTGAATCAAATAGGCCAAACATGGAGTTACTAATCCATACATCAATTTACAATAGGGAGAGCATATGCACTTTAGCACTGATCAGCAGTGGTAAAGTGCCCAGAGTCATAAAACAGCCAACAACAGGTCAGAAAAAATATAGGAGGAAGGTAAAAAGTTCAGGGATGACCCTGCAAAAAGGGCGAAGTCCAACAATTGGGAAGAGGTATTACTGTACACTGAGGCAAGAAACCCCAATCCTGGAGCCACCAGGAGAGTGGTAGTGCCACAGAAGTACAGGGAGTTCCTCCTAACTTTAGCTCATGACATCCCCCTAGCTGGACAGCTGGGCCAAACCAAAACTTGGGAAAGGCTAGTTAGCCACTTTTACTGGCCCCAGATGCACCAAAAGGTGAAGGAGTTTGTCAGCTCCTGTGTTACCTGTCAAGCCAGTGGCAAGACAGGTGGCCACCCAAAGGCCCCCCTGATACCAGTAACTGTGGTGGGGGTTCCCTTTGAAAGGTTAGGTGTGGACATAGTGGGTCCACTTGAACCTCCCACAGCCTCAGGGAACAAATTCATTCTAGTGGTAGTGAATCATGCTACTAGGTACCCTGAAGCAATTCCACTTAGGACTACTACAGCTCCTGCAGTAGCCAAGGCCCTCATTGGTGTCTTCACCAGGGTAGGGTTTCCTAAGGAGGTGGTTTCAGTCAGAGGTTCCAACTTCATGTCTGCTTACCTAAAACACATGTGGAAGGAGTGTGGAGTGCAGTACAAGTTTACTACACCATATCACCCACAAACCAATGGCCTTGTTGAGAGATTCAACAAGACATTGAAAGGCATGATCATGGGACTCCCTGAAAAGCTCAAGAGGAGATGGGATGTCCTTTTGCCATGCCTGCTTTTCGCTTACAGAGAAGTGCCACAGAAGGGAGTAGGGTTTTCCCCCTTTGAACTTCTGTTTGGTCATCCTGTGAGGGGACCACTCTGTCTTGTGAGAGAGGGTTGGGAGAGGCCTCTCCAAGAACCCAAACAAGATATTGTGGACTATGTGCTTGGCCTAAGGTCCAGAATGGCTGAGTACATGGAAAAGGCATCCAAGAATCTTGAGGCCAGCCAGGAGCTTCAGAAGCACTGGTATGACCAAAAAGCTGCACTGGTTGAATTTCAACCTGGGCAACAGGTGTGGGTGTTGGAGCCAGTGGCACCAAGGACCCTCCAAGATAGATGGAGTGGTCCTTACCCTATCCTAGAGAAAAAGAGTGAGGTCACCTACTTAGTTGACCTGGGCACAAGGAGGACACCCAAAAGGGTTATCCATGTGAACCGCCTCAAGCTCTACAATGACAGGGCTGACATCACCATGCTGATGAGGAACAGGAAGCAGAGAGTGAACCTCTCCCTGATCTCCTCTCCTACAGCCCAAAAGATGGGTCAGTAGATGGTGTTGTCTTTTCAGACACCCTCTCTGCCCAACAGCAGACTGACTGCAAGCAAGTCTTGCAACAGTATGCTAGGCTCTTTTCCCCGACCCCTGGTCTGACAAACTGGTGTACCCATGATGTGGACACTGGTGACAGTGCACCTGTCAAAAACAAGATCTATCGACAGTCAGACCAAGTCAAGGAAAGCATCAAAGCTGAAGTCAGCAAGATGCTGGAGTTAGGGGTTATTGAACCCTCTGAGAGCCCCTGGGCCAGCCCAGTGGTTCTGGTCCCCAAACCTCATCCACAGGGTGGAAAGAGAGAAATTAAGTTTTGTGTGGACTATAGAGGGCT
Organism: Calotriton arnoldi; assembly: GCA_963921515.1. Lineage (NCBI taxonomy): Eukaryota > Metazoa > Chordata > Amphibia > Caudata > Salamandridae > Calotriton > Calotriton arnoldi. The sequence goes on from CAWUFW010006207.1 coordinate 182,690, forward strand.
CAACTCTGTCACCAAGACAGATGCTCACCCTATCCCAAGAGCAGATGAGTTGATAGACAAATTGGGGGCAGCCAAATTTCGAAGTACCTTTGACTTAACTGCAGGGTACTGGCAGATTGGCATGGCCCCAGGAGCAAAAGAGAAAACAGCATTCTCCACACCTGATGGGCACTATCAGTTCACTGTTATGCCTTTTGGTTTAAAGAATGCCACTGCCACCTTCCAGAGGTTGGTGAATCAAGTCCTTGCTGGGTTGGAGTCCTTTAGTGCAGCTTATCTTGATGATATTGCTGTCTTTAGTTCCACCTGGCAGGATCACCTGATCCACCTTGGGAAGGTTTTAAAAGCCCTGCAAACTGCAGGCCTAACTATCAAGGCATCCAAATGCCAGACAGGGCAGGGCACTGTGGTGTACATGGGCCACCTTGTTGGTGGAGGCCAGGTACAGCCCTTACAGCCCGAGATCCAGGCCATCCTGGACTGGGCAGCTCCAACAACCCAGACCCAAGTCAGGGCATTCCTTGGCTTGACTGGGTACTACAGGAGGTTTGTGAAGGGATATGGGTCCATTGTGACTCCCCTCACAGAACTCACCTCCAAGAAAATGCCCAAGAAGGTTAACTGGACAGTTAGTTGTCAAAAGGCTTTTGACACCTTGAAAGAAGAAATGTGCTCAGCACCAATTCTAAAAGCTCCAGTTTATGCCAAGCAGTTCATAGTGCAGACTGATGCCTCTGAGCTAGGGATAGGAGCGTCCTATCCCAGACCAATGATGAAGGCCAAGACCAACCTGTTGCTTTTATAAGCAGAAGGCTTTTCCCCAGGGAGCAGCGTTGGAGTGCCATTGAGAGGGAGGCCTTTGCTGTGGTTTGGTCCCTGAAGACGTTGAGGCCATACTTGTTTGGTACTCACTTCCTAGTTCAAACTGACCACAGACCTCTCAGATGGCTAATGCAAATGAAAGGAGAAAATCCAAAACTGTTAAGGTGGTCCATCTCCCTACAGGGAATGGACTTTGAAGTGGAACACAGACCTGGGACTGCCCATGCCAATGCAGATGGACTTTCCAGGTTCTTCCACTTAGACAATGAAGACTCTCTAGGGCAAGGTTAGTCTCATCATCTTTCGTTTGGGGGTATGGGGGAGAGTGAGAAAGTGCCCTCTTTCTTGCATGGTATGCCCCCACTTTTTGCTGAATTGCTGATGTGCTTTGACTGAGTGTGCCCTGGGCTCCTGCCAATCAGGTACCCAGGGCCTGTGTTCCTTCCCTAAAACTGCATTGAAGCCTAAACCCAATTGGCATCTCTGGCCACAGGTCAGCCCCTGGTAAAAGGTACCACAGGTACCCAGGGCACTGTGACCAGAGAAGGCCTCTAAGGGCTGCAGCACTTATTGTGCCACCCTTAGAGGCCCTGTACCCTGACACTCACACACTGCCTTTGCAGGCTGCGTGTCTTGGTGCAGAACAAAGTGAAGAGTCACTTTGTTCTGCAAAACACTGCCCTGGCATACATCAGTCACCCCTCTAGCTGGGTGCCCTATGCCAGTGGTGAGGGTACAAGTGCATGAGCCCTGTACCCCTACAGTACCCAGGTCCATTCCTGGGCACTGTAAGTGCAGTGCTGCCATTAAGAGTATATGGTGCTGGGAGTTTGTCATTACGAACTCCACAGCACCATAATGGTTGCACTGAAGACTGGCAAGTTTGGTATCAAACTTCTCAGCACATTAAACCCACACTGATGCCAGTGTGGGATTTAATGTAAAATGCACGACAGAGGGCATCTTAGAGATGCCCCCTGAAACTCGACCAACTCCCAGTGACCTGACTGAGTGGCTGCCTAGGCTGCCACCACCAGACATGTTTCTGGACCCCTGGGTCGAGAGCTTGCTGCACTCTGGGGCCTGAAACAATGCACATCCTGGGACGAGGTGCCAAGCCTCCTCCCCCAGGATGGGCAGGGTTCACGAAGGAGAAGCTTCAAAGGCATGCCGCCTTTGTGAGCCTCTCCAGACCATTTGCTGCTTTCAGCAACTGGTCCCCACTGGTTCTACCCCCCACTTTGGGCGGGAGACCCAGCGGGAAAAACAAAGTGAGGAAGAGAGGTGTGCCCACCTCTGCCAACTCCACCCCTAAGGTGGGGGAGGCGAGGTGAAGCACAACCTCGAGTCCCCGCCATCTTGAGGATGGGGGAACCCAGCCAACCAGGGACAGGCTCCTGCCCCCTCCCACTGGAGAGTGGCAGAATAGGGGTGTACCCACTCCAGGAAGGGACCCATTGGTCCCTGCCCTTTACCTACCTGTAACGCCCCTAAATTTAGTATTTAGGGGCACCCTGAACCTTCCTTCCTCAGATCCAGCAACCACAAGAAAAAGAAGAGAAGAAGGACGAGAAGCCATGCAGAGCTAACAAGAGGACGACGCCCACTGACTTGGCCCCAGCCCTACAAGCCTGTCTCCCCTCGAACCTGCTCCTGCAAAACCCCGGCGTGTCCAGTGGCCAGCAACCTCAAAAACACCGGAGGACCTGCCTGGATTCACTTTCCAAGCTGTTTCTCCCGTGAACACCGGACGTGTTTGAACTGCAGCTTCTGGTGCCAGCCAGAAACCGCGAATCCAGCCCACTCTGCACCCGCCGAGCCCAGCCCGAGTTTGAGTGGAAAAACACCACGAGGAGGTCCCCCCGGCGTTCCTGACCCGAGATCCGGCGACCCCTGACCTGCCTCAAGACGACACCTGCAGCCTCAATCCAGAGGACACCCCCTACCGCGACCAGAGCGGGTAAGAAAATCCGACGTCCAAAGGCACCCCTGCACCAGACGCCCCACGGCCTTGTGTGCCCAACCCAGCGGTGCCTAACCATCCCAACTTACCCCTCGAAGTGGTGGTCGCTCCTGGAAGATCCTCGTCCCTGAGCCTGCAGTGTTTCTTTGTCCCGGAGAATCTCCATTGAAATCAACAGGGCACCCGACCTCAAAACAGCACCCTGCACCCGGCCGCCCGAGTGCCGCTGAGGGTGCAACAACAGTGCATCACTGACCCTTGGAGACCCCTGAGTCTAACCCCAGGACCCTAACTCCAAAGACCGATTACCTACCTGGAAACCGATAACCTCTTTTTCCTCATAGAATAACATTGACACTTTTTCTCCCAAAAAGTTTTTAAGTGTCGACTTTTGAAAACTAAAAATATTCCTTAAAAATCAGCCGAATAACCAAAACGCATTTTCTCAACTGTTTTCAGGAAATGTCCCAGTGCTGAATCTAGGTATCCAGCACCGAGTAAGAAAAAGTATCGTTAACATAACTTACCTGCTAAGTGAATTTCCTCCCATAGGATAACATTGGTGATTCTATGTGAAAAAGTTTTGAAGTGTCAACTTTTGAAATGCAATAATATTCTTTAAAAATCGTACCTCTAACTAAAACGCATTTACTCACCTGTTTTCAGGAAATGTCCCAGTGCTGAATCTAGGATCCAGCACTGTGTTAGCTAAAAGTAATCTGAAAAGTAATTAACTGCATTTTACTTAAAAGCCCATTCATTCGAATGTACTATACCTGCTAAGTGTTGCAAACTGCTTACTTAAAACTGTAACCAAAACCAGTACAAGTTATACTGCAATTTTGAACTGTGTTCATACAAGTAATTTACTACTGTAAAGTATTTTTATGCTTACCTCTGCCAGGCTTGCTTGGTTCTAGAAATAAAACAACAGTATATTTTTTTATACAAAAACAATTGGCCTAGAGTTCAGTTCTTGAGTGTGTGAATTCATTTGCTGACTGAGTGTGTACATCAAATGCTTAACACTGTCCTCTGATACTGCCTTACTGCTCGACCAAGCTACCACTTTAGAGAGTAAGGTTCTATCTAACTTTAACCTCTGCCAAACCTCTGGAGACCCTTGGACTCTATACACACTGTACCTCACTTTGGTGCAGTATATATAGAGCCAGTTTCTTACACGTGGTACCACCCAGATGCGCGGATACCCTTTCTTCGTCCAGAGGCAGATTTCCTCCTCCCGGACCAGCTATCTACCGTGTTGCCCAAGGGAGTTTCCTGTGATCCCTCTAACAGTTCATTCAAACTGTTTCCACCACTAGCTGGGCCTGGGAGAAACTCCAACGGATCACCGCGGCTCCAGTCCTGTATTCCTCTGCTTTGCCTGTCCCAAATGCTCGTTGGTTTCCAATTACTGGCGAGAAACTGATCCAGCGCACCTTAACCAAGTTTGACATTTCTGCATTCCGAGATCTTTATCCGGAGGGACATATTTTTTCCCCGTCAGAAGATGCCGGTTCCAGACCGCCACATTCATGGACTGCTTTGTACTGAGCCGTATCCGATCTGCGCTGCGATTCCTAGCTTTCCCCTTGAGCCGGAGTCTTTTCCGCCCCTAACACTCATAATCGAAAACCCCACCGGGGCCCATCTCATCTCTAAAATGTATAAATCCTGCGCGACCTTACGTCCCATACACGACGATAAAATACGCGCGGACTGGGAAACAGACCTTGGGCATCCTATCACGGGCGATCAGTGGGCTAAATGCTGCGCAATGACACATGACGTCTCATTGAATAGCAGACACAAGCTGCTACACTATAAGTTCTTGCGGCAAATTTATTTTACCCCAGCTAAAGCACACCGCCTGGACCCCACTAGACCCCACACTTGTTGCAAATGCGCTGCCCCGCATGCAGACTTTGCCCACCTCGCGTGGACCTGCCCCGAGATTCACACATACTGGGAGGAAGTACACAGCACACTGTGCACTATCACGAAGCTGACCCTCACCCCCATTCCGGAAGTAGCTCTGCTAGGATACACCGTGAACTTTCCCAAACATGGCAGGCGTTTTGCGTCCCTCAGTTTACTGTTAGTTAAACGCGAAATTGCCCTACTGTGGGGTCGCAAGGATGCCCCCACACTACCAGGCTGTCTGCACAGCCTGGCCTATTGCAACACACACAGTGAGGTATATGCTGATCTCATACCAGGGACCTCGCGGCCTAAAGACATCTGGGGCCCATACCGTCTATATATATAAATGGCCTCTGGCAAGGCACCAACTCCCAGCCGCAAAATGGCTTAGTCCCGGAAGGTGTGGGATGAGAGGCCTATCCTACCGCATTATTAGCCTGTGATGCTACACCCGTATTGCTCAAGCAGACTATCTGGTTGTTTTCATGACTTAATGCATCTGTAGATATTTAATTGAAACAGACTCCGGGGCAATTACTGCTATTTTGAGTTACACGTTGATGGGAGATAGCCCAGACGAATATGTTCCATGGTTATACAGTGCTGTCTAGCGGGATAATATCAATGTGAGATATGTAGATTCTATGATCACTTTGTAACAATCTCTGTATTTATTACTTACCTATATTTGGTTCGCATGCCACGATTTGTCAATGTCTACCTATGCCTGTACTAATTCCTTTATTGCCAAAATGATAAATAAAGTTAAAAAAAAAAAAAAAAACATTATAGAATTTACAAAATAAAACCATGTGGAGTGTTGTTTGCTCCGAGCGATCATCACAAGGGCAAAATTGCATAACTTTTGACCAGTCGTTCATGTTTGGAAAACTGGTTATTCTATGTAATATCCCAAGTCTAAATCTTGTCAATAAAAATCTATTTTATAAACCACAGACACCTAAAAGATAAGGTTGCATACTATAAGTAATTAGAATCGTTTGATTATACAATACTGTGGGCTTCATTATTTCTTCCGATAGTCTAAGAGTTTCGAGTAGGTTCAAGCCTTTTGCCTTTAACATTTTTCTTGTCCAACTAGTCATTGTATTCGGCTCGGTAAAGAACTCCGGGTGGCCTAAATCAAGCATAAAATCCCGCACATACTTTAGCCATGCGATTCTTAAAGCACCTTCCAATTTAAAAATATCTTTAAAAATGTCCCTATTAAGATTAGTTTCTACAGATGTCCATATCCTATGCCAGCCATAGTAGGATTGGTTCCACTTTTATGAGATCTGTTAGGTATGAGACCCCCAATTCAGAATGGCAAACATAAGAGGAGGTGCTACCCGGGAATGCCAAAATATATTTTAAAAACAGATTTTCAATAACTTGCAATGCTTGAATATCAGAATATCCCCATGCCCCTGCACCATACATGGCCTTCGAGATGCACTTGGCCCTATATATTTGTAGTAGCTCATGAGGAGGCCTCCTGCCCAACTTTTTTGAAAAATGTATTAAGGCGGCAGTAGTTTTCATAAAAGCCAGTTTTCTTGCATGGACCACACGAGTCCATGTGGCGTTATAATCAAATAAGATGCCCAAATAACTAAATCTGTTTATAAAGTCTATTTTTTGTTTGTCAATGTACATATCTCTACACTTTTGGCTGCCAATACCACATCTCATAACAAATGTTTTTGTCTTGTTTACCCTCAGCCCTATATCATGCAGAAATGCCGAAAAACTATTTAACATTCTTTGTAGGACCACTTGGGTACGGGACATCAAAACAGCATAGTCCCAGTACAATACAGCTGGTATAGGCCGTCATTCTATTTGGGGGGGGGGGGGCCAACGGGACTTGACATATGTTCGACAGTGCTTGGCCGAAGCCATTTATATAGAGATTAAAAAGAAAAGGGGCCAGCACGCAGCCTTGCCTTACCCCCTTGTTGATTTCAAACGGGGCTGTACATTCTCCATTGGTACCATATTGTAGCCTGGCCTTGGCATTCCTATACAGTTGTCTTAAAAAAGTAAATGATGGTGGGCTCTACTTCTAAATCCTGGAGGATCCTCCATAGCTTGTCATGCCTCACGCAGTCATAGGCTGCAGTAAGGTCAACAAAGGCTAGGAACAACCTGCCCTTTTTTGCGATGGTATATTTCCCTATGATAATATTCAGGTTTAAGCTTTGTTCAACAGTTCCTAGCCCCTTCCGAAGACCAAACTGTAAGTCGGAGATGATCTTATTATCCTCAGCCCAGTCCTGCAGTCTTTCAAGCACGATACGCCCAACTACTTTTGCCAAGGAATCTAGCAGCGATATCGGCCGATAGCAGGCGGGGTCTTGACAATTTTCTTTTTTAAATATTGGTACTAGAATATATTCTTTCCACGTCTCTATTAAATGGGAGGAACAGCTAGCTGTAATTACCTGGGTTAACAACGGGCCCCATAGCGTGGTATTATTTTTATATAAATCTACGGAAATCCCGTCGGGACCAGGGGCCTTCCCTCCCATGCTTGCCCAGATTGCACGATTTACTTCATCAAAGGTTACCTGAAGGTCTGTCGCTGTTATTAGAGGTGCCATGTCGTCGTCACCTACTGGTTGGCTTTCTGCAGTATTGTTGGACAGGCTGCTATTAAATATGTTTGCAAAATGCCCCACCCATTGCTCCTCCGTTATTGCGATTTCAATGGATGGAGCATCCCCGGGATCTAGAAAAGGTGTCTTATCAGCCCTCCAAAAGGCCGCCCCATCCTTAGACATCGTGGCCTCATGCAGCGCCGTCCATTCCTCGTCTCTCTGTGTCGCTTTTCGTAACTGCAGTGCGTTTTTATAGTCCCATCTTGCCTGCCTTATATCACACTGATTTCTAGGGGTTTTATGTGTCTAGTGTTTTAACTTGGCGTAAGCCTGCGTGCACTTTGTGTCAAACCACCATTTTGTGTTCCTATTTTGTTTTCTTTTTCGTACAAATAGGGCCTCCTGGAAAGCTGCTGTAATGTGCTGGAAAGAGGTCAGGACTACTTCATGTATGGCGTTCTCTGCCAAGCAAGCCGCAATAGCGGATTTAGTCTGGCTTAAAACATTCCTGGTAATTTCTGAGGGATACACCATTGCCCAACGGAAGGAATAACCGTTCACTCTATCTATTGATAAGTTTTGGGGGACATGCATACCTTTAATCCCGCAATGTGTTAGTCGGTTTATGTATGAAATAGATACACTCTGTGGAAAATGGTCACTCAGAATTATGTTATAGGTGTTGAATGACTTAACTCTATTACAATATCTATTTGATATCAGAATGTAATCTATTGTTGTAAAGTAACCTCTGCCATTATAAGTGCTTTTAAAAGGGGAAGGTGAAGCACATATCTCCATTGCAAAACCAAGATCGTGGCCAAACATTATTTCGTTTAGGGATTCCCCGTATTGTGTATGCGGGAAGTGCGTATCACTATTCCCCTTTTCTGTCGTGAGGCCACATACTTCCCTCCAATTATTTGGACACAGAGCGGTATTAAAATCGCCCCGTCCCCCAAATGATGAACACATCCCCTTCATTATCATTTTGGATTGACTTCAGATCATTTTCTAGTTTTTTCAGAGTCCTCCCAATCTGATCATGCTGAGCATTGTTATAAAAGTTTATCAAATCAACACAGTGCTTTTTATCAGTATGCAATGTTATTACTTGATAATATATTTCAACAAATTTCAATTCTATTTTTCTTACAAATAGCATGTTGGGTATATAAGTAGACAATCCCCCTTTGCCTTCCCATGACTCCCAGCCACAGCCGCAGTATACAAGGTGCGATAACCGTTAATATGAACAGCGTCCTCTACTCAGGTTTCTTGAAGACACATAATGTAAAACTTTGATATCAAATCGCACCATAACGGGTTTGCTATCTTTAGAGCGAATTCCTGCAACATTCCAATAAACTATATTAGTTATCTTGGAGTAATTTCTATCATTGCAATTCTTTAGGGGGTCATCTACAGTTATAGCAGTAGGAGAACTAGATGGTTTCTGGCTCTGGCTTGTAGCTGCAATGATGGTAGCATCCTCTATTGTGTGACTTATAATTTGCACTTTATCAGCCAAGTGAGGTTGAGTCGATAAAATAGCTACTGTGAGTGGTATCCATTGTTTATTTTTAGAATCAGGGTAATTTGGAAGATGCTTGTGACTACTTGCTTTGGTGGGCAGATTTCTAACTCCAACCTTCTGATTTTCAATTTGTTGTTCAAGCCCCTTATTCAGTCAATTAATATCTTCCAAGTTGTTTAGACTGTCAAAATGATTAGTTACTGGGACACTATACCTAGGGTAGGTTTCGACTGGGTGGTACCTAGTCGTGTTTCTATTACTCCCCATCTTTAGTGGTTGGTAAAAGTAACCTAATGGGACAATATTTACCTCCTGGGGCCTAATGACGAGGCTACCTGCTCTTTCAAAAATTGTTTGCACCAGGTGGGGAGATCTAAATGTTAACACCACACAGTCCCCTTCCAGTGCTTTACGGGTTTTGCCCATCCAAGCTATTCTTCTGGCCATTTTGAATTTGGAGAACAGAGCCTCGGTTAATCCTATCCGTGTGCTAAGCCAGTGAATAGATTTATTTCTCAGGGCGATCCAGGATTCCCCTTCATGGTCAGGGAGTTGATGTACGTTTGTTAGAACTACCGTATAAGGAGTAGCTTCAGGTGGGAGTTCTAAGCATTGTAGGTTAGTTTGAAGGGAGACCCTTGTATTGCGTAAAAAAATCGGGCTTAGATTGATTATTGAGGGATAATGCATCATTTTGGGCCTTTTTCTGGGAATTTATATATGTATCTCTCCTGCTATTATTACTGTTGTGATGGTGACCTTCAGGACCAGGGCTAGTTTACAACCCCCGCGATCCTGTCGGGTTCCCCTGATTCCCCTGGTTTACCAGATTTAACTCTCCATAATTCCTTTTCGTGTGTGGTTTGCCTATTTAGCGGTTCTAGTGCTTTTGACTGAGATACTCGGTCAAACCTAGGTCTTGTGGAACCCACACGCTTATTTATGTCAATATCACTGCTAGGGGTAGCATTTCCTAAGTATTTTTCTATTGATGCCTCTATGGATTTTAGCCTCGCCGCCATTTTTGCTAGGGCTTCCTTTAGTATACTCTCTAACCCCTCTATCTGCTTAGATAGCTTATTTAAATCTTTTGAGCAATAACGCTTCGTAAGAGTTGGTGTCCCCTCCTTATGTGCTTCGTATGGTGAAGTTAATACTTTTTTCCACTTTGTTGCCCTTTTCTGTGGCTTTTTGCTCACTGTTTTTAGGTCTACCTAGCCGCCTTGTGCTGCCCTATTATCCTTTCCTGGGTTTCTAGGTCGCTTTGGCGGGGGTTGAGTGTCACTATCTTCGTCACTAACCCATACACTGTCCGGTACATTTTGCACATAGCTGTTTTCAGACGATCGATGTTCAGTTCCTTCGAATACTGGGGACCCCTCTCAAGTTTGTCTTCTCTCTCTGGCTTTCTCCCCTAGTTTCTGCATTTAAGGTCTCCTCCACGGTCGATATCTGCTTTTCAATCATCCCCCTCGCCCCGTGAGATAGTTTAAGAGAGATGAAAAAGAGCCCATCTTAGATGCAGACTTTGCAAGAGGCATCTTTTTAGCTTCAGCCTGCCTTTTCCCCATAGTTCGATCTTGGCTAGTAGTCACCAATATTTGGGGTCCTTTTAAATGTTTATAAGTCTAGGAGGGGATAGCGGCGTGTAATCCGAACAGCGGGCCTCGTAGTCACTCTTAGAGTTCTGGTCACATGATTATCTTAAAAGGCCCGTGAGGATATAAAAGTTGCTAAGGGGCTCTCCCTTTGGGTACTCACCAGCAGAAAAACAGGGAAATTGCTCTTTTCGTCCCACACGACCAAGAGGGGTGGCCTGACCCGGCCTCTTCCGGGCTATGACTGGCTAAGACGGGCCCAGTCTGAGCCCGGGCACCCCATGCGCGCGTCCCGCGCTGCGGGACGTCTCCGGTACAGTTATAGCGCTCCTGCGTGGTCTTCCTGCCTCCCAGCAGGGTTCAGGGATCGTGGGAAAAGTGCAAGTGCTTCGGTGATTCCTCTGCGTGCCCAGCGGGACGCCTCCGGTACAGTTACAGCGCTCCAGCGCGGTCTTCACGCCTCCCAGCAAGGTTCAGGGATCGTGGGAAAAGTGCAAGTGCTTCAGTGATTCCTCTGCGTGCCCCGCGCTGCGGAACACCTCCGGTACAGTTATAGCGCTCCTGCGCTGTCTTCCCGCCTCCCAGCAGGGTTCAGGGATCGTGGGAAAAGTGGAAGTGCTTCGGGGATTCCTCTGCATGCCCCGCGCTGCGGGATGCCTCCGGTACAGTTATAGCGCTACTGCCCTGTCTTCCCGCCTCGCAGCAGGGTTCAGGGATCGTGGGAAAAGTGCAAGTACTTCGATGATTCCTCTGCGTGCCCCTGTCTTTGAAGCACCTTAGTCGCAGCCTGTTCCAATAAAGTACTGGTTCATCACCATATCTGCTTCAACACTCTTCATCCATACCGTCAGCACAATTAGGATCTCTCATTGCAGCATAATTACCTTATTGAAGCCCTGTGGAACAGTATTACTCTGGCCCGTTGGCCAAGGCTTGATTGCAGTGAGTTTCCTTCTTTCTCTACGTGGCTGCTGCACCTCCACCCTCTTACCGCCTGCGTTCAATTTCAATAAACTGTGCCCACGCTATTCTGCTCCAAAGCCCACGCTTCCTGCACTGTGGGTACCAGACAGGTATGACCTCAACTTCTTTAAGGCCCAGACCACAGCAAAGGCCTCCCTATCAATAGCTGACCAACGCTTCTCCCTGGGGGTCAACCTTCTGCTTATAAAAGCTACTGGTTGGTCTTGGCCATCTACATTAAGTTGAGTTAATACTGCACCTACCCCTATCTCAGAAGCATCTGTCTGGACAATGAAGGTTTTGGAGTATTCGAAACTTTGCAGGATGGGAGCAGTCCACATGGCCTGCATCAGGTCATCAAATGCCTTTTGACAGCTAACTGTCCACTGAAACGTTTTGGGCATTCTTTTGGAGGTGAGATAATTAAGTCACTATGGACCGATATCCCTCAATAAACCTCCTGTAGTACCCAGTCAGGCCCAAGAAAGCGTTGACCCGAGTCTGGGTAGTGGGAGTAACCCAGTCGATTATGGTCTGGATTTTGCTCTCCAATGGCAGAACCTGGCCTCCACCTACAAGTTGGCCCAAGTACACAACCTTGCTCTGCCCTATCTGACACTTTGTGGCCTTGATAGTGAGGTCTGCCTTTTGCAGGGCCTACAGAACATTCATGAGGTGGACCAGGTGATCCTCCTAGGTGGAACTAAAGACAGCAATATCATCTGGATATGCTGCACTAAACCCTTCCAGACCTGTGAGAACTTTGTTCACCAACCTTTGAAAAGTGGCAGGTGCATTATTCAAACCAAAAGACATCACAATAAATTGATAATGTCCACTAGAGGTTGAAAATGCTGTTTTTGGCTGGGCATCCTTAGAGAGTTTGATTTGCCAGTAGTAAGCAGTCAGGTCAAATGTACGGAGATGCTTGACTGAGGCCAGAGTATCAATCAGCTCATCAGCCCTGGAAATTGGATGGGCATCAGTCCAAGTGACTGCATTGATACCTCTATAGTCTACACAAAACCTCATCTCTCTCTTACCATCTTGGGTGTGAGGTTTTGGCACAAGGACTACAGGACTAGCCCAAGAGCTATCTGAAGGTTCATGACCCCCAACTCCAGCATGTCTTGGACCTCAGACCTGATGGAGTGTCTGACATGGTCAGGCTGTCTGGAGATTTTACTCTTGACAGGCAGACTGTCACCTGTGTCCACTTCATGGGTACACCAGGTGGTTTGACTTGGAGTCAGAGAGAACAAGTTTGGGAACTGATTGAGGACTTGCCTACAATCAGCTTGCTGCGGGTCAGTGAGGCCGCCTGCCAAGGCTACTCCATCAACTGACCCATCAATAGGGTCCTGACAGAGGAGATCCGGGAAAGGGTCGCTCTCTTCCTCCTGTCCCTCATAATTTTCCACGAGGAAGCTCATGTCAGCCCTGTCAACAAAAGGCTTTAGGCGGTTCACATGAAGAACTCTGTGAGCACTTCTGGGAGTGCCTAGGTCCACCAAGTAGGTGGCCTCACCTTTTTTTCACAAGGATGGTGTAGGGGCTACGCCACTTGTCTTGGACAGCTGCTGGGGCCAAAGACTCAACCACCCACTTTCTGTCCTGGCTGGTAAACAGCCAGTGCAGCCTTTTGATCATGCCAAGCTTTCTGAAGCCATTGGCCGGCCTCAATGTTTTTGCTGGCCTTCTTCATATACTCAGCCATACGTGAACGCAGGCCAAGGACATAGTCCTCAATCTCTTGTTTAGAAGGTTTGAGAAGCTGTTCCCAGCCCTCCTTAACCAGACACAATGGACCCCTAACTGTATGTCCAAACAGAAGTTCAAATGGGCTGTAGCCCACCCCCTTCTGAGGAACCTCTCTGTAGGCAAAGAGAAGGCAGGGTAGTAAGACATCCCATGATCATACCCTTTAGGGTCTTGTTGAACCTTTCAACAAGCCCATTGCACTGTGGATGGTAGGGTATGGTAAACTTGTAGTTTACACCATACTCTTTCTACACTGCCGTGATGTAGCTAGACATGAAGTTTGTACCTCTGTCTGACAAGACCTCCTTGGGAAACCCCACTCTGGAAAAAACTCACAGAAGGGCCCTAGCCACCATAGGAGTTGTAGTGGTCCTAAGTGGAATAGCTTCTGGATACCTAGTGGCATGGTCCACAGCCACTAGGAAGTAACTGTGTCCAGATGCTGTAGGAAGGTTTAAGGGACCAACAATGTTTATCCCTACCCTCTCAAAGGAAACCCTAACCACTAGAAGTGGAATTAAGGGGGCCTTTGTAGTGCCACCTGACTTACCTCTGGCTTGGTGTCTTCTGAAATGTAGGGCCAGTGAAAATGATGGACAAGCCTGTCCCAAGCCTTGCTTTGCCCAAGATGTCCTGCAAGAGGAATGTCATGTGTTAGGGACAGAAGAAACCCCCTGTATTTCTGAGGAATAACCAACCTCCTTGTGGCACCAGGTTTGGGATCTCTACTCTCAAAAACAGAAGCCCATCTTCCCAATAGATCCTATGGGACCCACTGACATTCCCTGACTCCTCCTCCGCAGCTTACTGTCGGAGTTGTTCAAGAGAGGGGCAGGATTTCTGCTCCAGACTCAAGTCTGCCCTGTAAGGGCCCTCTGCCCCAAAGGCTGTGTCAGGCCCAAGTTCCTCTAGGACAGTTCCTGCACAGGGGCTAGGATCATCTCCCTCAGGAGACTGATCCTCACTGGGAGTCTGGGAGGAGGATAATTCCTTAACCTTCTTGCTCCTTCTCTTAAGAACTAGCTGGTCCATTTTTCCAGGATCTAGAGCTCCCTCAGTGCCTAACTGTTTGGCCTGAGCCCTATTAACAGCAAATGCACCAGCAGAGATTCCCATCATCTTTGAATGTGTCCTGAACTCCACTTCAGGCCAGGCTGAAGTTTCTAAATCATTGCCCAGCAGACAGTCCACAGGTAGGTGTGTGGGAAAACCACAACTCTTTTAGGGCCAGTTACTGCTCCCCAGCTGAGATTTACAACTGCCAATGAATGATCAGTCCTGACATTGCTTGCATTGGTCACTTGGTAAAGTTGACCAAGTGTGATTTGGTCAGGAGACGCAAGTTTCTCTGTCACAATGGGGACACCTGCCCGTGTCCCCGTATGCCACAGCTTCCTGACCATTAATCAGTAGCTGTTGTCTGTACGTCCCCATGTTAGTGGGACTTACAAGTAAAGTGGCAAGATCCATGCCACACTCACAGACAAGGACAGCCTGAGTGGGAGTCCTTACTAGGCCAGAACCTACTTCAGAACCCATAGTAAACCATACTAATCCCTTGGAGGCACTACTACTACTTGTGCTGGAGCTAGGAGCACTAAATGCCTTAGGGACAGTAGTAGTAGCTTCTTTTGTGTTGGCTTTGGTGTTAGCTTTAGAGCAATTGGAATCCCTTGCTCTGTGTCCTTTTTACTTACACAGGTAACACCAAGGTTTCTTGCCAGAGGAAGAGGAGTTTTGGGACACACCCCCAGAGGAAGATTTTTGGGGACCTTGTGAAGACTCCTTTTTGTCTTAACCCTTGACTTGGGTCTTAGAAGAATCTTGCTTTTTCTGTTCATCTCCAGCACCATTGTGTTTCTGCTTCACCCTGGTACAGACCCATTTGTCTGCCTTCTTTCCCAATTCTTGGGGAGAGGTCAGATCAGAGTCCACCAGGTACTGGTACAGCTGCCGATTTGGACAGTTATTAAGAATGTGCTCCGTCATCAATAAATTGTACAATCCCTCATAATCATGCACATTACTTCCATGAAGCCAGCCTTACAGAGCATTAATTGCACTAAATATAAAGTCAACCCAGTCTTGGGTGTGTGCCTTCTCTGTATCCATGAATTTGACCTTGCACTGTTCAGTGGTCAAACCAAACCCATCTATGAGGGCACTCTTCAAGACTGTATAGTTGTCAGCATCTTCCTCCTTGGCAGTGAGTAGTTTGTCTCTGTCTTTGCGAGAGCCACAGGATAGCTGCCCACTGCCCTTGAGGGACCTTCTGTAATTTACAGAGCCTCTCTAAGGCAGTGATCCATTTATGGATCTCATCCCCCTCCTGGTAAGGAGGGACTATCCTGCTCAGGTTCCTAGCATCAAAAGATTGCTCCCTGACCCTAGGGACACTAGTGTTGCCACCATGGGACTCTAGTCCCAAATGCTTCCTAGCCTTCTGTACCTCCAAGGTTTCCTTATCAAGGGCCAGCTGCTCTTGCTTGAGTCTAAAATGCTCCAAGGGGATTAAACAAGGCATGACTGGCAATGACTCATTCTAGTGGCTGAAGGTTCTGGAGCAAAAGAGACTAATGGCTGGAAGAGGCAGACTACAACTCTGTTAAAGTAAGAGCAAGATGTTCGCCATGAGTGGCTCAACCACCATTGCACGTCCATTGCACGTCAAAAAACTAAGTTTTTTTAAAAGCCAAACGTGGGAAAACAATGTCAACTGAGGAAATTAATACCCATCTGCTCTGTGGATAAGGACATAAAAACTGAAATTTAGGACCCTTATTGTGTGACAGGGGTTTGGGGCTTGTGATGGGGTGACACCAACAACTATAGTCTTCTGCATCTTACCTTGCTAAGCTCAAAGTTACAGTAAACCTCTCCTCCTTTACCATCTGATCCAGTCCCTATCGTTTCATGTTCATAGGGACCAGGTTGGAGGAACAAAACTTAAATTAAGTCACTGATGCCTTTCTATTTCTATTTTTGAAAAATGTAAAGTACATGGCTAAACAAGAAGGGCTTTCCCAGCGCTGGCAGAATGAGCCCACTGCAGACCAAATCTGGGAAAGCAATAAGAATAACCAGGTCCTGAGATGTTTACAGAATAACTATTCTGTTGGACTGATAAATATATACATAGGAAGAATATTGCACAGAGTGGGAGCTACATACCTGAAAAAGCGACAGCCCTGTTTTGTAAGATTAATCCGTGGTACCTAGTCACATTTTTAATTAGAGTAGCGCAGAACTCTGAAAGAGCAACGGGGGGTGACAAGGAGCCTCAAAAAGTGGGGACCTCTATGTATCAAAATAAGAGAGCCTTAAAAGAAATGCGCTTCACAATTGGTAACCAGCGGAGGTCCCACAGTTGTGAAGATACCGAAGAGTACTTAGGAATATGGCCAAGGAGGCAAGCGGCTGAGTTCTGAATAATCTGCAGTCTTTTAAGTAACACCTTAGTAAGATCGAGATAAATCACATACCATAAGCAAAGCACAAGATTATAAGAGCTTAAATTATGGTATTTTGGGATGACTGTGATGGACCAAAGGAATTTCCTGAGACATTATGTACAGCTAAACAACAAGCAGCCACCTTGTTAATCCGCTGGTCAAACTTTAATTTGTCATCTAGCCATATTTCCAGATTTTTTAAAATCTGGTAGGGCAATGGCAGAGGTCCAAGTACATCTGGCCACCAAGACGGACCCCAAAGATCCAACCGGTTTCCAAATATTAGGCTGCCATTAAGTTTGAGGCAGTAACCATAATTCTAATAACAATGAACCACTTGTAAAGCATACAGCTGCTTCAAAGAAGCATCCCAGCACCAAGTAAGTTCATAACCTGGAGGTAGAGAAATGGTGAGAAACATAATGAAAAAGAGGTTTTTAATTTCTTTCTGCACTCAGAAATCATAGGAGCCTTCCTTAAGGCTGTATCAAATGCTGCTGAGAAGTCCAATAGAACCACCAATGCTGAAGTGCCCTGATCCAAATAGCTCTTAATAAATTCAGATAATTCAAGTAGGGCAGATTCAGTACTATAACCGGGTCGAAATTCCGATTGGGAGTCATGCAAAAGATTTTTAGACTCTAGAAATGAGGACAATTGTTGAATAGCAATTTTTTCTAAAATTTTGGAGCGACAGCCAACAGACAAGATTTGAGCTGTGAAGAATTGTTAACTAGGCCTGGAGATAATGAGATATGGGTATCGTCAGTATACGACAGAAAGGAAAACCAAATTGCTTCAACAATGATTGCAAGGGGCAAACAGATATTAAAGAGAGTGGGGCTCAGCGAGGAGTCCAGAGGAATGCCAAAAGCTATCGACCCTGTGTTAAAGCATAGAGTTTGGAGGCAACCTAAAACGATCACCTCTCACCAAAAGACGTGAACCATTTTGGGACCATGCCTACAATACCACGTTCCCCAAGCCTCCTGATGAGTACTGAATGGGTAAGTGTATCGAATGCAGCACTCAGATCAAGAAGGATAAGTATCTCCATCCCGCCCCTATCGAGAAACTCCCTCAGTTCTTCCGTAACTGCCAGTGTGACCAGGGTGGATGCCCGATTGAGAGTGATGTAGAAGATTGTAAAGTTCAAGGTACTACGAAAGCTGTTTATTCACGTATTGCTCTAAGATTTTAGCCTACAAAGGTAGGAGTGATCGTCCAGTAGTTCTTCAGCTTCAAGGCGTCGAGAGAGGGTTTTTTAAACAAAAATTTGACCATAGAATGTTTACAGGTCTGAGGGACAGTAGTTGTGCTGACTGATAGGTTGAGCAGATCTATCAGAGCAGGGAAGATAACGCTGCTGACTATATGGAGTACCCAAAAAGGCGCAGATTCCCACAGGGATCTAGATTTAATTGAGTTGAAAATCAACTCAAACCTCTAGGTGCCAATAAGATCAGAGGCAGTCAGAGATGGCTCCCTACTTGAATTTTTGATGCAACTAGACTCAAACACGATTCCAGAGGGGGTTGCATTAAAAATACCATAAATTTCAGCAATTTTTTGGGAAAAGAAATCCACCAACTCGTTGCATCAATCCTCTAAGATAAGAGGATTAGGAATCTTGTAAGTGGGATCCATAATGGATTTCGCAATAGATAATATTTCCTTAGCTGAGTTTTAAGCCCATTAAATTTTCTCCACAATGAAAGCCATTTGCGCATTCTTAATAGCCATATAGTAATCTTTGATAGACTCTCGGATCTTGGCTTTGGCAATGAGATCGTAAGATTTACCCCCGGATGTTCCAGAATTTTGCAGATTTTCTTAAGGGCTGTCAGCTGGGGATTAAACCAAGGTGCTGGAGGATAAGGATTGGTTTTGAAACTGATGGCATTGGGATAAGCTTGTCTAAGACAGTGGTGATCCAGGAGTTGACCTTATTTTCCAGGGTCTCGACCTGGGCATCTACTAACAGGAAGGAATGGAGTAAGTTGCTAAAGGTCATAGCGTCAAGTTTAGTTTAGTTTTACATTTTTGTAATACAATGGCTACTTCAAGATAGCCAATGCATTTAATAATGATTCTTTGCAAGACAGACTTGATTGCTTGATACTCAACATTTATATGTTAACGCAACTCACCTGATGAGAGTGAACACATTGTTGAGAAGTGTAAAAATTAGTTCAGAGCAGGGATTGCGGTAGATTGGATCACCATTGGGCATGCGACCAGTAACAAATCCACCAGCTTCAGCCTCATTTAAGTTTGTGGGTTGCTGAGTCCATCTCAACACTTCCAGGATGCTAGATACACAATAGCTGATCTAAAACGAAAAACATTTAAAATGTAAATATTTTGGTAGAGATAGACCAGGTTTTTATAGAACTTTTCTATCGCAAAATAGAGAAATTGTAGTTGAAGAAATAGAAAATAAACTTAGCTGTGAGGGTAGTTTTCCAGCATTTTTGCCTTCTAAAGATTCTAAAATATTTTTAATATTACTGACTTCAGGACAGAAATTAATTAAAAAAATATGCAAAAGGTAGCATAAACAACACATATTTTGCCAATTATTCTGCAGCCCATCCAATGTCTCAGGTTGTTTGTCTCATCTGCCAATCAGTGTGAGAGTGCCTCAGGTTAACTCCAGTGGGCATTTGAGATAATTTTTACAATTGCTGATTAGAACAGAAGAGGTTTCAACTGTATAAGTGAGAGTTACAGAAATAATGAAACAATGCTAACCTACACCTTTAACTATGCAATATCATTTGTTTGGTCAAATGTTCAGTGTAACGAAATGGGCCCTGCCCTTTTAATCTGTATGGATTTTTGCTTTTGGTTTGGACCACCTGGTTTTGAACTTTTTAATGTGGGTGAGCCTCACAACTGTGTACTCAACCGCAGTCAACTGACTGCGTGTGTTTACCGCCAGCCTTTTCGCCTCTTTAGATGAGCATGCTGTGGTGCAGCAAGGGTGAGGGGCGCTTGGCTAGACACATGGGAACACTTATGCATACGCGTGTGCGGACTGCATGTGTGAGACTACTGTTGTGCATAGCCGGATAACTGCGCACAGGTAGCCTGGCACAGAGGGGGCTCTGCAGGGTTAGATATTGACCTGGATAGGTCTTATAATAATAGTAGACACTCAGAGAAAGTCAGTGTGGTTTACTGTCTTATCTGCAGTGACAATTTATTATATACATAGGGAGAAATCTGCCTTTGGCCTACAAAGTCCATCACGATATCAAAATGGGGTGAAACATGTGCCAAGAAGGATTATGCAAGTCCCAAGAAGCTAAATGTACATCTTATGGGTTATCCAAAAGGATTATGGTACTTACACTGTAAGCGTCTGTTCTTCGTATGTAGTGTTGTAGATTCACAGCTTTGCATACTCTTGCCATCTAGTGTTGGATACGGATTTGTGCAAGTTGTTTTTTTACGAAGAAGTCTTTCAAGTCATGAGGTAAAGTGACTCCCCCTCTTGGTGATATTGCGTATGGGCATCAACTCCATTGTTAGATTGTTTTCCCGCAGTCAAGTGAGACTGGAATGTGAATAAGTGGTACTAAAAAGACAACCATGCATATGATAGTGTAAGTAGGTACTGTAATGGCCACAGGTGTCCGTGGAGGAGGGTGGGAGCATGTAAACCTGCAACACTACAATCCACGAACAGTGGCATGAGTGGTTCTAGATACACATGCTTTTCATAGACAATAAAGCAGTGCCCTCCAAAAAGTGGTGACTAACCTAAGGGTGTTGCAGTAGTATGAAAAAGAGTGCGTAGCACTGCATGTCCTACATCTGCTTGTTGGCATGCTAAAACATCCACACAGTAATGTTTAGTGTATGGGGTTGACCAAGTAGCTGCTTTACAAATTTCAGCTATTGGTATATTTCCCAGAAAAGCCATAGATGCTCTTATCTTATGAGTAGAGTTTGCTCTTGGAGGTGTGGGCAAAGTTCTTTTAGTTTTGATGTAACATGTCTGAATGCATTTAATTATCCATCTAGAGATACCAGATTTAGATATGGGCTTTCCTGTGTGAGAGGCTGAAAAAGCTACAAACAATTGTTTAGTTTTATGAAACTCTTTAGTTCTGTCAATATCGTACAAGAAAGCTGTTAACATCTAGTGTATAGCCTCTTTCAGCAACTGAATAAGCCTGTGCAAAGAAGACAGGTAATTGAACTGACTGATTTAGGTAAAAGGTAGAAATTATCTTTGGAAATAATTTTGTGTTAGTTCGAAGTACTACCCTATCCCTGTGTAGCTGGAAGAAGGGTTCTTCCAAGGTTAGTGTCTGGAGCTCACTGACTAAGAGAGGTGATGGCTACGAGGAAGGCTACCTTCCAAGATAGGAATAGGAGGGGGCAATTATATAAGGGTTCAAATGGTCGAGCCCATAAGCTGGTAAGTACAATGTTGAGATTCCAAGCAGGTGGAGGGAAAGCCTGGGTGGAATTACTCTCTTAAGGCCTCCCATGAATGCTTTAACAACTGGTACTTTAAACAATCTTAAATGATGTCTATTTTGCAGGTAGGCTGCTACCGCAGCTAGATTTAGGCACATTTTAGAATACGCTAGTCCAGAAGTCTGCAAATGCAAGTAGATAGCTTTGTTAGATAGTTTTGATTAGTTGCATTAAAAGGGTCAATGTGTTCACCACAACAGTAGAAGACAAATCTTTTCCACTTTGCAGCGTTGTGAGAAAGTGGGTTTCTGTTGCAGTACCCCTCCCCCCCCTTTCCTGCCGGATTTCTGATGCACTTTGACTTGATGTGCCCTTGGTCCCTGCAAATCAGGCTCCCAGGGCCTGTGTTCTTTCCCCAAAACCAAACCCAATTGGCATCTCTGGCCACAGGTCAGCCCCTGGTAAATGGTACCACAGGTACCCAGGGCACTGTGACCAGGGAAGACCTCTAAGGGCTGCAGCACTTATTGTGCCACCCTTAGAGGCCCTGCACCTTTACACAAACACACAGCCTGGCAGGCTGCGTGTCTTGGTGGAAATGTAAAGTGAAGAGTCGACATGGCACACATCCCTGTGTGCCATGCCTGCAAACCACTGCGCTGGCCTGGATCAGCCACCCCTCTAGCTGGGTGCACTATGCCAGTGGTGAGGGCACAGAGGCGTGAGCCCTGTGCCCCTACATTGTCTGAGTCCATTCTCAGACATTGTAAGTGCAGTGTGCCGTTAAAGAATATATGGTGCTGGGAGTTTGTCATTACGAACTCCACAGTACCATGATGGCTACACTGAAGTCTGGGAAGCTTGGTATCAAACTTCTCAGCACATTGTACCCACACTGATGCCAGTGTGGGTTTCAATGTAAAACGCACGACAAGGGGCATTTTAGAAATGCCCTCTGAACTCGACCCACCTCTAGTGTCCCGACTGAGTGGCTGCCTAGGCTGCCACCAACAGACATGTTTCTGGACCCCTGGGTCGAGAGCCTGCTGCTCTCGGGGGCCTGAAACAATGCACATCCTGGGTCGAGGTGGCAAGCCTCCTCCCCCAGGATGGGCAGGGTTCACGAAAGTGGAAGCTTCAAAGGCCTGCCGCCTTTGTGAGCTTCTCCAGACCAATTGCTGTACTCAGCAACTGGTCTCCACTGGTTCTGACCCCCACTCTGGGCGGGAGAACCGGCGGGAAAAACAACTGAGGAAAGGAGGTGTGCCAGCCTCTGCCAACCCCACCCCTCAGGTGGGGGAGGCGAGGTGAAGCACAACTCCGGGTTCTCGCCATCTTGAAGATGGGGAGCCCTAGCCAACCAGGAACAGGATCCTGCCCCCTCCCACTGGAGAGTGGCAGAATAGGGGGTGTACTCACCCCAGGGAAGGGACCCATTGGTCCCTGCCCTTACCCTCCCTGTAACGCCCCTAAATTCAGTATTTAGGGGCACCCTGAACCTTGAATCCTCAGATCCAGAAACTACAAGAAGACAAGAAGAAGGACGAATTGCCGTGCAGCTGCTAACAAGAGGATGACGCCCACTGACTTGACCCCAGCCCTACCGGCCTGTCTCCCCTCGAACCTGCAACTGCTGAACCCCGGCGTGTCCTGCGGCCAGCAACCTCGAAAACCCCAGAGGACCTGACTGCCTTGCCTCTACAAAGACTGTGTCTCCTGAGAACAGCAGAACTGTTCAACTTTGCAACCTCTGGCAGCAGCCAGAGTCCGCGAATCCAGCTCACTCTGCACCCGCCGAACCTGGCCCGAGCTCGAGTGGAAAAACACCAAAAGGAGGTCCCCCCCGGCGATCCTGACCCGAGACCTGGTGACTCCTGACCTGCCTCAAGCCTCCAGCCGACGCCTGCAGTCGAAATCCAGAAGGCCCCCCCTACCGCGACCGGAGCTGGTAAGAAGACCCGACTCCAAAAGGCACCCCTGCACCCGACGCCCCACGGCCTTGTGTGCCCCAACCAACGGTGCCTAGCCAACCCCCAACTTCCCAACTTACCTCTCGAAGTGGTGGTTGCTCCCAGAAGGCCTTCGTCTCCCTGCCTGCAGCGCTTTTGCAAACCGGAGGCTCTCCATTGAAAACAACAGGGCGCCCGACGTCAAAACAGCACTCTGCACCCGGACGCCCTTCTGCCGCTGAGGGTGCACTTTTTGTGCTCAACTGTTTCCCCATTTGCCCCGAACTAAACCCTAGGAGCTTTGCTCCCACAGCCGTGTGGCCTGCTTGCCAGCAGCCACGAACCGGAGACCCCCTATCCTCCATAGGATAAGATTGGGCCTCAACACTCTGCACCCGGCCGCCCTAGTGCCGCTGAGGGTGTAACAAGAGTGCATCACTGACCCTGGGGGAACCCTTGTTCTAACCCCAGAACCCTAACTCCAAAGACCGAGCAGGGCTCGAAAAATCATTTAATTTTTACTATACCTGCAGGTCTAGTAACCTAAAAAATGTACTGGACCTAACTGAAATGCACATGACCTCAGTTTCTGGAAGCGGAGCAAATGTGACAAGTTAACAAGATTTAAAGGCATTTTTATTGCTCATTCACTTTGTGAGCAATAAAGATGCCTTTAAATCTTGCTATCTTGTCACATTTCCTCTGCTTTCAGAGACAGAGGTCAAAAGTCAGTTTCTCTTCCTACTCGCCAGAAAGGGCGAGTAGGACCTAAAAATAGCTCGCCCTAATTGAATCTGGCTCGCAAATGCGAGCAGGCGAGTGGATTTTTCGAGCCCTGCCGAGTACTTACCTCGAAACCGATAACCTGTTTTTCCTCATAGGATAACATTGACACTTTTTCTCCCAAAAAGTTTCTAAGTGTCGACTTTTGAAAACTAAGAATATTCGTTAAAAATCGCACAAATAACCAAATCGTATTTTCTCAACTGTTTGCAGGAGATGTCCCAGTGCCGAGTCTAGGTACCCAGCACTGAGTAGGAAAAGTAACGCAAAAGTAACTTACCTGTGAATTGAATTTCCTTCCATAGGATAACATTGGTGATTCTCTGTGAAAAAGTTTCTAAGTGTCAACTTTTGAAATACAAGAATATTCTTTAAAAATCGTACCTCCAACCAAAACGCATTTTCTCAACTGTTTTCAGGAAATGTCACGGTGCTGAATCTAGGATCCAGCACTGTGTTAGAAAAAGTAATCCGAAAAGTAATTAACTGCATTTTTTTTATAAAAAGCCTATTGATTCCTATGAACTGAGTTTACTAAGTTTGTGCATTGCATTGCAACCCCTGTAACTCGAATTGGTACAAAGTCCTACTGTATTTTGAAAGTATTCAACAACAGCATCTTATATCTGAAAAGTATTTTATGCATATCTGTGCCAGGCTTGCTTGGTTCTAAAATAAATCAGTATATTTTTTTATACAAAAACAATTGGTCTAGAGTTCAGTCATTGAGTGTGTGAAGTCATTTGCTGATTGAGTGGGTACATCAAATGCATTAACACTGTCCTCTGATACTGCCTTACTGCTCGACCACACTACCACAAATAGAGAGTAAGGTACTATCTAACTTTAACCTCTGCCTACCTTTGGCGACTGTTGGACTCAGTACACACTTTACCTCACTTTGGTGCAGTATATACAGAGCCACTTTCTTACAAGCGTAACATGCTCTGGTTGTAGGTTTACGTGCCTCTTCAAGAATGGTCATACATGCTGGTGGGAGATTCAGGTAACTGAATTCTATGACCTCAGGAAACAAATAGCAAGGTTGAGTTCCTTTGGATTTGGGTGCATGCCCTCTCTATGGTTCTGAGTGAGAAGATCTGGATCGCGGGGAAGCTTCTTGTGTGGCACTACTGAAAGTTCTAATAGTGTGGTGAACCATGGTTGTCGAGCCCAAGTGGAAGCTATGAGAATGAGGGTGAGACGTTTGCCTGAGCTTCCAAACCACAAACAGAAGAAAAGGGAGAATCGGAAAAGCGTAGGCAAATAGTCCTGACCAGTTCCTCCATACAGCATTGCCCATGAACAGTGGGTGTGGGAGCCTGGAGGCGAAGTTTGGGCAGTTGCGTTGTGTGCAGTTGCAAAGAGGTCTACCCTCACCTGTGGAAGTATGGGAGGAGGACTCCAGGGGGTGGAGGGGGGGGGGGTTAAGTTCTCACTTGTGGACGTGCTGCCGTATCCTGCTGAGGAGGTCGGCAAAGTCAATCCCGGGAAGATGCACTGCTAACAAGATTAATGTTGTGACGTATTGCCAAACGCCAAATCATCTGAGATAGGCGTGAACTGTAGAGAGTGTCTCTCACCCTTTTTAGTAAATAGAACATTGCTGTTGTGTTGTCAGACCAAGACAACTTTGCCCTTGAGGTGGACTAGAAATGCTTTCAATGCTAGGTGAACTGCCTTGAAGCTCTAGGTAGTTGATGTGGAGACTCTGGTGTTTGGTGTTCCAGAGACCCTGAACTGTGAGATTCTGTAGATGTGCACCCCATCCTGTAAGGGATGTGTCAACTGTGATAATGATCTGGGGAACAGGGTCGAGAAGCGGCCACCCTTTTGATAGGTTCTATGTGTTTCACCACTGTAGAAAGTGATGTATGCGGCTGTCCATCAACACTAGATCTTGTAATTGACCCGGTTACTGAGACCATTGACTTGCTAGACATTCTTGCAACGGACACATATGTAGTCTTGCATGTGGCACTATTGCAATACGAGACGCCATCATACCTAGAAGTCGTTGAACTATTTTGACTTGTGTGGATTGGGGTGAAATAGATGCAGCAGTTCCCTGATGTTGTGAATCCTGACTGCATTTGGGTAGGATAACCCTAACTGTGTGTTGAGAATAGCCCCTAGATAAGGATGAATCTGTGAAGGCTGAAGAAGTGATTTTTGTATGTTGATTGTAGACCCCAATTGATGAAGAAGTTGAATAGTGGTCCGAGTAGTTGTAGGCACAACTAATGCATACTGGCTTGGATTAGCCAATCATCCAGCTATGGGAAGACCTGAATACTCTGTGTAGATGTGCTGCAACTACCACCAGACATTTGGTGAACATTCGGGGTGTGTGAGAAAGTGCCCTCTTTCTGCATGGTAGCCCCCACATGTTGCTGAAGTGCTTTGACTGAGGGTGCCCTGGGCTCCTGCTAATCAGGTACCCAGGGCCTATGTTCTTTCCCTAAAACTGCATTGAAGCCTAAACCAAATTGGCATCTCTGGCCACAGGTCAGCCCCTGGTAAATGGTACCTTAGGTACCCAGGGCACTGTGACCAGAGAAGGCCTCTAAGGGCTGCAGCACTTATTGTGCCACTCTTAGAGGTCCTGTACCATTACACTCACACACTGCCTTCGCAGGCTGCGTGTTTTGGTGCAGAACAAGGTGAAGAGTCGACATGGCACACATCTCTGTGTGCCTTGCCTACAACCCACTGCCCTGGCATAGATCAGTCACCCTTCCAGCTGGGTGCACTATACCAGTGATGAGGGTACAGGTGCATGAGCCCTGTACCCCTACAGTGTCTAAGTCCATTCTTAGACATTGTAAGTGAAGTGCTGCCATTAAGAGTATATGGTGCTGGGAGTTTGTCATTACGAACTCCAAAGCACCATAATGGCTACACAGAAAACTGAGAAGTTTGGTATCAAACTTCTCAGCACATTAAACCCACACTGATGCCAGTGTGGGATTTAATGAAAAATGCACACAGAGGGCATCTTAGAGATGCCCCCTGAAAACTAACCAACCACTAGTGTCCAGGCTGATTGGCTGCTTTCAGCTGCCACCACCAGACATGTTTCTGGACCCCTGGGTCGAGAACCTGCTGCTCTCTGGGGCCTGAAACAATGCACATCCTGGGGCGAGGTGCCAAGCCTACTCCCCCAGGATGGGCAGGGTTCATGAAGGGGAAGCTTCAAAGGCTTGCCGCCTTTGTGAGCTTCCCCAGGCCACTTGCTGCTTTCAGCAGCTGGGCCCCACTGGTTCTGACCCCCACTTTGGGCGGGAGAACCGGCGGGAAAAACAAGTGAGGAAGAGAGGTGTGCCCACCTCTGCCAACTCCACCACTCAGGTGGGGGAGGCGAGGTGAAGCACAACTCTTAGTCCCCGCCATCTTGCAGATGGGGGGGGACTCAGCCAACCAGGGAAAGGCGTATGCCCCCCTCCCACTGGACGGTGGCATAATAGGGAGTGTACCCTCCCCAGGGAAGGGACCCATTGGTCCCAACCTTTTTATCTACCTGAAACCCCCCTAAATCTAGTATTTAGGGCCACCCCTGAACCTTGCTTCCTCAGACAAGAAGAAACTACTAGAGAAGAAGAAGGACCGAACAGCTGTGCAGAAGCTAACAAGAGGCGGACGCCCACTGAATTGGCCCCAGCCCTACCGGCTTGTCTCCACCTCGAAACTGCTCCTACGAAATCCTGGTGTGTCCTGCAGTAAGCAACCTCGAAAACCCCAGAGGACCTGCCTGCCTTCAACCTCAAAGACTGTCTCTCCTGTGAACACCGGATTTGTTAATCTGCAACCTCTGGTTCCGCCCCGACACTGCGGATCCGCCCCACTCTGCACCCGCCGTCCATGGCCCGAGCTCGAGTGGGCAAACACCAGGAGGAGGTCCCCCGGCGAACCTAACCCGAGATCCGGCGACCCCTGACCTGCCTCAAGCCTCCAGCCGCAGCCTAAATCCGAAAGGTCCCCCCAACCGCGACCAGGAGCTGGTAAGAAGATCCGACCCTAAAAGGCACCCCTGCACCCGACGCCCCACGGCCTTGGGTGGCCAAACCAACGGTGACTAACCAACCCCCAACGTCCCAACTTACCTCTCGAAGTGGTGGTCGCACCCAGAAGACCTTCGTCCCCAAGCCTGCAGTGCCTTTGCAAACCGGAGGTTCCCCATTGCAAACATGGCGCCCGACGTCGAAACAGCACCCTGCATTTGGCCGCCCTAGTGCCCCTGAGGGTGCACCTTTGGTGCTACTTTGTTCCCCATTTGCCCTGAGCTAAAGTCTAGGAGCTTTGCTCCCACAACCAAGTGGCCTGCTCGTCAGCAGCCACCAACCGGAGGCCCCGATCCCCTATTGGATTACATTGGGCCTCAGCACTCTGCACCCGGCCGCCCTAGTGTCACTGAGGGTGTAACTAGAGTGCACCCTTGACCCTGGGGGACCCCTGAGTTTACCCCCAGAACCTCAACTCCCGCTGCCAAATACTTACCTCAAAACCGATAACACTATTTTCCTCCATAGGATAACATTGACTATTTTTCTTGGAAAAGTTTTCAAGTGTGGAGTTTGAAAACCTAAAGAAATTCTTTAAAATTGTACTATTTAACCAAAACGGTTTTACTTACCTGTTTACAGGAAATGTCCCAGAGTAGTATCCAGGTATACTACTCTGAGTAAGAAAAGTAATCTAAAAAGTAACTTACCTGGTATTTTACTGAAAAGCCCATTCAAGTCTATGTACTGTATTTACAAAATATTGCATTTCTCTGAAAACATACTGTAAGTCAAAACAAAGTGCATATACAATTACAATTCAAACTATTTACAAACTGCATTACTACTGTAAAGTATTTATTGCTTACCTGTGCCAGGCTTGCTTGGGTCTAGAAAATAAAATAACTAAAAGAATATTTTGTTATACAAAAACAATTGGTCTGAAGTTCAGTCTTTGAGTGTGTGAATTCATTTGCTGACCGAGTGTGTACAACAAATGCTTAACACTGTCCTCTGATACTGCCTTACTGCTCGGCCACACTACCACAAATAGAGAGTGAGGTGCTATCTAACTTTACCTCTGCCTACCTTTGGGGTTCCACTGGACTCTGTGCACACTATACCTCACTTTGTGTAGTATATACAGAGCCAGCTTCCTACAGGGTGCAGTAGTGACCCAGAATAGAAGTACTTTGAATTGATGTGTTCCTGCTATGACGAACCAGAGAAATGTCCGGTGAGCTGGATGTATTGGAATGTGAAAGTAAGTGTTCTTAAAGTCTAGTGCAGACAAAGTTGCCCTGTTGCAAAAGAGGAATTACATCTTGAAGAGTCACCATGGGAAAGTGCTATGATAGGATGCATTCATTTAGAGGACTGAGGTCCAGTATGGGTTGAAGTGAACTGTCTTTTTTGGGAATGAGGAAGTATAGAGACTATTCTCCTGACCCTTGCTGTGCTAGGGAAACCGGCAATATGGCTCTGTTCTGCAAGTGAGCCTGTACTTCCTGTTTGAGCAGGGGCTGATGCTGTGTGGAAAGTACGTGCCTTCGAGGTGGAATGTTTGAAGGCATTTTGATGAGCCCCAGACAATAACCATGTTGGATAATATCCAACACCCACTGGTCTGTTTTTCTAGTTGGGGAAGAAACCTTGTAGTCATCCCCCAACAGATGTTAAGTGGTCGAGGGAAATGAAAAGTGAGTCACTCTTTGGAATTGAAGGGTGTGGTACGAGTGGAGGCACCTCTTCCATGCCATTTGAAATTATTCCCTATATATGTGCCCCTGTAATATCCTCGAGGGGGAGATGTGATGCTGTTGCTTATAAGAAGAGGTAGATGCATCTGATGATGTTGCTTTATTGCCCTGTTTGTATGTGGGGCATCAAAAGGAACCTCGAGGACTGGGGGTTTGAAGCGCCCCCTAATGAATTCCCAACCTTTGTGTCCTTCATTTTGTCTTGTGTTTGGTCAAAAGGGACATTAACAAGTGTCTGCTGTAGCTCTGGCTTAAAGCCTGATATAAGTAGCCAAGCATGTCTACATAATAGTATGCTTGCATTCATGCCCCTAGCGGCTGCATCCGCGGAATTAAGGGCACATCTGATGGAGTTATTTGATATTAATTTACCCTCCTGTACAATTTTATGGCCTCTTTTTTTTATACTCCTCAGGAATATGTTGAAGGAGTTCCTCCATCTCGTTCCAATGGGCCCTGTCGCACCTTGCTAATAACCCTTGGGTATTGGCGATTCGCCAATGGTTGGCTGACTGTGCTGTCACCCTTTTCCCCGAAGCATTAATGAGTTTAGACTCGGTCAGGTGGAGGGGCATCTGCTGACGTCTGAGACTTTGCTCTTTTGCGGGCATTAGATACCACCATGGCTGTCCTTTAATGTAAGGTTCATCTGAGGGTGCAGCTTTGTATTTTTTATCTACACATGGTGTATTGATGTGTGCTCGTAATGGATCTTTAAATATGTCACCTGAGTGACAGAGCATCCCTTCAAGCATTGGCAGATATTGACATGCTCTGGTAGTAGAGAAGAAGAGTGTGTCTCAGAGGACACTGGGTAAAGGTCTGGGTCATTATCCCCGGGCGGGTCTATGTCATAGTGTCCCATGAATCTGTAGACTGCTGATCGTCATCTCCTCCCACCTGATCCCCAGTATAAGACTGTGGAGAACCCTGGGGAGTAATGTCTCCTGTGTACCTATAATGTGAGGAAGGTAGTGGTGGTGGTGAGGGAGGTGGTGGAGAGTAATCAGGCAAAGGTGGCTGCAAAGGACTAGTTTCAATGTCCTTTCTCGGTTTCTTAGGAGGTATAGGTATATATCAATGGCCTCCTCAAAAGAAACCCGTTTTGATGAAACTGGTGCTGACTGAACTGCCTTTGCTAAAATCCAGGCCAGTAGAAGACTGAAGAACAAGTTACTTACCTTCGGTAACGATATATCTGTAAGAAACATTAGTAGTGATATATTCCTTACCTTAGAATTACCCCCAGGCGTCAGACTGGATCCGGAAAGTTTTCGTCAGCAGTACCCCTGCGTGTCGGAATGCGTCGTCGTGCGGCTCCGCGTCTGTCGTTGGCGTCGTGGTCGCCGAGATGACGTCGCTGGAGCTACTTAGACGCCGCCTTTGCGCACTGACGTCAGTTCTGTACACAGCTTTCAGCGCCAGGAACGCAGAGCCATGTAAGATACCGACCACTGGTGCCTTGAACTAGGGCCCTGAAAGGGATGACCTTAACCCTAGAAATCAGTTTGCAGAACGGGGAGGATGGGTGGGGCGGTAAGGAATCTATCACTACTAATGTTTCTTACAGATATATCGTTACCGAAGGTAAGTAACTTGTTCATCTGAAATAAACACGTAGTGATAGATTCCTTACCTTAGAATAGATACCCCAGCAATACCAACCCCGGTGGTGGGTCTGCGAACCAAGATCACACCAGGAAGTCCTGGAGAACAGAACGGCCAAAGAAGCCGTCTCTCCGGACTTGGCTGTCCAGGCAGTAGTGCTTGGTAAACGTGTGCAGCGAGGCCCACATAGCTGCCTGACAGATGTCATGATAGGGAACTCCCCGTCCCAAAGCAGTAGTGGCTACCGTCGCCCTAGAAGAATGGGCGTGCAACCCCACAGGAGGCTATTTTTTAGCCAAAGAGTAACAAGCTTTGATGCACAGAACGACCCACCGAGAGATGGTCCGCTTGTGAACGGCCCGACCTTTCTTGGCGCCCACGTAGCCAACATAGAGTTGGTCATCCACCCGGAACTGTTGTGTGCGGATCAGGTAGGATGAGAGCGCACGTTTTGGGTCCAGACGGTGGAGCCTCTCTTCCTCTTTCGAGGGATGCGGAGGCGGAAAGAAGGTGGGCAAAGTGATGGTCTGCCCGATGTGAAAGGCAGTGACAACCTTTGGCAGAAAAGATGGACGAGTCCTTAGAACAACTTTGTCCGGATGGACAGAGAGAAAAGGAGGTTTAGAAGAAAGAGCCTGGAGCTCACTCACTCTTCTGGCAGAGGTGATGGCAACCAGGAAAGCAGTCTTTAAAGTGAGAAGACGAAGAGGACAGTTGTGAAGTGGCTCAAAGGGAGCACACATCAGATATGTCAGAACCAGGTTCAAGTCCCACTGAGGCATTATGAAAGGAACAGCAGGGAAAAGATGAGTAATGCCTTTTAAGAATCTATTTACAACAGGGTACTTGAAAAGGAAGGCTGATCAGGAAGCCTTAGAAAAGCTGAAATGGCAGAGAGATAGCCCTTGATAGTGCCCAGAGCAGAGCCCTGCTGGGCCAAAGAAAGCAAGAATAGAAGTACCTCTGAAAGAGGGGCAGAAAGGGGATCCACAGCCTTTGCTGTGCACCATGCCACAAATTTATTCCACCTGCAGGCGTATACCGACTTAGTGGAAGGACGCCTGGCTGCCAAGATTACATCACTAACTTTGGGAGGCAGGTCGAAAGACATCAACTGCCGCCGCTCAATCTCCACGCAAGGAGGTGGAGGCTGGACAGGTTCGGGTGGAGGACCATCCCCCGTTGCTGCGACAGAAGATCCTCCCGAAGAGGCAGTCGGATCGGGGGATCGATGGCCATGCTGAGTAGCTTGGGATACAATACTCTTTGAGCCCAGTCCAGAGCCACAAGAATGACTTGGGCCCGGTCGCGCTTGATCTTCTTCAGCACTCTGGGTAGAAGTGGTATAGGCGGAAAGGCGTATAGTAGACCGCAACTCCACTCACGACGAAAAGCGTCGCCTAGCGAGTGCAGCCTTGGAAATTCCAACGCGCAGAACTGATGACGTTGCGCGTTCTCTTCGGTGGCGAATAGCTCTAACCAAGGCTCTCCCCACTGCAGAAAGAGACCTTGCGCTGTTGTATTCCGCTTTGGGTGTCCGTATATAGGTTTTCCTGATACATGTCCTTATATAGGCACAATTCGCATTGCCCTTATATAGGGTTAAGATCCCAGTCCTTATTTAGGCATTAGCCATGCTATCCAAATACAGGCATGGTCACCTACAGCCGTCCACCCCAACGTAACGAGTTCTTAGAAACCAGACCCTTAAGCTCTTGGGAGTTCTCCTAGCACAGGATTATTGATTTCTCCAAGAACTCATTTATTATGCATGAACCGCTATTCCTTAAGGGTCCATTCCTGACGTCTTCCTCTGCCCGACTTTACGTCAATGCTAACATTCCAAGGCACCTACTGGGTATAAATATACCTTCCGTTCCCCAAGCAAGTAGGAGGAGACCTCGACTTTAGAGGAGCCCGTGTCCCAGCCTGACGCACTGACAAGAGACGCTGTCATCCCTGCTTGCAGAGAATCCAGCTTCCAGTGTTCTGACTCCCTTCGCGGGGTGTTAGAGTTCGAGACCCGGAAAGAGATTCACACCTCTCTCATTCTCAAGGTATGGAGCTGACTAGAACCTAGAGGGACTCTTGGCATACCAGACTTAGCATACCAGATTTGGCATACCAGATTTGGCATACCAGACTTGGCATACTATAGCATACCATACTATAGAACACATCACCTACTTCTTACCTTGCACTACACTTAGGTTAGGTACACTGGGGTAGAACTAGTTAGAGAAGCATCTTATGAGTACTCGCATTTTTAGCTTATGTTATTTATGTATATGAATATATGTGTCATAGCTAAAAGAATGCTAGCGCAGTATTATTTCTTTCTACTGCTTACGCTGTACATAATATATCTTGCATACTGTCTTATGATTGTAACAGCTCATATCTCTTACACGAGAAACAAGACTGTTCAATAAATCCTTTTATTGAAACGCCCGTCTATTCTTTCTGTGTAACTCTGAAGAAACTAAGCATGCACGATTAGCTGAGTGAAACTGTTATCTGTTGTTTCCACGATTCTGAGTGTGTTCCGATTCTAAAGGGAAACAAAGTTGTCATGTTTATGCGGTTGCCAGAAACTACTCCCTTCTTGTTTACAAGGAGTTTCTAGTGGCCTCTGAGTTAGCTGGTACAAAGTAATTAAGTTTAATATACTCGATAGGGGCATACTGACCTCAGTCCTATGTCAAATCTATAGGGTATATTATTCCAATGCGCAGAGCCTATTAGGGAAATAGGAACATGGCGCCCAACGTTTGGTAAGGCACTAATTTAACGCTAGATACTGAGTAACTCAGTCGTGCTTTTCTCAGAGACCCCTACTCACATACTCCATAAGACGTCTGGACGTCTGGAGCCAAAGCTGAATAGGACAAAAATCCTATATATTAGCTGTATGGTTTGTTCAACGTTGAAGGATACAGTGTTCCAAAATATTGTGCACCTTATCTTTGTTTCCTTGAAACTTGTTCTACATTTTTCAAAAAACAATGTCCCTGAAAGGGGATACTAACGCCGAGAACGGTGTAGCTGCGGCTGGCCCAGTCGTAACAGCTTTTAATTTTACAGGTTTAAATGAAACCGATGAGGGTGTTATGAACACCCCTCCAAACTTAAGGATAGCCATCACTCTAAAACGTATAAAACACGGCCTAGCACCAAGAGGTGGTAGAGCAGTTTTCGTGATAGAGGCACACGAATCCCTTCAGACAGAGGTATTCTATTCATGGATTGCATTCCCAGAATTAAATCCAGTAACAAAAGTATTTCACTTCTTTAAAGAAGATGAACCACCAGAGGAATATATTCCTTTCGAGGATATTGAAATTCCACTCTCATACCAGGAGCATAATCTCTGGTTTAAAGGTGCCCTAAAACATCACAAAAACATTACCAGGGTCGGTCCACTAGGTAGACCAGGAGCAACATGGCCGATTCTAGCCGGCTATACACCTCATCCTGACATCGAAGAAATGTCAGACGAAGAATTACTTACTCAACTACAAGAGTTAATAAAAATTTACAGACAATTAGTCCAATATGTCATGCGGACTTTCACAGTCCAACCACCAATGACCATTCCAAATCAAACACCTCAACAGGGGTATACATTAAAAATTACTCCACAGACTTTACACGCAGTCATGGGTAAAATGCCCACAAAACGTGAACAAATTCCATTCTGGATAGCTCAAAAAATTACTCAAATCGAAGCAGTATTTCCAAATACTAGCCCTTATGAGAAACACAGAATCCTAACAATCTGTTTACCAATGGGGATCACACCACAACTGGAAGACTGCACCACTTGGGGCACAGTCTTTGCTGCCATCTATACTAAAACACATGGTGTTCCGTCAATTGCAGTAATACCAGATGTCCTGAAACAAATTCAAAACGAATACAGGGCAGAACCTGCTCTGAATTTAGGTATGAAATTACTGAAAAACTTCGACCAGGTCTCAACAATAATATTATCTAATATTAAAAGGGAGGCAGCATCAGTGGCGATCCGCCAACGCTTAAGGGAATTTGATGTTACAGAACATCAACATGAACTACCCAGAATAATAGAAAAATCTTATGCAGAATTAGGCAGAGATAGTTTGGGTGGAAAACCTTTGAAGCCAAAACTATCTGAAAGTCCTGAGAAGGACTCTATTAAACAAAATCCTACATCTTCTAAAAGAAGTGGGAAACTCAAACAAAATTCAAACGAGACACGTTCTCAATCCCGAGGTAGGTCTCCTCAAAAGGAGCCCTCTGAAAGGAGGTATAACCTCAGGAATAGGGATAATTTAAGAAAACCTGACAGTTATCAAGATACTGATACACGTTCCTCTCGTACCTTTCAGATATCGTCACAGACATCAGAAAGAAGAGGACGGTCAGATCACAAAGAAGAACGCGTGAAATCCAAAGACGATAAACACGTTCAGAAAAATAAATCAAAACCTCAATTCACAAAAAAGAAGGAAGCAGATCTGAAGATCAGACATGCCGAGAATACTGAGAACAAAGCTCAAGAACAGAGAATGGACTCAGACAATGCAGGACAGTGCAGCAGAAGTAACAATAGCTCGCCAGAACCTGAAGGAACTTCTGGAGATAGTGGACTTGAATGAGTACATCACAGTAGACACTGTAGACACTAGGGTTAGTACTCCACAAAAGTTATATGGAATAACACTGCGAATGGAGGGAGACATACCAAGAAAAGTGAAAGAACTCTTTTGGGAGAAACTTTCAAGGGGTTATGATATACTTCTAGCAGAAAAGGACTGGCCACCAAACTTTGTCAGTGAGTGCCCACATGGCGAGGACATCTTTATGCCAGCCTTCTCCAACCATATTCCAATTCACCTAAAATATACTTATGCCAGGAAATGGGCAGTTGCCCAGGCCCCAGCATTATACAAAAATCATGTAGGATGGGATGAGGACTCACCTCACCACAAAATACAGCTAAAAAAATCAACCTACTGCACAAAGGCAGTACCCAATAAAGCAAGAAGCTAAAAACAGGTCAGGGAGATCTTAGATCAACTTGAATACCAAGGGGTGATTGAAACATGCACCTCCTCAATGAACAATCCTTTGTTTCCTGTATCCAAACCAGACAATATATATCGTCTAGTTTTGGATTACAGACACTTGAACACTTGTTCCAAAACATTTGCAGTGCAAAATGCACATAGTACAGCATTAATGAATAACATTGTGCGTAAAAAATATAAAACCACATTGGACATTTCAAATGGTTTCTTTTGTCAAAACATAGCACCTGAAAGCAGGTACTAAACAGCTTTCTCAATAATGGGGACCCAGCGTCAATTTTGTCGACTCCCACAAGGGTTCAAAAGCAGCCCGGGGTTATTCTCAGCAAGGGGAACAGAGTTACTACAAAATTATGATAATGAGGCATTGTCATATGTCGATGACATCTATCTGACAGACGATGACCTAGATAGGCACTTGAATAAGGTGAGTACCATTATATTGGGCTTCGCCTCTGAGGGCTATAAATTCAACTTTAAAAAATCCAGAATTTCCCATCTCAATGTCCTTTTCCTAGGATATGAGCTTTCAAGTGAAGGCAAGAGCCTGGCAGCTAACGTTTTAGAAAAGTACGCGCTGCTCCAACCTCCAAAAACGCTGAAAAATGTACAATCCATATTGGGTTTCCTAAATTTTGGAAGAACTTACATTCTAAATTACGCAGAAAGGGTTAAACCTCTCTACGAATTAATCAAACCTGATTTTTCAACAAAACATTGGACACAAGAACACACAGAAATCCTGCGTTCACTCCAAGCTAACATGTTAGCAACAAATCACTTACAAACACGCGTAAATAAACGCAATTTAGTGATCCGAATAATTTCGGGTCAATGCGGATTCACCTATTTAACATTTAATGAGGGTGAAAAAGTACCAATAGCATACAAATCACATTTGTATACACAAGCAGAAATGCGCTTCACTTCAACAGAAAAAATACTGACAGCAGTTCAAACCGCTGTAGCAAAAGAAAGAGCTCTAGCTCAAGGGAAACGCATTATTGTCGTAACTCCAGTACCAGCCTTAGAGGCGGTTACAAAAGCGAGCATTCCAAATGCAAAAGCTCTACATCCTAGATGGATACAATGGGTTAATTCTCTTGCTGCAACAGATGTTGAATATGTTTTTGATCCTGATTTAAAAACACAAGCGTTCCTGCAATATGAAGATGAATGTCCTCTGCCCACTGAAATTCTGCCTCTCGATCAGTACGAATTTATAATTTATACTGACGGATCAGCACAACCCGCTACAGGGAGTAAGCAACCTTACAGTGCAGAGTGCGCAATCGTTAAAGGTCGCATGCACGATGGTAACTTCAGACCAATGGTCACTAAAACTCAATCTCTAGGAGATTGTACAGCTCAGCGAGCTGAACTACAAGCATTCAAACTGGCACTTGAAAATACAGGTCGCGAATTCCCCACACTTATAGTGTGCGATTCCTTTTACTGTGTTCAGTCATATAATTAATATATACAGAATTGGCTTCAAAACGGATTAAAAGATGCAAAAGGTGGCACAATAAAGCATAAAACGCTTGGGAACAAGTAGTTCAGTTGAGAAACGAACTACCAAAAGCTCACGTGATACACACGCTGAGTCATCAACGTGATGGCGTTCACGTTGCAGGGAATTCATTGGCTGATGAAGCCGCAAAGGGGGCTGTTCAAACGGCTTCCGTAGCTGCGATCACTCGTTCAAAAATGAGAATAGACAGTGAGATATTGTTGGCTGTCAATGCTTCAAGCAAAGGCAGTGGTGCAGCGTTACCAAAGAAATTTACACTCAAGTACTCTTATGTAATTGATGCGAACAACGTTCCTTTTGCTCGAATCCCTGGAGTGGGGGATAGGGTAATTCCAAACATGGAACGTAGAGCAGCTTTGATTTATAAAGCACATCTGGGGGAGGGTCTGTCACATCAGGGGATCTCTGAAACAATATTAACATTAAAAGAGATGTACTGGTGGCCTGGAATGAATACACAGATTGACATCTTCATCGACTGCAGAGACAGCAATAGATAGACTAGTGCAGAACGCCACCAGACACCAAGCTACAAGGTAGCTTGCCCAGTGCAGACACCATTGTTAGACAGCATTAAGCGATCTACGCGCAGGCGTCCCTTTGGGCAAATGCAATCCCACAAATGCTAACTCAAGGTTCCCATGGATGTGGCCTCAGCGCTCGGCTGACGCTCGAACTGTTATAAAATATTTGCGAGTCTTTATCGGCACATACGCAATTGGCACACGACATTCTGACCAGGGTCCTGCGTTTAGCTCTCGGGCTTACAAAGAAGCCATGGCCAGTTTGGGCGTAGCATTGCGGTACTCCTCTCCGTTTCATCCTGAGGGAAATTCTGTTGTGGAAAGGAAAAACCGGGACATAAAGCAGTCTATAACAGCTAGAGTATTAGGTTCGGGTGATGGGTGGGTCAAACATCTTTATGGGGTCCAACGCTCATTAAATAATTTGCCAAGAAGTTCTCTGGGGGGGGGTCACTCCATATGAGGTCCTATTTGGGACAAGAATGTGGGTTCCTGATCTCGAATGTAAAGGCACAGTGGTGGAAAATAAACCCTTTGATATCAAAGATCGTTTGGCTGTTTTACAGGATCTAAATGAACTAAGATCGAAACATAGCAACGTGTTCCTGAAGCCAACCACCACTGGGGAAAAACCGGCAGTCCCAGCAAGGCCTGTCTGGATCCCAAAAATTGGGGATCTAGTCAGAGAGAAGATTGCGGACAAGAAGGAATTTGGACCGTCTTCCAGACAACCAGTAACTGTCCTACCCGTCCACGGAACAAGAACAGTACTTCTGCCGCCCCTTGCTGGAAAAAAGATTTGTGTCAATCGACCTCATCAAACCACACTATGTGGCCAATACTAAATAGTAGGCCTCGTGGACTCCGACCTAGTAGCAGACGCACTCCTCTCACTACTATCCAAGAGGTTCAGACTGAAAGACTCATAACCATCGAGAATTCAGCAGTAAGAGATGAAGGACTAGGCAACAATGCTATGGAACTCATCCCTCTTGAAACTCAAGTAACAGTTCGTCCAGATACACCTGTCTACACCAATGTAACATGTGATCAACTGGTTCCAGCGATTTCGACGAATCCTGATGCAATTCCAACAATTGACCGAACTGCTTCTGGCTACTTCATTAACTTTGATACGTTTTCTGAGGATCCAAGTGAGCCTGAAACGACGCCAGCCCTAAAAACTTTCAAACAACAAGTACAAGACCTTTTTCATTTCCTGAAAGAGACTTATCTGGTTTCACCATGAATAGAACTATGGATTATTAGATCTGGAATATTTTTCTTTCTGCTTTGGTTATGACTCTTAGCGTGCTTATGAATGGCAGATACATTCGTTTGGAAACAAAGTAAAAATGTGAACTTACTTTTAAAACCACACAAATCTTCCCATCGTGAAGCAAGAGACTTGTCAGCAGTGAACATCACAGCCGTTCCTATACAGGATGGTATAGTTTGGGACAAAACCGATTTCGACATATTCGGCCCGACGGAACTTTTGAAGATTCCACATTTACTTAAAATTTCATTAAGTGACTTTATTACCTCCAGTACCTATTCTGATGATTGGGACTTTGAGACTGTTAAAACATGATGTCTGATCTAGAAAGGTCTGCTGCGTTCTCTAACAATGAAAACTTTGAGGGCTCATCAGACTACGAACAGCTTTATTGTTACAACCACTATGGTCATCATTTCTTGCATAAATCTGCAACACCTAGAAATGTTTTTATGTTTAACCAATGGGAACATTGTCCTACACCACCAAAGGGTAGTTCAAAAACGTTTGCAAATAAGTTTCCATATTTTTCAGGGTACAATACATCTGATCCAGAAACATTTTACTATAAGAGTGTAAAACAAAACAGGACAGAAAATTATGTTAACTAATACAAAACAGATTTATTCTGCAGCCTTTATTGCCCAACTGTCTAGACAAGGGTTTGACTTTTGGAAAGACACAATCAACACAAAATCTGTCTGGGGTTCTAAAGATTGGCAAGTGCAGGGGATAGAAGCTTTATTTAGAGCCCGTATCATCCCACATCAAATAATGTTTTTGAATGACACTGTGCAACAAACGTCTTGCCTTGGATTAGCCAAGATCAAAGACATGAACACACCTTCTGAACCAACACCTGCAAGTAATAGCACTACACAGGGAGCGGTCACAGTAGACACAATACTACAAAACAACAGATCAGATCCTGATTGGGAAAAATGGTTGCTCTGGCCCACAGACACAAACATCTGTCAAGAAAGATTCCTGAATAGAATACAGGGCTTTACTATCCATAGACCAGACCCACGTTATGTTCAACGACAACATCGGGGGGTAGTAACAACATACAGTGTAGGAAAATTGTGCCTCGACTGGTTACAAAAATCTACACTCGAGGATGTGAAACAACACTTATCTTTACTTACAGAAGACGCAGACCTTAGGGATTTCTTGCTAGGACCAAGAAAACCGCGTCAAAAACGTTTCATATATGCCGGCATTTATGCTGCTTATAATGAAATATGGAAGGTTTCACAGGCAGAGGCCGCAGAAAGAATACGTGAGCTTGATCGTATTAACTTAGAGAAATCTCTCACTGTGGTCGACAATGGGTTAACAACTTTGTCATCCAGAATTTATTCACTGGACAACATTGTATCCTCTGCTATTGACATACTGGAACAAGATTTAGCCATGTTACAACAAGGCCAATCTCAGTTACGTTCTATTATGTTATTAGGCTGGACGCTGCAATCCTTGCGTGCAGGCTATGTGCCTTAGCGTTTTATCAACACGTCGTCTCTGTTTTCAGAATACAATCTCACGGATAAACAGGTCGAACTGGCGCAAAGGGGAGCAAAGTATACAGTGCTGAGCATTGAAAAACTGGAAAAATTATCATTTACGGTAGCAGAAAAACCAGCTACAGAATGGCTTATCCATGGCAAAACAACTCTGACCGTCACTACTTTTCATTTTCAGTATTGCCTCAAACAAATGCAAGCAGGCAAATATGAAAGGTTGGGTAAAGAATACATTAAGACATCCTGGGATTTACCTTACGAATACAGATGTTGGAGTGGGGATCGTGAAGTGTTTCTAAGCGGTACACACTGTGAAAATGCACTGAGCGGTTCACTCGTATGTCAGGACATTTCTTTACACGGGGCTTGTAATGGTTCTGTGGCAAACTTGTCCTGCCACCTGAAGGGTACACCAGCTGCTGTGATTAATCCAGCGTTTGGCCAACTTTCTAACAGGAGTTACCTCATGTTGAATCATCAGAGTTGCTGTGGCATGTTGCCAGGAATCCCATATCTGGTAACGGTTAGCTCCAGGGTTACTTGTTGTATGCAAGTATTGTTCCCCCAAATAGACACAGTCAGGGAGTCGCCTCTATGGCCTTCATTGAATGTTTCTTTTATACGTTTTGATACTTTAAGCAGAATGAAAGCCATGCTTTTACAACAAACCGTGCCTTTGACCTCGGCCAAAGAAACCTATGATCTACAAATTGCAAGGACTTTGGCTGAGATACAGGCTCTAATTCGTACAAACTGCCCTATACATTTCGTAGAAATGATGGGACGTATCTTAAACATGTCTGATACGAGCGGGATTGTACATGTATTTAAGACCATCTGTTCAGGACTGTTAACACCTTTTCAGGCAGTCCTCGGAATCATTCCAAACTTTGTGCATTCGGTGTTTGGTGGTGTGCCATTAATTCTAGCACTCGTTGCAGGAATCCTGTTTTTATTCCTACTACTACGCTATGGCAATCCTATCAACCGGCGTCACTCCCAGCAATTTGGAGAAGGCTCTCCTAGAACGGAAGTGCCGTGAGCGCATAGTGCAACTTTTGGGCATACCTCGTCTACGGGAACTTAATACAACATGGTTTCTGTCATTTAGACCAATCTGGCAAGATTGCATCTTACATGTTCTACGCTGCCTGCTTTGCGGTGAAGAATGCGTGCTAGACATCTGTCTAACACTCCCATCAGTCATGCCAATGGATATCGATACTCTGCTGGACCCGATAACGGCCCATGCTCTGTGTTGTCCCCAGAGGCTACCAATCCTGATGACGGCATTCGTTGAGATCTCACAGACGCTTCCTGCTGCTGCTGAGGTACGAGATGGATCAACAGGCACACAGATAACGGACGCGAACATT
This sequence comes from Calotriton arnoldi, assembly GCA_963921515.1. Classification (NCBI taxonomy): domain Eukaryota; kingdom Metazoa; phylum Chordata; class Amphibia; order Caudata; family Salamandridae; genus Calotriton; species Calotriton arnoldi. Next base: position 225,161 of record CAWUFW010006207.1, read on the forward strand.
GCTGCGGCATCCCATGCTGAAGGCGATGCTTCACATCTCTCTGCAGTTAACCTTCTAAACGAGGTGTTCCAACTGTCACCGACATCGGTAGACGATCTTTTGTCTACACCAGTAGATGATTTCATGTTTACACCAGACCCATACACTGACTTTGTTTCGGCTCACAGTGTACCGGGGAAGCAATGAATTTGGCCTCCATATTTTTAAAACAGAACTAAACTTGGAACTCTTCCTAAAAATTGAATTTTTTTCTCTCTCTATTTTTGAAAATACATGGCAATTCAATCTGCTTACAGTAGAACTATTCATATAGAACGGACTTCTTTGAATACTTCCAGGGACACATTGTCACCTTATTTACCACAATTTCATTTAGTACCATGTTATGAAATGGCTTAGATTTTTGAATACTTGTCAACCATTTCGTAATATGTATATATTTCTGTTTATTCATTCATGTTGCATTTTATTTCCGATATATGCTTAGAATGAAAAAATGCTTTAAAATGTACAGTACCTATTGCATTACATGTTTAGCAACAGTTTTTTTAAAACTTCTTTTAATATGCTTTTAGAAATGTTTTTAGCAACGTGGTACTCAGTTTAATGTTTAGCATTTAATGTTTAGCATTAGCATTTAGTATTATCGTTCATTCAAAAGTGGAGTGGGTGTTGTATTCCGCTCTAGGTGTCCGTATATAGGTTTTCCTGATACATGTCCTTATATAGGCACAATTCGCATTGCCCTTATATAGGTATAAGATCCCAGTCCTTATTTAGGCATTAGCCATGCTATACAAATACAGGCATGGTCACCTACATCCGTCCACCCCAAAGTCACAACGAGTTCTTAGAAACCAGACCCTTAAGCTCTTGGGAGTTCCCCTAGCACAGGATTATTGATTTCTCCAAGAACTCATTTATTATGCATGAACCGCTATTCCTTAAGGGTTCATTCCTGACGTCTTCCTCTGCCCGACTTTACGTCAATGCTAACATTCCAAGGCACCTACCGGGTATAAATATACCTTCCCTTGCCCAAGCAAATAGGAGGAGACCTCGACTTTAGAGGAGCCCGTGTCCCGGCCTGACGCACTGACAAGAGACGCTGTCATCCCTGCTCGCAGAGAATCCAGCTTCCAGAGTTCTGACTCCCTTCGCGGGGTGTTAGAGTTCGAGACCCGGAAAGAGATTCACACCTCTCTCATTCTCAAGGTATGGAGCTGTCTAGAACCTAGAGGGACTCTTGGCATACCAGACTTGGCATACCATACTATAGAATACATCACCTACTTCTTACCTTGCATTACAATTAGGTTAGGTACACTGGGGTAGAACTAGCTAGAGAAGCATCTTATGAGTACTCGCATTTTTAGCTTATGTTATTTATGTATATGAATATATGTGCCATAGCTAAAAGATAATGCTAGTGCAGTATTATTTCTTTCTACTGCTTACGCTGTACATAATATATCTCGCATACTGTCTTATGATTGTAACAGCTCATATCTCTTACACGAGAAACAAGACTGTTCAATAAATCCTTTTATTGAAACGCCCGTCTATTCTTTCTGTGTAACTCTGAAGAAACTAAGCATGCACGATTAGCTGAGTGAAACTGTTATCTGTTGTTTCCACGATTCTGAGAGTGTTCCGATTCTAAAGGGAAACAAAGTTGTCATGTTTATGCGGTTGCCAGAAACTACTCCCTTCTTGTTTACAAGGAGTTTCTAGTGGCCTCTGAGTTAGCTGGTACAAAGTAATTAAGTTTAATATACTGGATAGGGGCATACTGACCTCAGTCCTATGTCAAATCTATAGGGTATATTATTCCAATGCGCAGAGCCTATTAGGGAAATAGGAACTACACTACAGCGCCACGTCCGAGTTCAGACGCCATTCGTGATCCATCATGCACCGGCGGCTGAGTTCGTCCGCCCTGGCGTTCAGAGAACCTGCCAGGCGTTGAACCACCGAGGACATGCCTTGATGTTCCAGCCATGTCCAGAGGCGGAGAGCCTCCTGACAGAGGGTCCACGACCCCACCCCACCCTGTTTGTTGCAATACCACACAGCGGCGGTGTTGTCCGTGAACACCTGCACTACACTTCCCCGGACAGAGGGAAGGAATGCCTTCAGTGCAAGTCGGATCGCCCGAAGCTCCAAAAGGTTGATATGGAGCCGGGACTCCGCCGGAGACCAGAGGCCTTTGATCTCCGCCTCTCCCATGTGGCCGCCCCATCCCAGGAGGGACGCATCCGTCACCACTGTGGGCTCCGGTTGGGGAAGGGAGAGGGATCTGCCATTGACCCAATCGCGATTCGTGAGCTACCACTGCAATTGTCGTGCAGTGCCCTCCGACATCTGGACGTGATCGGACAGGTTGCCCTGATGCTGTGCCCACTGGAACTTCAGGTCTCACTGCAGAGCCCGCATATGCTATCTGGCATGATCCACTAGCAGGATGCAGGAGGCCATCAGGCCCAGTAGCCGGAGGGTCATCCTGACCGAAACCCGGGATAGAGACTGAAAGATCGGAATCATAGCCTGAATATCCCGGACTCGCTGCTCGGGAGGATAAACCCGAAACTGCGCCGAGTCCAGAACCGCTCCGATGAAGAGGAGCTTCTGAGAGGGAATCAGGTGCGACTTCTGCACGTTGATGGAGAACCCCAGCAAATGCAGGAGGTCGGCCGTAGTCTGGAGGTGGGAGATGACTGCCTGAGGCGAGCCCGCCTTCAACAACCAGTCGTTGAGATAGGGGAAGACTGGAACCCCTGATCTGCGCAGATGAGCTGCGACCACCGCCATCACTTTCGTGAACACCCGAGGGGCGCTGGTAAACTGAAAGTGCTCGTGGCCTACCGTGAACCGCAGGTAACGCCGGTGGGCCGGGGATGTGGAAATATGAGTCCTGCAAGTCGAACGCTACCATCCAGTCTCCAGGGTTGAGGGCAGACAAGACCTATGCTAGCGTCAACATCTTGAACTTCTCCTTCCGGAGGAAGCGGTTGACGTTCCTGAGGTCCAAGATAGGACGCAGGCCCTTGTCCTTCTTGGGGACCAGAAAGTAGTGGGAATAACAACCACGACTTACTTCTGGCCCAGGAACGCGCTCGATGGCCCCTTTGGCCAAGAGGGCCGTGACTTGCTGCTGAAGAAGCGCAAGATGGTCCCCCGAAATGCGGTGGTACTGAGGTGGCATGGCTGGAGGGGTAGTCTCGAAGGGGAGGGAGTAGCCCATCGGACGATTTGCAGCACCCACCTGTCCGAAGTGATGGTGCGCCAGTGGGGGAGGTGATGGCGTATCCTGCCACCCACTGGCGTGTGATGGGCCTGAAAGCTCGGACTAGGAAGGCTTTGAGGTGGATGCTGCGGGGGTGGAGGTGGACTGACTCACCCGCTGGCCCCCTGCACCGCCTCGGCGGTGCCCACGTCCGCGCTGTTGGTTCTGCGCACCCCTGTGGCTCTTATACGAACGTGCTGGGGCACCCCTTCCGTGGCCACGAAAGGAGCGAAAAGCAGAAGGCGGAGGGCACATGGTGGTAAGTCCCAAGGACTTGGCCGTAGCCCGTGAGTCCTTGAAGCGCTCCAACGCACTATCTGCTTTGTCGCCGAAAAGGCGACGGCCATTAAAGGGCATGTCCATCAAAGAGTTTTGGACATCCCCTGAAAAGCCAGTTGTCCTCAGCCAGGCATGGCGACGGAGCGCCACTGTCGTGGAAATCGCTCAGCCCAGCGAGTCGGCGGTATCAAGCCCACAACGAATGGCGAACTTGGCTGCATCTCTCCCTTCCGCCACAGCTTGGGAGAGTACTGTCCGGGCCTCCTCCGGACAGTTGGGCAGCACCTGCGCAACCACGTCCCACACAGAGTGGGAATAGCGGACCAAGAGGCATGCAGTGTTCACCGACCGCAGCCCTAGACTGGCAGATGAAAACAGCTTTTTGCCAAGCTGATCCAGTCTCTTGGATTCCCTATCCGGAGGTGCGGTAGGGAACGCGCTCTGGGAAGTGGAGGCTTGGACGACCAAGCTCTCAGGGGTGGGGTGTTGGGAAAGGAAGAGGGGATCACCCGGGGCCGGGCGATGGCGTCTGGCCACGTTCCTATCCACAGGAGCCCCTGTGTTGGGCCTGGACCAAGTGCCCAAAAGAACGTCTGAAAGTGCGTCATTAAAAGGCAGCAAGGGCTCCGAAGAGGTTGCCGCCGGCTGAAGCACTTCCGTCAGGAGGTTAGTCCTGACGGCCACTGTAGGGAGGTGGAGAGCCTCAGCCGCCCTACGCAACACCACTGCATAACTAGCTCCCTCCTCCGTAGCCACGGTAGGAGACAACATGCCAAGGTCAGGTGAGGTGTCAAGACCGCTGGCATCCCCCAAATCCTCTGCCCAGTCCGGGTCATACTCACACTGTTGTGTGAAAGGGTCCTCAGACCCCTCCCAGTCCTCCCCTTCCTCCGAAGTCTGTGAAACTGGCTGAAAATAAGGAGGATGGACATGGAGATAGAATAACCCCATCGACGCTGGTCCGGTGCCGTATCCGCTTCGGGGCTGAAACCGGGGACGACGACATCGGTGACACCGGACGACGTCGGAGGTGGTGCCGTAGGAGGGGTCGATGCCGGTGGAGGTGTTATTAGATCAACCGGCATCGACCGAGATCCAGGCCTGGATCCAAGAGAGTCCTGGGGCGCTGGGACCGAAGTAGACGGCGGCGCCGAGGCCGGAGCCGTCGGCAGTGGAAGGGCAGGACTCCCAGTCGGGCCAGCGGGGCCCGAAGGCGCACCGGCGGGGCCAGTCGGCCGAAAGAGTCGGCCCATGGCAGCAAGAAATTCTTGCACCTGTGCAGGCGTCGCCGACGGACCCGGGAAGAGCGGGTAGACCGGCAGCGACGTCGCAGGCTCCGCCAGAGCCGCGGGGGTGGCACCACCCGCTCCCTCAGCCGCGACGGGCGAGGGGAAGTCCTAGAGCGACGACGCTTCTTCGACTTCTTCTTGGAATGCTTCGACTTACCTGACCCAGAGTGCGAAGACTTAGATCCAGACGAACGATGGTGATGGCTCCGCGACCGGTCCCTCGACCTCCCACGGGACTGGGACCTTGAGCGGCGCGGAGCCGACTGCCGGACTTCCAGTAACTTTCGGGACTGCTCCCGCAAAGTCTTCGGCGCCATGGCCCGGCAGTCGGGGCACGACTTGGGGTCGTGGTCACTCCCCAGGCAGTAGAGACACACGCGGTGGGGGTCCGTCACCGACATCATGCGGTGACTGTCCCCGCAGTTCTTGAAGCCGGGCATCCCTACGACACCAGGAGTCGTATCGACTCGAAAAGGATGAGACAAAAAGCCTAGAAAAACTTAGTCAAAAATTGACTAGGGGTACCGCTCTCTCCGGATCTGCGCTTGCTGGCGCGGAAAAAGAAAGAACTGACGTCAGCGCGAGGGCGGCGTCTAAGTAGCTCCAGCGACGTCATCTCGGCGACCACGACGCCAACAACGGACGCGGAGCCTTCCGACGCGCAGGGGTACTGCTGACGAAAACTTTCCGGATCCAGTCTGACGCCTGGGGGTAATTCTAAGGTAAGGAATCTATCACTATGTGTTTCTTTCAGATTATGTAACTTCTGCTTTGGATCGTGCCTCTCCTTCATAGTTTCAATGATCTGTTCTGGTACCGAAATGGATGCTTCCGGTGCTGAACTTGGTTTTAAGAGGTGGAGGAGTGTGTGCTCGGTGCCGATGAGGCAGCTGGTTTACTCTGCACCAAAATTGGTCGGCTCAAAGTAGTAAATTTCGGCTTGACTTTAGGTGCCGGGTCAGAGGGCGGGCATCCTTAGCAGATTCTCTATGCCGACCATGGCCTGACAGCAGTGCTGACCCGGGAGCCATAATTTCTGTGGAAACTGAAAGTCATTTAGTGAGTTGCACTTAGGTACTCATTGCGCCTTGTACCGAAGGCAAGTACTGAATTTGTAGGCCAGACACTATATCAGGTTTGGATGCTGAGTCTGAAACGGAAAAAGCCTCTTCAGGTGCCGTAGCCTCGTGCAGCTCCTCCTCCGTGTGTTCGACATCATTCTCACCAAAGATGTTGGGTGTCTCCTCCAGATCTCAGAGCTGCATCTCTTTCCGACACGCATGGCGGTCCTACAATGTTTTCTTCGATCGAAAAGATCGACAGGCTTCACAATTTTCTTTGTTGTGGTCAGGAGAGAGACAAAGGTTGCAAACTTGAAGGTCTGTATGTGGGTATTTTGAGTGGCAGTTGGGACAGAAGCGAAATGGAGTTCAGTCCATCAGCACCACAGAGTTCGAGGCATTGCTTCTGTTTTCGAAAGGTAACGCGAACGAAAACAATACAGATAAGTAAAGAAGTGATTAACAAACCGAAGGATACCCGAAAGCAATCCAAAGTCTCACATACATCGGTTTTCCTCTTCAGTCAATACTAACATATTCAAGAACTATGGGCATGTTATTGCCTTAAGTTAGGTAGACATGTACTGTGGCTGTGGAGACCAAATCACAGTGAATTTATCTTGTGTTCGTTTTCTTAGACACAGCATGGATTGAAGCCTGTAGTTTAAGAAGGGGAAATTGTTTCGTTACACACTGGGTTTGTTTTGGGAGTCATCGAAAAACCAACAAAAGTGGGGGGTAGCCAAGCAGCCAAATATGGACTCCCGATGCCAGCTAAGATCCACCTGCCAGCACTACTTCTTAAGAGTGACATTAAGATCTTCACCACCCGCGATTTGAGCATCGAAAGGCTCCTGCAGCTTACAAGACTGGCTGGGCCATGTCCAGGGAGGCGTTGGCGTCTACCCTAAGGAGGGTAGCTCTTTGGCACAGAAACCACTAAACGCTGTGGTCCTGCCGATGAGCAGCTGCAGCCATGAATTAGCAAGAGGCAGGGGAGGTCCATGGCACACAAGCGATGGACCTGGAGGGACGCAAGGAAGAACGGCCCTATCAGTCCGCACTACAGTCACCATCCAACATCAATTTATAAAAATAGACTGCATTTTTAGCACCCTCAACGAAAAGATCCATCGGGCTGGAGAGGGGGGGGTTTGGGGGGTCAGGGGATGGGGGCAATGCAATCTAGAATTTACAAGGTATTGTAAATCAAGTTATTTTACTCAACCACGAACAAACATTGGCAAATTCAAAGATTTTGACACAGAGAAAGTTTTTCGCCAAAATATTAGGGCTAGTTGTAATGCGGTCACTTAGAGACACTTTAGGAAACCAACTCTAGTAGGGAGCCAGTCGGGGGACCAGCAAAGTCCTCAGAAACAGCCCAGCAGGAAGAGGAGTCCTCAGTCAATTCCAGGCACTTTTATCATTTGCAGGGCTTTCCAATGTATGTGGACCTGATGCAAGGGATGAAGGATGCAGAAGATTCTTGAAGGATGCAGAAGATGCTCAAATGATGCAATATGGTCGACGGGGGCCTTTCTGAGGCTACTCTTCGGTCTACAAAGGGGGTGAGGTGATCCTGGACACAGAGTTGAGGTCCCACGAAGTCCACTTGGTGCTCGCAGAAGCCCAGTCGCCACTGGCCTACCGGTTGCCCAGTATCACGGTCACAGGCCAGTCCTTCCTGGGTCGATAATTTGTCCCCTGGGGGTCCCAGATGCAATACGACGACACTCGCAATTTCAGCGAACTCGGTTGCAACTCGGTTGTACGTCGGGTTCTGGTCCCTGGTGCTGCATGGAAGCATTTGGCAGCGGTTTGAAGATTTTGGGCTACCAAATTGTCCCATCAGGCTTCTCAGCTGTTGTGTCCCTGTGCTGTGAACAGGAGGCCAGCTCATTGACCCTTGGAGCCTCTTGGCTTTGCTGGGCTCTGGAGACGACTTCTCCTTGTGCTGGACACAACAAGCACAGTCTCTCTCCTTTGCTAGCCACCAGGTTCAGTCCAGGCCGGTGCAGCCTCTCTTTGATGGTTCCGCAGTGCAGCAAGCCAGTCCTCCTTCGAGTCCAGTCGAGAACTGAGTTTGGAGTACCCTACTTATGCTCAGCAAATGACCTCAGGGCAAGATACAGTTGGCACCCAATGAGCTACCAGGTTCCCTTCCACTTGATGACCACTTCATGCGAAGTGTGGCATCAGGGGAATCCCCGGATGCACTATTCTGCTCATTCCGATATGGCAGGACCCCTCTTCCGGCGTGTGGCGCGCCCTAGCCAAACCCAGAGGCGAGGCTACCTAGGGCGCTACACACCCCTGGAAAACAAGTTTGACAACTGGTTTCCCCTCTCCTGTCCCAAGTGCCAGCTTGTTTGCCTGAACAATGGAGCAGCCCCTCTCCCAAGTATAACCATTTTGAACTTCAAAGGTGGCTTCTCCTTTGAACTTTGCCTTTTGGGCCAACACCTGTGTGACTTCCTGTAGGAGAGAAGTGACACCTCCTTCCAGAGCAGGCCCCTATTTTATCCTTTCCTGGGAGTAGTTAGCATGTCTTCCCAGGAGGACAGAAAGCTGTCTCGTCTACAGGATCTCGTGTGCAGCCAGTATTTGCATAGGGGACTAGAGGCAACAAAGTGGCAACTTTGCTAAACTTGCACACTGCAACTTGTTACATTAATTTTGGCCTGAGAATCAAGTAGGTCTTAATTTAGTGAGTTGCTTGATATTTTGGATGACCAACTTTGATCGCACCGTTCCAGAGTTAGCACAGTTGAGGGGTCAGTGTGTAACTCTGCACTTGCCAACTGGGCGACCAAGCTTTGCTATAGTAAAAACAACAGTTTCACATTTTACTATCAGAGCATGTAAAATTACATCTTCTGACCATTGATTATATTGCGCCCTGCCTTAGGACTCGATAGGCCTGCCATCGGGGTGACTTACACATATACCAGGGGAAAGCCTGGCTTTGCCATTCCTTTAAATGGCAAAGCCAGGCTAGCAGATAAAACCGGTCTTCCAACCTGCAAATGGCAGGCTGGGAGTCTTTTTTTTACTTGTGTCCCCCCAGGGTGGGACAACCAAAACTGCACTCACTGGGGGGACCCTCTAACTTACATGCCCTGTGTCCCATGGGTACCATTTGATGGGGACTTATAGGTAAGCTAGCTCAGCCAACTGGGTAAAAGTCAATTCGACATACCAGGGCAAGGGCACAGGTACAGAGGTCTGGTTAGCAGACATCAATGCACTCTCAGAGTAAAAAAAAAACAGCAGTATCAGTCCAAAAACTTGGGAATGACAATACAAAAAAAAGGACATTTCCTTACATGGCCCCCCTCCAGACGAAAGGATGAACAACTAACCCTTGTCCTGGCGGTTCTCATTATCTAAGTGGAAGAACCTGGAAAGGCCATCAGAATTGGCATGGTCAGTCCCAGGTCTGTGTTCCAAAGTGAAGTCCATACCATGTAGGGAAATGGACCACTTCAACAACTTGGGGTTCTCTCCTCTCATCTGCATCGACCATCGAGGCCTGAGGTCGGATTGAACTCAGAAGTGAGTCCCAAACAGGTAAGGTCTCAGCTTCTTCAGGGACCAAACCACAGCAAAGGATTCCCTCTCAAGGGCACTCCAAAGCTGCTCTCTGGAGAGGAGTCGTCTGCTAATAAAGGCAAACTGGCGAATCCTGGCCCAAATCATTCACTTGTGGCAACACGGTTATAATCCCATGTTCAGAGGCATCTGTCTGAACAATGAATTCCTTACTGAAGTCCGGTGTCTTCAGGACAGGTGCTGAGCACAGAGCCTCCTTTAGAGTGTCAAAAGCCTTTTGACACTGCTCAGTCCAAATAACATTTCTGGGCTGTTTCTTCGAGGTTAGTATAGTTAGTGGTGCCCCTATGGTACCAAAACCCTTCACAAAACTCCTGTAGTATCTAGTCAGACCAAGACAGGCTCTTACTTGGGTATGGGTTTCTTTAGCTTCCTAGGCTGGAATGTCTGGATTTTGGGCTTCAGAGGTTGTACATGGCCTTCACCAACTTGGTGGCCAAAGTACATAACAGAGCCTTGCCCTATTCAGCGCTTACTTGAATTTACAGTCAGGCCTGCCTGCTCCAAGGCCCGAACCACTTCTTTGAGGTGGACCAGGTGATAGCCCCAGGTGGACCTATACACAGTAATATCATCAACATAAGTTGCAATGAAATTGTCCAGACCTGAAAGTACTCTGTTCACCAACTTCTGGAAGGTGGCAGGTACATTTTTCAATCCAAAGGGCATCACTTTGAACTGAAAGTGGCCTTAAGGTGTTGAAAAAGGAGACCTCTCCTTGGCTCCTGGTATGAGGGCTATCTGCCAATAACCTGATGTCAGGTCAAAGGTGCTCAGATATTTGGATGCCCCAACTTATCAATGCGCTCAACAGCTCTTGGTCTGAGGTGGGCATTTGTCTTAGTGACTTGCCTGAGGCCCCTATAGTCCACACAGAACCTCATCTCAGACTTCCTACCTTTGGGGTTGAACTTGAGCACCAGTACCACAGGGCTGGTCCAAGGTCTGATGGAGGGCTTAATCACCCCCAACTCCAGCACTTTAGCAACGTCAGGTTTGATGCTGGCCTTGACCTGGTCAGACAACCTGTAGGTTTTGCTTTTGACAGGTAAGCTGTCACCGATGTCCACATCATGGGTACACCAGGTTGTTAGATCTGGGGTCAAAGAGAACAGTCAGGCAAACTACCTCAGTAACTGACAGCAGTCCCTTTGTTGCCGTTCTGTTAAGTCGGAGGAGAGCGCTACTCCTTCTACACTTCCATCCTGGGCATTAGAAGATAAGAGGTCAGGGAGAGGGTCACTCTCTGCTTCTTCCTCCCCTCCATCTGTCACCAACAGCATGGTGAGGTCTGTCCTGTCATGGTGCAACTTGTGCTTGTTCTCATGGATGACCATGACAGGTCCTCTGGAGGTACCCACGTCTACCAAGTAGGTGATTTCCCCCTTTTCTCTATAATGGGGTGTGGCCCAGTCCACTTGTCCTGCAGTGCCCCGGGTGCCACAGGCTCCAAAAACCATACCACCTTTCCTGGCTGGTATTCAACCATAGAGGACTTCTGGTCATACCAGTGATTCACAAACTCCTGTCAGGCCTCCAAATTCATATGCGCCTTCTTCATATACTCAGCCATCCTGGAGCAAAGGCCAATCACATAGTCCACTATGTACTGCTTGGGTTCGTTCCTAGGCGAATAGTAGGCATGGGAGAAGGACGTAACATCTCCTCCGTAGTATCTCAAGCAACCCTAGGATTATGCCTTTCAAGGCCTTGTTGCATCTTTCAACTAGACCATTACCGTAGGTATTGTAGGGGGGGTGAAAAGTTAAGCCCCACCACACTCATCCAACATGGCTTTCAGATAGGCAGACATAAAATTTGAGCCCCTATCTGAGATCACCTCCTTAGGGAACCCTACCCTGGTGAAGATTCCAGGAAGGGCTCTTGCCACCTCAGGGGCAGTGACTGTCCTAAGGGGAATAGCTTCAGGTTATCTGGTGGCATGGTCCACTAGCACCAAGATAAATCTAATCCGAGGCTGTTAGCGTGGTCTAAGGGACCAACAATGTCAATCTGCACCCTCTGAAAGGGAGTCCCCACCAATAAAAGTGGTATCAGGGGAGCCTTTGGTTTCCCCTCCCCTGCCTTGCTACTGGCTTGGCAGGAGCGACAAAACTCCTTGACCTTCTCAGACATCTGGGACAGGTAAAAGTGATCTAACAGGCTATCCCAGGTCTTCGTCTGCCCCAGGTGTCCAGCTAAAGGGACATCATGGGCCAGGTTAAGGAGGAACTCCCTGTACTGCTGAGGTACCACCAGTCTCCTGGATGCCCCAATTTGGGGTCCTTTGGCTTACTGTACAGGAGCCCCTCCTCCCAGTATACCTTATGGGTACCACTGGTATTCTCTTGTTCCTGTCTGACAGCTAACTGTTGCAGGTGTTCTAGAGTAGGGTAGTTCTTTGTCCATTACTCAAGTCCTTACAAAAGGCAACCCCTGCTCCACGGGGTTCTGTCTACTCTGGCATGTTTCCAGGAGCAGTGTCTCCGGCAGGCACCAGGCCTTCCTCCTGAGCATTCAGCTCCTTCTAGGCCTGTGGACCTTTGGAGGCTGGGTGGTCAACCTTCCTGCCCCTCTTCTTGGCTTTGGAGGCATGGTCCATAGTTTCAGGCTCCAGGATCCCACGACTCTCTCTCAATGCCTTCTGTGCACTTGTAGTAACACTCACCCATTCAGGTAGGTCCAGCATGGTACCTCATCTCTACTTCTGCCCAAGCAGAGGTTTCCAGGTCATTCCCCAGTAAGTATTCTACAGGGATGGCAGAGGACACAGCTACCTTCTTTGGGCCAGTAACTCCTCTTCACTCAAAGTCAACCACAGCCATAGGGTGTGACTTTGTGACACTGTCAGAGTTGATGCCATGGTCACACTGGCACCTGTATCTCGCAGAGCATTTGCTTCCACCACATTGATTTTTGGCCACTGTTGATATTTCTCCATATTAGGAGGCCAGTGAGGCAAAGGTTCAATGTTCTCCCCACCCAGGGACACTAAGGTGGCCTCTGTGTACCCTTTAGGATCTCTAGGGGCAATCTCCCATTCAACCTCTACTCTGGCCAAATCCTTGGACTGCTCACCAGTGGGTTCTTTTTTGGTGAACACCATCTACCCTCTCTCTTGTGCCGTGGTAAACTGCAGAAAAACACACCCCAGCCTACAAGGGGTCAAACTTCTTTGCCCGATACCCTACTCTCCTTGGAGTGAGATGTGCCTCAGGGCTTTCCCACCCCGCCTTTAGCATCTTAATTAGGGGCAATCCATTAAGGCAACCTTACATCAGGGGCACCCCTGTTGACCCCTCCAGTTACCATTAAGCTGCCACAGTCTTCTTTGGGGTCTAACCTTAGTCTGGCCCTCCTCTCTTCTAGGGCCAATCTTCTTTCAGCCAAGGCTAAGGCTATTTCCTCTAGGTCCAGTGCTGCCAGGCTCTCTTGCAGGGACCTCTGGCTAGTGATGGAGACTGCTCTAGAAGCCACCTTTGGTCTGATGGAGGGGGCAGGCTTGCATCTGCTCCCCCAGGATAATGTTGGCATCATCCTCCACATTATCCTCTTCCCCACCACTTTAGGGCAATTCCCTCCCCAGGCGTGGGGGTACTCTGTGGGCCTTTTCCCAAGCTTTGAGGGTCCTGATCAACACATTTTTCCTGGCCTTGGCTCCCATGTTGATCTTCCTGTCCCTACAGAAGGTTCTCAGCTCATCACTCTTGTATGAGGATAGGTTGGCCATATCAGCCCCCATGTTTCCTTGCTTGGAGTAGTGGCTTCTAAACTTTGCCAAAACATTTTGAGAATTTTCTCAATTCTTTAGAAACTCTGCTACAACTTCCCAACCTTTTTCTCACTGCTGGAAGTTGATGAGAATCCTTTTGAACAGTCCTTTTTTAACTCGACAACCACTTAACAACTGCTTGGGAGGCACAAGAACTTATCTATCGGTGTCCTCTCTAGGCGGATTCTCAGTGTCACAACCGTATGGTACTGCTAAACACAAGTTCTGGATCCCACCGCTATGCACCAATGTGAGGAAATTAACTTTATTATATGGTGTGGTTATGCACCCTCACTGTGTAATACACTTATTAACCCCTTTAGGACCCTTAGGTTTCGTTTGTCAAACCATCAGCTCAAACCTAGGTAGCTGTCTGAGTAGCAAGTCTTATACAAAGGAGCAAATGTAAACCATATAAACAGCACCAAAAAACCTGAGGAAGAAAGACACAAGAAATTTGCCACCAATTAAAAAAATACACTGTATTTTTAGACATCACAACGAAAAAGATTCACCAGAAGGTTCCGGAAATATAGATTTTACAAGGTAGAGTAAACATGCATTTTTTATCTAACCACAAGCGAGCATTAGTAAATTCAACAAATTTGACACCTTTAGATTTTTAACTAAAACGTCTGGGCAAGTTGCATTGAGGTCGGTTAGAGTTACTTTGGCCGACCAACTCCAGCGGGGAGTCAATCATGGGGACCAGCAAGGTCCACAGAAACAGTTTCCTCAAAGTTAAAAAGCAGTCTTCAGTGAGTTCCAGGCACATTTCTCCCTGTGTCTAAAAACACAGAAATCATTGAATAATGATAACACTCCTGAGGAGTGTTGAAGAGCTCAGGATTGTGTTGATGGTTCAGAAAAAAGGGAACTAATGTCTGTATGCCGACGCAGGTGCTTTAGGAAATCTGTGACGCCACAGAGTACTGCAGTAGGAGAGAGCTACGGAAACATTGGGATTTCAAAAGGTGAGGAATCTGCATCACCATCATAAACCTTTACTTTCATCCGAAACGTTGATTTTACTTTGTTGCCTCAATTAGATATGGTAAGGATGCATTGTTGGTTTAGACAGCGTACCAATTCCTGCCTCCATTGCAACAAGTCCAGACCTCATCAATTCAAGAAAGAAAAGGGATCCGGTTTCTGGTCTATTTACTGCCTTCCTGCAAGTGCAAGAATGTGTTTTAAAACCAATACCATTGTACTTAAATTCTTAGATGGACCCATTTGGAATTACTCTAGTCAATCTATAAGGTCAGGTGAATCATGCAAGGTCAGGTGAATCATGCCTTCCTGATATTACCAATTTAAATGAAGGGGGTCAGAGGGTTTGTGGTTTTTATTCCTAACTTTTAGAAATGCTTGCCAGATAACGTTACGGATGAATGATTATTGATGACATTTTGAAACACAGAAAAAGTGCCTCTTTTTTTAGTGGGCTCTATGATGGTGTTAATTACCCGATTGCAGCGCCTCGATAACTGACTGTTGTGTGCACTTTATAGATCCAATACAATACTATATAGCCCTCTCCAAAATGGAATCAAAATAGACTATGTGGCTCAAATGTTTTGGGGGACAATTTCAATAAACAGGGCACAGCAGTGCCACCACTGATCCCAGACCTACCCCGAGAAATTAAAACAGTGAAAGAGTAGGAACCTGACAGGTAATCTCACCGAAGTGTTGAGCCACTTAGCACAGCAGAACTGGTAAGAGACTAAGAGGGAAAGAAGGCTGACATGAGGTCAAAGTGTTGCGGCTGTGCAAGAATTTAAAGTTTGATATTAAAGGAATCCTGCCCCAAGGTTTTTTTTGTTTTTAAGAACAAATAAGGGAGCAGTCTGGGGTGAATTTATACTGCAGGGGTCTATTGACAAACAGCATTTTGTAGTATATTTAGCAGCACTACAGAACAAGTTACTTCCCTTCTGTAATGCTCTTTCTAGTGGGTACTCTAACCACAGGGTCCCAACTTTTGGACTACTCTGCAGACAGATTGGATTCAGAAATTTTCAAGCAGCACCCCTGCAGCGCCAGAAGGTGGCGTCATGCGGCTCCACGCCAATGCCGTTCCACTCCAGAAGTGATGTGTTGAGCCACATATGAGAGCCCCCCCAAGCACGCTGACAGTTGGTGTAGGGCTGCAGTGCCCTACAGCAAATTGGTAGTGACCAGTGTGCAGATCCCTAGACTTGGGACCTTTTAGATGGAAAAAGAGTCCAGTTCACAGAACGGGGAGGAGTGAGGGTCGGTGAGGAATCTGCAGCAATACAGATTTTGATATGGGGAACGATCCGGTGAGAAGAACAAGTTACTTACCTTCTGTAACGCATTTTCTGGTAGAGACAATATCTAGCTGCAGATTCCTTACAGACCCACACATGCCTCCCTGCTCTGCGGACACATTTGATAGGGCTAGGGTTGGTCCCTTTTCAGGGCCTTGTTGCGACACACAATGTCAGTTCATTTCATGGCTCTGCGCTTCTGGCGTGGAAAAAGTGAAAAGGAACTGACATTGCGTTGCTGGGTGGCACCTATATAGATGACCGCAATGACATAACCAAGGTTAACGATGCAGACTACGTCATGCGGAGCCGAACGGAGCCACCTGATGGCCCGCAGGGGTACTGCTCACGCAAAAGTTTCTGGATCCAGCTTGACACCTGGGAAATTCAAAGGTAAGGAATCTGCAGTTAGAAGTCTCTATTAGATATGGTCATTTTCTGCACTGGTCTGCCCTTCTTCACTACAACTAATCCAACAAAGAGCTGATCATCCACACTAGGATCCCTGGTATGATCAATGCAGAAGCAGAGAGCTCTCTTTGGAACTAGCCGAAGTGATCTTTCCTCTTCCTCAGAGGAGTGAAACATACTGAGAGGGTGGTATTTTGCCCGACATGCAAGGAAGTTTCCACTCTCAGTAGAAAGGAGGCTTGAGTTATCAACAGCAGCTTGTCTCTTAAGCATGTTGTGTACAGTTGACTGACAGAGAGGGCTTATAGTTCACTAACGAGACTTGCCAATGTTGTGTGATGAAGAAAACTGGAGTTAAAGTAAGAAGCCACAACGGAGTACAATGGTTTAAAGGGAATACACATTAGGAACAGATTCAATGCGGCATGATGAAGGGTGGGCAAAAACAAAGGTTGCAGTCCTTTCAAAAACACACCACAGGTGATTTATATAAGGAGGGCTGGCACGGCAAAAGCAAAAAAAAAGAAACAGACAAATAATCTGTACCCAAAGCAAGGCCTTGCTGGGCTAGAGTAAACACAGAGAGCAACACTTACGACACTTTGACTTTAAATGGGTCAATCCGTTGAGTATCGCACCAAATCACACATGTGCCAATGGCAGGTGTATATTGATTTTGACGATGGACAACTGGCTGCCAGAATGACATCAACTACATCAGAAGGAAGATCAAATGGAGTCAATGGCTACAGCTCAATCTCCAAGCATTGAGATGAATATTGTGTAGGTCCGGGTGCAGGATCCTGCCGTCCTGCTGCAAAAGAAATCTTACCGATGCAGCAGCCTGATCGGAGGACAGATGCACATGCTCAGGAGTTCTGGATACCACACTCTCGTTGTCCAAGCCAGTGCTATTAGGATGACTTGGGCTTGGTCGTTCCCGAACATGAGAGAGATGAGGTGGAGAAAAGAAGGTAGGCAGGGTGATGTTCTGGCCTACATGGAAAGAAGTGAAAACCTTTGGAAGGAGGAAGACACGTGTCAGGAGGACCAGTTTGTCTGGGTAAAAGGTGGCATAAGGAGGGTGCGCCGAGAGTGCTTGTAGTTCACTGGCCCTCCAGGCTGATGTTATGGCCACTAAAAAGGCAGCTTTGATGATCAGCAGGTTAACAGGACAATTGTGTAGAGGCTTGAATGGTGCACACATGAGTAAGGTAAGGATGAGGTTGAGGTCCCACTGAGGAATGATGAAGGACTTAGGCGGAACATATGTTGCAGGCCTTTAAGGAACCTAGCCATTACAGGTGACTAAAAAGAGAAGGTTGGCCCAGCAACTGCAAAAATGATGAGATGGCAGATAGGTAATGTGAGAAAGTGCCCTCTTTCTGCATGGTATGCCCCCACTTTTTGCTGAATTGCTGATGTTCTTTGACTGAGTGTGCCCTGGGCTCCTGCTAATCAGGTGCCCAGGGACAATGTTCTTTCCCTAAAACTGCATTGAAGCCTAAACCCAATTGGCATCTCTGGCCACAGGTAGGTTCCTGGTAAATGGTACCCCATGTACCCAGGGCACTGTGACCAGAGAAGGCCCCTAAGGGCTGCAGCACTTATTGTGCCACCCTTAGAGGCCCTGCATCTTTTCACACACACACACTGCCTTGCAGGCTGCGTGTCTTGGTGCAGATCAAAAGTGAAGAGTCGACATGGTCACTGCCCTGGCCTAGGTCAGTCACCCCTCTAGCTAGGTGCACTATGCCAGTGGTGAGGGTACAGAGGCATGAGCCCTGTACCCCTACAGTGTCTGAGTCCATTCTCAGACATTGTAAGTGCAGTGCTGCCATTAAGAGTATATGGTGCTGGGAGTTTGTCATCACGAACTCCACAGCACCATAATGGCTGCACTGAAGACTGGGAAGTTTGATATCAAACTTCTCAGCACATTAAACCCACACTGATGCCAGTGTGGGATTTAATGTAAAATGCACGACAGAGGGCATCTTAGAGATGCCCCCTGAAACTCGACCAACTTCTAGTGTCCCGACTGAGTGGCTGCCTGGGCTGCCACCAACAGACATGTTTCTGGACGCCTGGGTCGAGAGCCTGCTGCTCTCGGGGGCCTGAAACAATGCTCATCCTGGGTGGAGGTGCCAAGCCTCCTCCCCCAGGATGGGCAGGGTTCACGAAGGGGAAGCTTCAAAGGCCTGCCGCCTTTGTGAGCTTCTCCAGACCAATTGCTGTACTCCACCGGTTCTGACCCCCACTTTGGGCGGGAGAGGCGGCGGGAAAAACAAGTGAGGAAAGGAGGTGTGCCAGCCTCTGCCAACCCCACCCCTCAGGAGGGGAGATGAGGTGAAGCACAACTCCGGAATCCCGCCATCTTGAGGATGGGGGGACCCAGCCAACCAGGAACAGGCTCCTGCCCCCCTCCCACTGGAGAGTGGCAGAATAGGGGGTGTACTCACCCAAAGGAAGGGACCCATTGGTCCCTGCCTTTTCCCTACCTATAACGCCCATACATTTAGTATTTAGGGGCACCCTGAACCTTGCTTCCTCAGATCCAGAAACGACTACAAGGAAGAAGATGAGAAGAAGGACCGAGGAGCCGTGCAGAGCTAACAAGAGGACGACGCCCACTGACTTGGCCCCAGCCCTACCGGCCTGTCTCGCCTCGAACCTGCTCCTGCGAAACCCCGGCGTGTCCTGCAGCTAGCAACCTCAAAAACCCCGGAGGACCTGCCTGCCTTGCCTTCAAAATACTGAGTCTCCCGTGAACAGCGGCTCTGTTCAAACTTTGCAACTTCTGGCAGCAGCCGGAGACCGCGAATCCAGCCCACTCTGCACCCGCCGAACCCGGCCAGAGCTTGAGTGGAAAAACACTACGAGGAGGTCCCCCCGGCGATCCTGACCCGAGATCCGGCAGCCCCTGACCTGCCTCAAGCCTCCAGCCGACGCCTGCAGTCGAAATCTAGAAAGCCCCCCTACCGCGACCGGAGCTGGTAAGAAGATCCGACTCCAAAAGGCACCCCTGCACCAGACGCCCCACGGCCTTGTGTGCCCCAACCAACTGTGCCTAACCAACCCCCAACTTACCTTTCGAAGTGGTGGTCGCTCCCAGAAGTCCTTTGTTTCCCTGCCTGCAGTGCTTTTGCAAACCGGAGGCCCTCCATTGGAAACAACAGGGAGCCCGACGTCAAAATAGCACTCTGCACCCGGCCGCCCAAGTGCCGCTGAGGGTGCACTTTTTCTGCTAAACTGTTTCCCCATTTGCCCTGACCTAAACCCTAGGAGCTTTGCTCCCACAGCTGTGTGGACTGCTTGCCAGCAGCCACCAACCGGAGACCCCCTATCCTCCATAGGATAACATTGGGCCTCAACACTCTGCACCCGGCCGCCCTAGTGCCGCTGAGGGTGTAACGAGAGTGCATCCCTGACCCTGGGGGAACCTTTGATCTAACCCCAGGACCTCAACTCCGAAGACCGATTACTTACCTCAAAACCGATAACCTGTTTTTCCTCCATAGGATAACATTGACACTTTTTCTCCCAAAAAGTTTCTAAGTGTCGAGTTTTGAAATCTAAAGAAATTCTTTAAAAATCGCACGAATAACTAAAACGTAATTACTTACTTGTTTGCAGGAAATGTCCCAGTGCTGAATCTAGGTATCCAGCACTGAGTTAGAAAAGTAACGTAAAAAGTAACTTACCTGTAATTTACTGAAAAAGCCTATTCATTTCAATGTACTGTATTTACCAAGTATTGCAACTTACTGCGTCCCCTGTAAATCAAACCAAGTACAATTCCTATTGCATTTTTAAACTGTTCTACAGTCAGCAACTTATTACTGTAAAGTATTTATGCTTACCTGTGCCAGGCTTGCTTGGTTCTAAAATAAACCAACAGTATATTTTTTATACAAAAACAATTGGCCTAGAGTTTAGTTCTCGAGTGTGTGAATTCATTTGCTGACTGAGTGTGTACATCAAATGCTTAACACTGTCCTCTGATACTGCCTTACTGCTCGACCACTCTACCACAAATAGAGAGTAAGGTTCTATCTAACTTTAACCTCTGCCTACCTCTGGGGTCACCTGGACTCCATACACACTATACCTCATTTTGGTGTAGTATATATAGAGCCAGTTTCCTACAGGTAACACTTGTGTCCAAAGCAGAGCCCTGCTGGGCAAAAGAGAGTGCAAACAAAAGAACTTGTGAGAGAGGTGCAAATAAGGGGTCAATATTGTGGTAGGCACACCATGATACAAACTTTTCCCAACAGCAGGCATATTCAGGATTTCGGGAGGAACGTTGAAAGCTGTCAACTGTCACCGCTCAATCTCCACGCATGGAGGTGGAGGGTGAGCAGGTTTGGGTGCAGAACCTGGCCTGTTGTTGTAACAGAAGATCTCCCAGAAGAGGCAGTCTGACCACAGGAATGGTCATGCTCATCAGCTTGGGATAACAGACTCTCTGTGCCCAATCTGGAGCCACAAGAATGACTGGGGACGGTCATTCCTGATCTTCTTGAGAACTCTGGGCAGGAGAGCTACTGGAGGAAAGTCGGATAGGATCCCAGAGCTCCACTCCAGATGAGTTCTTGGGAGTGGGAAGGAAATCAAACTCAAATCTAGTAAAAGGAGTTTATTCATCATATGGATGTAAAACAGAAAAACAAGTTACTTACCTTCGGTAACGCTCTTTCTGGTGGATACAATATCTGCCTGTGGATTCCTCACCTTATGAATACCCCCTGCGCCAGCATTCCGCGGGAAATTCTATCCTAGCTCTCCCACGTCGACGAGGACGTCACAATAGCACGGCTCCGCACGCAACACCGCAAGACGTCATCGGAGCCATAAGAAGACCTCGTCGGCGTGCTGACGTCCGTTCCACCCATTTTTTCCGTGCCACCAAGGCCAACGGGCGGACCGACACATTTTCAAATGCAAACAGAGCATACCAAATATATACACATATATAAATTCACAAATGCATAATCAATAAAGACATTGCGAAATTGCAATTGAAAAAGCATTTCTCAGTATTAAAATATCAACATGATCAAGACATATTAATTTAAACATCTTTTGGTAGAAACAGGTGGACAACGGGGAGGCGGGCGGGACAGTGAAGAATCCACAGGCAGATATTGTATCCACCAGAAAAAGCGTTACCGAAGGTAAGTAACTTATTCTTCTGATGGATACTTCTGCCTGTGGATTCCTCACCTTATGAATAGACTCCCAAAGCCGTACCTCTCCTGGAGGAGGGTGTCCACCCGACTAAACCAAAAAATCTTGTAGCACAGAACGAGGAAAATGGCCATACCTCCTAACCTCGGAGTCCAAGCAGTAATGCTTCGCAAAGGTGTGGAGGGAGGCCCAAGTTGCTGCCTTACAAATGTCATCAATAGGAACACCTCTAGACAAAGCAGAAGAAGTAGACTTAGCTCTGGTAGAATGAGCCCTGATACCTTCAGGAGGGTCCTTCTTGGCCAAGGCGTAGCAAATCTTGATGCACAAGATAATCCACCTGGAGAGAGTCCTCTTGTGCACAGCCTTGCCTTTCATCTTCCCAACATAGCCCACAAAGAGCTGATCGTCCAGCCTCAGATCCCTTGTCCGATCCATGTAAAAGCTGACAGCTCTCTTTGGGTCCAAACGATGCAGCCTCTCCTCCTCCTTGGAAGGGTGAGGGGGAGGATAGAAGGTAGGTAAAGTAATAGATTGTCCCAAATGAAATGGGGTAACCACCTTGGGAAAGAAAGCAGCCCTGGTCCTTAAGCCCAACTTATCCGCATGAATGGTCAAGAAAGGAGGTTTCGAACTAAGAGCCTGAAGCTCACTTACCCTCCTAGCCGAGGTAATGGCAATCAAGAAAACCGTTTTAAAAGAAAGAAGCCTCAACGGGCAAGTATGAAGAGGCTCAAACGGAGAACCCATTAAAAAGGTAAGAACGAGATTCAAATCCCACTGAGGCATAATGAAAGGTGTAGGAGGGAACTTATTTGTAAGACCTTTAATAAACCTCATGACAATGGGAGACTTAAATAAAGACGGCTGGTCCGGCAAACATAAAAAAGCCGACAAGGCCGACAAATAGCCCTTAACAGTGGCTACAGCACAACCTTGCTGTGCCAAAGAAAGTGAAAACTCAAGAATATTAGACAAACGGGCCTTCAAGGGGTCAATGTCTCTCTCTCCACACCACCTAACAAATCTGGATCATCTGGATGAATAAACAGACTTGGTGGAGTGTCGCCTGGACGATAAAATAACATCCACCACATCCGGCGGGAGAGAGAAGGAACTCAGGTTGCCCCGTTTAATCTCCAGGCATGAAGGTGCAGGCTCTGGAGGTGGGGGTGTAGAACCTGCCCCTGCGACTGCGAGAGGAGGTCTGCCCTGAGAGGGAGACGGAGCAGAGGGTGCGATGAGAGGTGAAGTAGATCTGTGTACCACACCCTTCTTGGCCAATCTGGGGCGATCAATATAACATGGGCCCTGTCTTGGCGAATCTTCCTCAGAACCCGAGGAATCAAGGGTATGGGAGGAAACGCGTAAAGGAGTTGCGAGCTCCAATCCAACTGAAACGCGTCCCCCCAACGCTCCCTGAATCGGATACTGGAGACTGCAGAATAGCAGGCAGTGCGCGTTCTCGTGAGTGGCAAAAAGGTCCAACCGAGGGGACCCCCACATCTGGAAGATGTGATGGACCACCTCTGGATGAAGTCGCCACTCGTGATCAGCCGAGTAATGCCGACTGAGACTGTCCGCACGAACATTCAGCACACCGACCAGATGATTTGCGAACACACAAATCGGATGGTTCTGAGCCCAGGACCAGAGCCGCAGCGCCTCTCGACAGACGAAACGACCCTACACCTCCCTGTTTGTTGATATACCACATCGCGGTAGTGTTGTCCGTCAGGACCTGAACCGACTGACCGCGAAGGGAAGGGAGTAAGGCCTTTAGTGCCAAACGTACCGCTCGTAATTCCAGCAGGTTGATATGAAGCAACCTTTCCTCTGGAGACCAAAGTCCCTTGATCTCCAGATCCCCCAGATGAGCACCCCACCCTAGAGTGGAGGCATCCGTGATCACTGTGGCCACCGGTGGAGGAGGCTGAAAGGGCTTTCCTTGAGACAGGTTGCCCTGCACACTCCACCAAATCCGCTCCGCTGCAGCTTCTCCGGAGATTTTGATCTTCTCCCTGAGATCTCCGTTGTGCTGATACCACTGCCTGCGGAGACACCACTGGAGTGCCCTCGTGTGCCAGCGTGCATGGTTCACCAACAGTATGCAGGAAGCGAATAGACCGAGCAGGCGAAGAACCTTCAGGACTGGAACAACCGCTCCATCGTGAAACAAAGGAATCATTTCCTGAATGTCGAGAATCCTCTGCTGAGGAGGGTATGCACGACACACAGAAGTGTCCAGTATTGCCCCTATGAACAGGTTGCGCAGAGAAGGCACCAGGTGAGATTTGGGTACATTTAACGAAAAACCCAATTTGAACAACAGATGAGCTGTCACCTGCAAGTGGCACGAAACCAACTCTGGAGACCCCGCTTTCAACAGCCAGTCGTCCAGGTAGGGGAAAATAGGGAACCCTGACCTTCTGAGATGAGCCGCTACCACCGCCATCACCTTTGTAAAGACTCGAGGTGCGGAAGTAAGACCGAACGGAAGAACCGCAAACTGATAATGTTGCGACCCTACCGTGAACCGGAGATACTTTCGATGAGACTTCAGGATGGGAAGATGAAAATACGCATCCTGTAGATCGATGGACACCATCCAGTCTTCCTGTTGCAGCGCAAGAAGAACCTGAGCCAAGGTCAACATTTTGAACTTTCCTGTCTGAGGTAAAGGTTCAAAATCCTGAGATCCAGGATTGGCCTCAAGCGACCATCCTTCTTGGGAATCAGGAAATACCGGGAGTAGCAACCCTGACCCCTTTTCCTGCTCCGGAACCACCTCTATCGCACCTTTCTGTAGCAAGGTAAGAACTTCCTGCTGTAAAAGCAGTAAGTGGTCTTCTGAGCACCAACCTTGGCGAGGAGGGTAAGGAGGAGGAAACTCCAAAAAGGGGAGGGTGTACCCATTCTCTACAAGATTCAAGACCCAACGATCTGATGTGCAAAGGAATTCCTCAGCACACGTCTGTTATGTCACAATATACATAAACATGCTTGATGCACCGTACTCGGCAACACGAGGAGCGACGTCCGTGTGTGGGATCAAACTATTAAGAAATAAGATTCTGGACTTCTGGGACATACAGGGATCCCTTGGATTTAACATTGAGAAGTGAGACGTCGCGAGATATTGAATCCCAGTGTGGGTTGGAATTAACACCACTAATAAAGGTTATACACAGGAAGACAATAGCCTTGATAAAGTCGCGGGATTAATTCCCATGTAAGCGACGAAACACGTGTCGGCTGTCTGAACATCGGAAAATAAAAAGGAAAAAAGAAATAAGAACTTACCTACTTGTATTTTACTTATGCTCACATCAAGCATGTTTATGTATATTGTGACATAACAGACGTGTGCTGAGGTATTCCTTTGTATATCTGTCAATTGGCCAAGGCCATTTTGTGTTTTGAGGAGGTCAGTGGTTCTCTTCACCTTGCAGCACCGTGATCAATACAGCAAGTAAATATCAAATATTTGTGTTATCTCTCCCGAGTGGCGCCTTCATTTACCCAACTAAATACCACTGCTCATTAGGTGCTCAACGATCTGATGTGATCAGTCTCCACTCTTGTAGAAAGTGGGACAACCGACCTCCAACCGGACCAACATGTTCTAAGATGGAGGATCTAGAACTGCTTTCCTGATGTAACGGTGGCTGGAGGGGAAGTGGAGGAAGAGGAGGAGGATTGTTGTCGTGCTGCACCCCTGAGACCTCTTTTATTCCTCCCTCTGTATGACTTGTACAAGGGATTCTGCTGTTGCTGGCCCTGCTGATATTGCTGGCGGCCACGAAAGGAAGCCGACATCCCAAATCCACGATAGCGCTTATAGCCATATCCTCTGGACTGCACCTGGAGGCCTAGAGACCTTGCCGTAGCCCTGCTGTCCTTAAAGCGCTCTAACGCAGAGTCCGCCTTTGAACCAAAGAGTTTTGATCCATCAAAGGGCAAATCCAGCAAAGTTGCCTGAACATCAGGTGAGAAACCAGACAAACGAAGCCAAGCCTGTCTCCTTGCAGCTACTGAAGACCCCATCACACGAGCTACAGAATCAGCAGTGTCTAGTCCCGACTGAATTACCTGACGTGCAGCAGCCTGTGAATCAGTAAGGACTTCCAAGAAATTAGCCCGATCCTCCTCAGGCAGTTTAGGAGCTAGCTGCATGACAGAGTCCATTAAAGCATGGATATACCTTCCAAGAAGACAGGTAGCATTAGTGGATTTAAGGGCCATACTTGAAGAAGAGAACACCTTCTTTGCGGAATGCTCCATCTTCTTAGAGTCCCTATCTCCCAGAATGGTAGGGAAAGAGCCAGACGATTGCTTCGAGCAAGAAGCCTGAACAACTAGACTCTCCGGCGTAGGATGAGAGGATAAAAAAGCCGGATCACCAGGAGCAGGCCTGTACCTCCTAGCAATGGAGCGACAAACCGCAGGATCAGACAAAGGCTTCTGCACACCTCCAATATTGCCTCCGTCAAAGCATCCGTAAAGGGAAGCAACGGTTCAGTTGTGGAAGAAGAAGTATTAAGCACTTCAGTAAGAATATTAGATTTCACCTCAGCCGAGGGAAGCTGAAGACCAAGTAAATCAGCCGCTTTCCTTATGACCACATGATAAGGAGCAATACCCTGCACAACACCAGCCTTTGAAGATGGAAGATCATATTCAGGAGAAGTATCCAAGCCGCTTGCCTCTTGGAGGCCCTCAAACTCGTCCATATAATTAACTCTCTCTCCCTCCTCCTGAATCTGTGCATATTCCTCCTCTTCAAGAAGCCTCTGCGCCTCTCTTCTAGAGCGTTGTCTAGGAACTGGCGTCAACGGCGCCACATGCGACGTCGGTGAAGCCATCAGCGACGTCGATGGAGGCGCATCAGCTTCAAACCTCGACGTCGATCGAACTCGAGGCGGAGCAGAGTCAACAGCTGAAGGAGATCGAAGAGCCAGAGTGGAGGATCTCGGCACCGGGAATTGCCAAGCTGGAGTCGACGGCAAGAATGGCGTAAAGGGTGCCTGAGGATAAAATTGAGGAACACCCAAGTTAAAGGCCAAAGGACCAACGGGGCCCGAAGGCGCACCGGATGGAACAGAGGCCCTGGCAAACACGTTAAACATCGCATTTAAAAAATGCGAAGAGTCTGATCCTGGAGCAGGAAAAGCAGGATATGGATCCGTACCTTCCCGAGGTCGTGCTGGAGGCTGCGGAGCCGGGGACGTCGCCCGCACTGGAGAAGCCACCCGACCTGGAGACGACTCCCTAGGCTCCGGAGACATTGCTGGAGCCGGTGAGCCTTCATGCTGCGAAGAACCTTTCGAAGCCGGCGACACCAGATCCGGAGATGGAATCGGCGACACCCGAGGCGAAGGAGATGGAGATACAAAGTCCTTCCTTCGAGGTCGTTCAGCCGGAGTCGGCGACCTCGACCTCGAGACTCTGGACTTCGAAGAACGGTGTCGAGAACCGTGCCTCCTCTTGGACTTCTTATGCTTCCTCGACTTCGATGAATGAGAAGACGAAGACTTCACCCTCTTACGACCTCTTTTCTACTTTTTGGCTTTAGCCATGAACAACTTAGCTTCACGTTCCTTGATGGCCTTAGGATTCATCTTCCTGCAGCTCAGACACTCCTCGACGTCATGATCCGAAGATAGACACCAGAGGCAATCTTCATGCGGGTCCGTGATTGACATGTGCCCGCCACACTCTCTGAAAAATTGGAATCATAGCCCGAATTTCCCGGACTCGGTGCTCGGGAGAATAGACCCGAAACCGTGTCGTGTCCAGAACCGCTCCGATAAAGAGGAGCTTCTGAGAGGGAATCAGGTGTGACTTCGGCACATTGATGGAGAACCCCAGCGAATGCAGGTCGGCCGTAGTCTGGAGGTGGGAGACGACTATCTGGTGCAAGCCCGCCTTCAACAACCAGTAGTCGAGATAGGGGGAAGACTGGGACCCCTGATCTGCGCCGATGAGCTGCAACCACCACCACCACTTTCGTGAACACCCGAGGGGCGCTGGTAAGGTTGAAGGGGAGTGCGGTAAATTGAAAATGCTCGTGGCCTACCATGAACCGCAAGTAGCGCCGGTGGGCCGGCAGGACGGGGATGTGTAAATAGGCGTCCTGCAAGTCCAACACTACCATCCAGTCTCCAGGGTCGAGGGCAGACAAGACTTGAGGTAACGTCAACATTTTGAACTTCTCCTTCCGGAGGAAGCGGTTGACGTTCCTAAGGTCCAAGATAGGACGCAGGCCCTTGTCCTTCTCGGGTACCAGAAAGCAGTGGGAATAGCAACCACGACCTACTTCTGGGGCAGGAATGCGCTTCATGGCTCCCTTGGCGAAGAGAGCCGTAACTTCCTGTTGGAGAAGGCCCAGGTGATCCTCACACATGCGATGGTACTGAGGTGGCATGGCTGGGGGGGGGGGTAGCCTCGAAGGGGCGGGAGTAGCCCCTTCGGACTATCTGCAAAACCCACCTGTCCAACGTGATGGTGCGCAAGTGGGGGAGGTGATGGCGGATCCTGCCGCCCAATGGCTATTGATGGGCCTGAAAGGTAGGACTAGGCAGGTTTGGAGGCTGAAGCAGAGGGGGTGTTGGTGGACTGGCCCGCTCGCTGGCCCCCAGAACCACGGTGGTGGTTCCCACGTCCCCAGCTGCGCGAAGGTTGTGCAGCTTGCGCCGGCCTGTTGCTCTGGGCGGGACATAGGGGGGCACCCCTTCCGTAGCCACGATAGGGGCGAAAAGCAGACTGCGCAGGGCGGGTGAAGAGGTCCAAGGACTTGGCCATAGCCCGTGAGTCCTTGAAACGCTCTAGAGCGTTGTCTGATTTGTCGCCAAAAAGGCGACGGCCATCAAAGGGCATGTCCATAAGAGCACTCTGGACATCCCCAGAAAAGCCAGTCGATCTCATCCAGGCGTAGCGACGAAGGGCTACCAACGTGGAAATCGTCCTGCCTAGAGAGTCGGTGGTATCCAGCCCACAGCAGATGGTAAACTTCGCTGCATCTCTCCCTGCGGCAACAGCCTGGGAGGGTACGGTCCGGGCCTCCTCCGGACACTGAGGCAGCACTTGCGCAACCGTGACCCACACAGAGTGGGAATAACGGCCCAATAGACAGCAGTGTTTACCGACCGCAGTCCCAAGCTGGCGAAAAAAAAAAACCTTCTTCCCATGTTGATCCAGCTTTTTGGATTCCCTATCTGGTGGTGTGTTAGGGAATGCGCTCTTGGAAGTAGAAGCTTGGACCACCAAGCTCTCCGGGGTGGGGTGTTGGGAGAGGAAAGTGGGGTCGACCGTGGCGTCGGGCAATCATCCTATCCACGGGAGCCCCCG
This sequence comes from Calotriton arnoldi, assembly GCA_963921515.1. Lineage (NCBI taxonomy): Eukaryota > Metazoa > Chordata > Amphibia > Caudata > Salamandridae > Calotriton > Calotriton arnoldi. The sequence goes on from CAWUFW010006207.1 coordinate 253,714, forward strand.
TGTTGGGCCTGGACCAGGTGCCCAAAAGGATGTCGGTTAGGGCTTCATCGAACAAAAGCAGGGGCTCCGAAGACCTCACCGCCGGTTGAAGCACCTCTGTCAGGAGGTTAGTCCTGACTGCCACCGTAGGTAGCTGGAGGTGGAGAGCCTCGGCCGCCCTACGCAACACCACTGCATAGGAAGAAAACAAGTTACTTACCTGTAACTTTGTTCTCCAGTATTGGAAACTTTCATAGATTCCCATGCTTGTATCATTCCCCGTCGTCGGAATGGGAGTCCCCGGTATACATAAAATAGCAATGGAAACCATTACCAAAACAGAACTTAGGCCTAGGCCCATTCTTGTTTTGCAACCTATCCACCTCTTTTTGTAAAAGAGACCAAAAAAAATGAACAACTAATCAGAATAGCCTCACCCCTTAGAACCCTCCTGAGAGAAGCTCAGAACCTCAGATTTTCGTAGCCATTGTGTAACCAAACCACTGAAGATAGTAAAAGCTGAGCTTTCCCAGGGGAGGAGTGTGGGTCGCATGGGAATTTATGAAAGTTTCCAATACTAGAGAACCAAAGTTACAGGTAAGTAACTTGTTTTCTTACTCCAGTATTGGAACTTTCATAGATTCCGATGCTTGTATCAGAGTAGCTAGCAGTTATCAGCACATTTTTGGAACCATGATCATTAAAAAAAGCAAGAACCAAGCAATAGCATATTTACCATAATGACTATTTCAATGGTTAATAACATACTCAGAAACTTTAGAAATTATAAACACAGGAGGTTCAAAAATGTGCAAGAGCTGAAAAAACAGTAACATGGAAGGAGGGATGAAAGGGAAAGCTCACCACTACTGAAAGAGGTTCCTCAGGACTGACTGGCCGACTGCTGTGTCACCCTGCGTTGCAGAATCCAGGCAGTAATGCCTTGTAAACGTATGGGTACTGCTCCAGGGCGCCGCCCTGCAGATCTCCCGGATAGGAACTCCGGCAAAGAGGGCTGTCGAAGAAGAAATAGCCCTCATGGAGTGAGCACGGACCCGCCCCTCCAGGGGCTTACCCGCTGCTCTGTGACAATATTGGATAGCGCTGGTAATCCACCGAGCAATCCCCTGCTTGGAAAGGGGAAAGCCCTTACGAGGGTCACTAAAGGGCACAAATAATTGAGAAGACTTCCTGAAGTCCTTAGTACGTTGGAGATAGAATTTTAAGCATCTCTGAATGTCAAGAGAGTGAAGTGCCTTTTCTGCCGGAGTAGCCGGTTGAGGGGAAAAAAGTTTTAAGTATAACCGGCTCATTCAGATGAAAGTCTGAAGGCACTTTCGGTATGAACTTAGGGTTGGTACGTAGTATCACTGTCCCCTTTTTGAAATGGAGAAAGGGTTCCTGAATGGTGAAAGCCTGCAGTTCACCCACTCGTGTAGCCGAAGTCGAGGCTAGCAGAAGAGCCACCTTCCAGGAGAGGAATTTCAACTCCACCCGGTGAATAGGTTCGAAGGGAGGCTTCATGAGCTGGACGAGAACCAAGTTAAGCTGCCAAAGAGGAGGAGGAGGCTTGACTGGAGGGAAAGCTCTGAAAAGGCCCTTGAGAAACCGTTTAATTATCCTCGCCGACCAGAGGGAAGGACCTGAAGATGTGCGCCTGAAGCGAGAGATGGCTGCAAGATGTACCTTAATGGAAGAGTGAGCCAGACCCGATTTTGCCAATGAAAGAATATATGGAAGAATTTCATGCAGTTTAGACTTAAAAAGATGGACACCCTTTCGCTGGCACCAGATGCAGAACCGCTTCCACTTCAACTTGTATGTCTTGTTGGTACTTGGGGCTCGTGCCCGAGACAGAACCTCTCTACATTCTGTTGAGTCAATCCAAGAAATTCTCGCTGTGCAGGAGCCATGCCGAGAGCTGCAGAGATTGAAGATTCGGATGCCAGACTTGGCCCTGGGACATCGTCAGCAGCGAAGGAATCGGCTGCAACGGAAGTGGAAGGTTTATGGAGAGAAGGTGCAGTTCTGTGAACCAAAACTGTCGGGGCCAAGCAGGAGCTATCAGAATCATCCTGCAGGGTTCCGCTTTGAGCTTCCGGAGAAGTCTGGGGATCAGAGGTATGGGGGGAAAAGCGTAAACAAATGCGCCTGACCAGGCAATCGAAAGCGCATTCCCCAACGATCCCGGATGGTGATGCCTGCTTGCGTAAAATCGGCATTTCTTGTTCTCCGGCGTGGCAAAGAGATCTATGGAAGGCCTGCCCCATCTGCGAAAGACCTTCTGTAGAGTGGAGTGGTCCAGTTCCCATTCGTGGCGGACAGATTTCAGTCTGCTCAGCGTTTCCGCTGCCTTGTTGAGAACACCCGGAAGGTGATCCGCCCTGAGTGATACTTCCTGCTGGATTGCCCATTCCCAGATTGTCTGTGCTTCTTCTGACGGAAGTCGAGATCTGGTGCCGCCTTCCTTGTTTATATAATGCATGGCCGTGGTATTGTCTGTGCGTATTAGAACTGCAGACTGCAGTATTCTCGGAAGAAAGGCCTGCAAGGCCAGGCGAATCGCTCTGAGCTCCAGCAGATTGATATGTAGACGGCGATGCTGGGGTAGCCAACGGCCGCTTACATAAGGTCTTGCAATACTGCACCCCAGCCCTCCAGCGAGGCGTCTGTAGTTATTATCTGAGGAGCAGAGGCGATCCTGAAGGAAAGACCCTGCGAAATGTTTTCCTCGCTGGCCCACCATGACGCGGCCTTCCTCATGGCCACGGTAACTGAGACCTTGTCGCCGAAGGATCCGTTGACTTGGCGCCACTGCAAGTCCAACTCCTCCTGGAGAGGACGCATCCGCAACCTGCAGTGAAGGATCAGAGGGATGCAGGAGGAAATGGACCCTAGGAGGGACTTGTAGAGGCGAACTGAAAGTGACTGTCTTTTTAACAGCAGACGGGCCATGGCCATTAGTTTTTCCTGCCTCTCCAGGGTCGGAAAAGCTCTGTTGATGGACGTGTCCAGAATGGCTCCCAGAAACCTGGCTGTTCAGGATGGACAAACAGTCGACTTTTCTGTGTTGAGAGATAGTCCGAGATTGTCGAACAGGCGTGTGCACGCTATGACAGAGTCCTTTGCTGCGTGCTTGGTAGGAGCCTTTAGCAACCAGTCGTCCAGGTAAGGGAAGACCTGATGCTGTTGTTTTCGTGGAAAAGCTGCTACCGGAGCTAACACCTTTGTAAAGATCCGCGGAGCAGATCGGAGTCCAAAAGGTAAGACCTAGAACTGAAAGTGGCTCTGGGCTACTGTGAAGCGAAGAAACCTCCTGTGAGCTGGATGTATGGGTACGTGAAAATAAGCGTCTTCCAGATCCAATGTGGCCATGTAATCCCCTGAGTTGAGAAGACGAAGGATGTCCTGCAGAGAAACCATCCGAAATGATTGCTTGATGAGATAGGTGTTGAGCTCCCTCAGATCTAAAATAGGGCGCCACTTTTCTAAAGTCTTCCGGACCAGGAAGAACCGGGAGTAGAAACCCTCTCCCCGCAGAGAGAGAGGGACAGGTTCTATCGCTCCTTTGAGGAGCATTTGATGGACTTCCAATCGTAGAAGACGGAGATATTTTGACACAGTGGCGCAAGGGTACTTTGGAAGGTGGTTCTTGGACAAACTCCAGAGTATGGCCGCATTGAATGATCTTCAGCACCCAACGGTCCGATGTTATTCGTTGCCAGTTGTGGAGGTAATGTGTTATTCTGCCTCCCACTGATGTCACAGGAGGAGAAGGGACAGTAGGAAGAGCCAGCAAGCCGCTATTGACGCTTCAAGGGGTCCCACCCCTGGCGTCCTTGCTTTCCTCTGTTAGACGATCTAGAGAAAGACGAGGATTGCTGTTGCCGTTGGTTGTAACTTGGCCGGTAAGATTGCGAATTGGATGCAGTTGTTGCTGGTACCCTCCTCTATATGTGGGATTACCTCTTCCTCTGGCTCCACGGAAGGGGATCTTGCGGTACTGCAGAGTCCCTAAGGATTTTGCGGTCTCCGTGTCTTTTTTTGATGTCCTGGAGCACATCATCAATATGCTTCCCAAAGAGCGCTTCCCCATCAAAGAGAAGATCTAGGATCTTGTTCTGGACCTCCGGACGGAACCATGTAGCCCGCAGCCAGCCTGGATGCCAAAGGACAGCTGCACCCGCAAGGGAGCGGAACGCAGTCGTTGCAATGTCCATTGCACAGTCAATCACATCAGCCGACGTTACTTCTCCCTCCTGAAGGATCTTCTTAGCCTCTTTTTTCGCATCTTCAGGCAATTGGTCCAGATATGGGGAAAGATTGCACCACATCTGGCGATCATAGCGACCAAGAATCGCTAAGGCGTTAGCAGCCCTGACCACCAGACTGGACATAGAAGAAAACCTCTTGCCCGCGTTATCCAGGCATCTGCCCTCTTTATCTGGAGGTGTCGTGAGGGGAGCTGAAGGATTTCTCGACTATCTTTGGGCAGCCTGAGAAATGACCGAATCCGGTTTAGGCTGACTGACCAAGCAGGCCGGACTATCGTCTGGAGCCTTATATTTCTTCTCAAGGCGAGGCAAAACCGGAATCACCGTAGCAGGGTTTGTCATCACTTTCAACCCCTCATCCCATACGTGGTCAACAATGGGAATAGACCGAACCGCTTTTTTGTAAGGCTCTTTGAAGTCATAGAGGAAGCATTCAGACTGCACTGTGTGCATGGGCAGCTGAAACCTCTTTGCGGCCCTCTCCATCAAATTATGGAAACCCCCTACGTCTGCAGGGGGGGAATCAACAGGTGCTGGTGCAGGAGAAGCCAGATCAGGAATGACAGTCATCCCACTCTGCATTTGGATCTGGTATTGCTCCAGTGACCTGGTCCTCATCAGAAGTGTCATCGTGAACAAGAGATACAACAGGAGGTGTGTCCTGAGCCATAAGCACGGGTTGAGGCGTCGGCAATTGGGGGGTAACAGGCGGAGCAGGAAGAACAGCTGTACCTGCTACCACAACTGGAACTGGAGGTTGCGCTGCAAATTTCCTCCTATAGTCCACAAGCATAGATTGTAAGTCTGCTAGTAAGGAGGAAGGAGGAAGGCATGGAGACCATCTCCTGCTGGTAGTTGTCTTGATAATCAGAGGAAGGATCATAATGCTGTTCCTCTCCGTAATCCCCCTCAGAGTCTGTGTCCTGACACTTGACGTGTAATTGAGAAGGGCTGTTCGCATAGCCAAAAGGATCATCATCATCTTCATCAGATCCCTCTTCTTCCAGGAGAAGTGCCGGAGGTAGAGGGGTCACCCTCCTGGGGGATGTCATGTCAGGCGTAATTTGGCGCTTTTTTAGAGAAATAATAATTTTTTCCACCGTCGACGAGGTAGTCGGCGGAGCCGTCGACGACGATGTGAGAGTCGTCGACGAAGAAATGGCAGTCGTCGACGCAGCCGTCGTCGAGACCGTCGACATCCCAGCCGTCGTCGTAGTCGTTGTCGACGTTGTAGCTGTCGTCACCCTCGTCGTCGACATCCTCGCTGACGTCGTCAGCACCATCAACGACGACACAGACACCACTGGCGTTGAAGTTGTCGGCGCGGAACTCTGCAACAGACCCAGAGACAATGAAATCACCGTCGACGAGCCCGTCGACGGAGCCATAGAAGACTGGGACTGTACCTTTGATGCTTTCGTCAACGGTGTTGTTGACAGCGTCGTCGACGAGGGAGCTTTTTTCCTGGATTTTACCTCAGAAGAGAGTGAGGAGGGCTTTTTGAAAGATTTTGGAGCCGCAGGAGGAGAAGATGGAGGAACAGAGCTGGATTTCCTCTCAGACATCACTCCCTTAGACAGTCCTTCCCTCTCCTTTACACCGCAGTGAGGAGATTTGCCAGGACTACGCCCTTCAGACCTATGAGAGGTCTTTTTCAAGGCCTTACCAGGACGCTCCTCAGAAGGGGAGACTCTACCCCATTTTGCCGACCTTCTGGAAGATGTTGCAGAGGACAGGTCGTCACTATCACTGGAAACTGGTTCCTTTCTTGACTTAAGCTTCTGAGCCAGGTCAAAAGACCGCCCTCGCGGTATCGCAGCGCCTTTGTTGAAAAAGTGCGTCATATTTTACAGTCTGTTGCCTTGTGGTCCGGATACAGACAGTAAATACAATCCTTGTGCCTGGACTCCACATACAACCTCTTCTTAGCACAAGTAGCACAGGCTTTAAAGAGAGCTTTCTTCTCCTTATCTGACATCTTGACACAAAGTCCAAGCAGGTCTTGAAGAAAAAACTGGTGAAAAACTGTAGAATTAAGGAGAATAGGAAAAAACTGAGCAGAGCTCAGTGGAGACTCCCTAGCACAACATGCGGTAGAAAATCTGAGGTTCGGAGCTTCTCTCAGGAGAGGTGAGGCTATTCTGATTGGTTGTTCATTTTTTTTGGTCTCTTTTACAAAGAGGTGGATAGGTTGCAAAACAAGAATGGGCCTACGCCTAAGTTCTGTTTTGGTAATGGTTTCCATTGCTATTTTATGTATACCGGGGACTCCCATTCCGATGACGGGGAATGAGACAAGCATAGGAATCTATGAAAGTTCCAATACTGGAGTAAGCTCCCTCCTCCGTAGCCACGGTAGGAGGAGACAACATGGCAAGATCTGGGGAGGTATCCAGACCACTGGCATCCCCCAGGTCCTCTCTCCAGTCCGGATCATAATCCAACTGGTCGGTCAGAGAGTCACCTGACCCCTCCCAGTCCTCCTCCTCGTCCTCTGGGTGCCAATCTGGCCTGAAAGGGACCCCAGGAGTGAACAGGGGCACAGACACACCACTCAGCGCCGGATCCGGCATCAGGCGACGCCGGTCCGGCTCCGTGTCCACATCAGGATGGAGGCCGGGGTCGACGCCGGCTGGAGGCACAACCGGCGTCGAGTGCGGCTGCAGTGCTGAACGAAACGGCGCCGGTGGAGGTGTAATGAGGTCAACCAGCGCCGATCCAGATGCGGGCCTGGATCCATGGGGGCCCTGCGGCGCCGGAGCCGCCAGCAGGGAAGGCCTAGGACCCCCAACCGAGTCCGCGGGGCCCGAAGGCACGCCGGCGGAGTCGGGCTGCCCAAAGATGGCATGCCTCGCCTCGTAAAACTGACGGGGCTGGGCAGAGGTCGCTCCGGGTCCCGGAAAGGGAGGGAAACTCTGAGTCGACCCTTCAGGCTCGCACGCGCGAGCCACGGGAGTGGCACCGCCCGCATCCCTTGTCGCGTCAGCCGACCAACGGGGAGAAGTCGAAGAGCGACGATGCTACTTCGACTTCTTCTTGTGCTTCAACTTACCTGACCTTGAGTGCGAAGAATTGGATGACGAGTGGTGATGGCTCCGCGACTGGTCCCTCGACCTCCCTCGCGACCGGGATCTCGAACGGCGCAGAGCCGACTGCCGGCGCTCAAGAAGCTTTCGGGACCGCTCCCGCAAAGACTTCAGAGCCATGGTCCAGCAGTCAGAGCACGATTTGGCATTGTGGTCGCGCTCCAGGCTAAAGAGGCACACGCGGTGCGGATCCGTCACCGACCGCAAGCCTTGAAGCCGGGCATCCCTACGTGTGGTAGGACTCAAAATTACATCGACAAAAGTAGCTCCAAAAGTTCAGTCAAAAAGTGACTGGAGGTACCGCTCTCTCCGGATCTGCGCTGGCTGGCGTGGAAAAAGAAAATACCGACGTCAGCGCGTGAGGGCGGCATCTAAGTAGCTACCGCGACATCATCCCAGCAACCACGACGCCAACAACGGACGCAGAGCCGACCGACGCCACCTTTCGACGCGCAGAGCTACTGCTGACGAAAAACTTTCCGGATCCAGTCTGACGCCTGGGGGTAATTCTAAGGTAAGGAATCTGTAACTAACTGTTTCTTTCAGATAGTCACAAAGTATATGTACAGTATTCCACAGTTTTGCAATGCCAGTAATTCAAACTGTAACCGCTCCAAAGTACATTTACAACTGCATTTCCAAACTGTATATTTACTGCAAAGTATTTATCACTTACCTGTGCCAGGCTTGCTTTGTTCTAGGAAATAAAATAACTAAAAGAATATTTTTATACAAAACCAATTGGTCTTAAGTTTAGTCTTTGAGTGTGTGATATCATTTGCTGATTGAGTGTGCACAACAAATGCTTAACACTACCCTCTGATATAGCCATACTGCTCGACCACACTGTAAGAAACTGGCTCTATATATACTGCACCAAAGTGAGGTACAGTGTGTATAGAGTCCAAGGGTCTCCAGAGGTTTGGCAGAGGTTAGAGTTAGATAGAACCTTACTCTCTAAAGTGGTAGCTTGGTCGAGCAGTAAGGCAGTATCAGAGGACAGTGTTAAGCATTTGATGTACACACTCAGTCAGCAAATGAATTCACACACTCAAGAACTGAACTCTAGGCCAATAGTTTTTGTAAAAAAAAATATACTGTTGTTTATTTTTAGAACCAAGCAAGCCTGGCACAGGTAAGCATTAAATTACTTTTCAGATATGAAATGCTGTTGTTGAATAGTTTCAAAATACAGTAGGACTTTGTACCAATTCGAGTTTACAGGGGTTGTAATGCAATGCACAAACTTAGTAGACTCAGTACATAGGAATCAATAGGCTTTTTCAGTAAAATGCAATTAAATTACTTTTCGGATTACTTTTATTAACAGTGCTGGATCCTAGATTCAGCACCGGGGCATTTCCTGAAAACAGTTGAGTAAATGCGTTTTAGTTAGTTGTACGATTTTTAAAGAATATTCTTGTATTTCAAAAGTTGACACTTCGAAACTTTTTCACATAAAATCACCAATGTTATCCTATGGAAGGAAATTCAATTTGCAGGTAAGTTACTTTATTGTTACTTTTCTTACTCCGTGCTGGATACCTAGATTCAGCACTGGGACCTTTCCTGAAATCAGTTGAGAAAATGCGTTTTGGTTATTTGTGTGATTTTTAAGGAATATTCTTAGTTTCCAAAAGTCGACACTTAGAAACTTTTTGGGAGAAAAGTGTCAATGTTATTCTATGAGGAAAAACAGGTTATCGGTTTCGAGGTAAGTAATCGGTCTTTTGAGTTAGGGTTCTGGGGTTAGACTCAGGGGTCTCCCAGGGTCAGTGATGCCATGCTGTTGCACCCTCAGTGGCACTCGGGCGGCCAGGTGCAGAGTGTTGAGGCCCAATGTTATCCTATGGAGGATAGGGGGACTCTGGTTGGTGGCTGCTGGCAAGCAGGCCACGGGGTTGTGGGAGCAAAGCTCCTAGGGTTTAGCTCAGGGCAAGTTGGGGACCAAAGTAGCACCAAAGGTGCACCCTCAGCGGCACTAGGGCGGCCGGGTGCAGGGTGCTGTTTTGAGGTCGGGTGCCCTGTTGATTTCAATGGAGATTCAGAATCAGAATCAGAAAAGCTTTATTCGATTGTGCTTTTATGACTGTTTTGTTTAAACAATCGTAAAAACATTTCATGGGTACAATAAATTAGTTAGACTGATAAAAAGATTATTAAACTAGAATGCTTTCCTAATTCAATCATACCAAACGTTTTCTATGATAAAAAACTGTTTTAAAAAATTGGAAACATTAAAAATAACATGTACATTGTCCAGTTGTTGCAGAGCTAACAGAGCTGGGCGACAATAGCGTAGGCCGAATTTTTTGAGAATAGGTTTTAAAAAGAGAATTCGAGGTGCAGTATAATATTTACAAAATAGGGGGACATGAATCGTGGTCTGTGGGGAAACATTATCACAAGGACAGGGCAGGAGGCATTGGGACCAGTCATGGGTCGTGGGAAAACTAACAAGACGATGAAAGGTTCCCATCATGAAGCGGGTCAGTAAAATCTTTCATAAGCACTAGAAACAATGACTAAGTATGGTTGTATTTTGAAAGTGCTTAACACCAGCTGATTGTGCAGGACGGTAGGCTTCGATATCTCCGTTGTTAGTCTCAGAGATTCCAAGAGAGACAGAGCCTTCTGTTTTAAGTCCTTTCTTGATATAGAGTTCGAGGTACTGGGGTTAGTAAAAAGTTCTGGATAACCAAGGTCATTTAAAAAGTTAAAAACATATTTAAGCCACGGTATCTTCAAAGCCCCATCCAATTTCATAATATCTGATAGAATTTCCCGGTTCAGCTTCGTTTCATCTTTGGACCAAAGTCTGTGCCACAAGAGTACCGGTTCAAGCTTAATTAAATCAGAAATGTGCGTCAGACCCAATTCCGCGTGGCAGACATAAGTGGAGGAGCCAGAAGGGACAGATAGGACATATTTTAAAAAAGAATTTTCGACCCTTTGGATTGGTGACAACTCAGCGAAGCCCCAGATCCCACTCCCATAGGATGCCACGGACACACATTTGGCTTTATAAATTTTTAGGAGCTCCACCGGAGGTCTTTTACCCAGTTTCCTAGCAAAAGTAGTTAATGCCGCAGTGGTCCGCACAAAAGCCAATTTTTTAACAGATACGGCATGTGTCCATTTATCGTTATTGGCAAAGGGGATACCTAGGTATGAGAATCGGGGGGTAACAGCAATTTTTTGTCCGGACAGGAACATGTCCTTGCATTTCTTAATGCCAGTACCACATCGCATTATAAATGTCTTAGCAATATTTACTCTCAGACCCAGGTTGTTCATAAAGCGAGAAAAACTATTCAGTACACGCTGAAGGCCAACCTGGGTGTGTGACATTAAAACTGCGTCATCCGCATATAATAAAGCTGGTATTGGGCGACCAGCAACTATAGGAAAATCCTGATTCCCTGACAAGAGGGCCTCCCCTAGCCCATTTATACAGGTTGAAAAGGAACGGATCCAGAACGCACCCTTGTCTGACTCCGCTCCTAATCGGGAATGCTTCAGAACATTCGCCCTTCATACCATATCTAACCTTAGCCTTGGCGTCCCAGTAAAAATGCTTAAGGAAGTAGATAATATTTTGATCTACTCCTATGTTGTCTAAAATTGACCATAATTTCTCGTGGACCACACAGGCGAAAGCGGCTGTGAGATCCACGAAAGCTAAAAACAAATGCCCCCTCCTTGCCCTAGTATATTTCCCCACAAGAAGCAAAAGATTCAGTCCCTGCTCTATAGTCCCCAAGCCGGGGCGGAAGCCATACTGTAAGTCACAGAGTATTGAGTTCGCTTCAGCCCAATCTTGAAGGCGCTCAAAGAGCACCCTGCCCACAATTTGTGTGATGGCATCTAGCAAGGAGATTGGACGATAGCACCTCCGGATCCTGCCTATCACCTTTTTAAATATGGGGACGATAATGGAAATGACCCAAGTCGGTAAAAAGCTAGTAGAGCAGCTGGCGTTAAGGACCTGGACCAGAAGCGGCCCCCACAAGGGGAAGTTAGATTTAAATATGTCAATCGGCACCCCATCTGGGCCCGGAGCCCTACCACCTTTGCTGGCATGGAGGGCCCGCTCGACCTCCTCTAACGAGAACCATAGCTCCTTGTGTGGCTGAGGGAAACCTTCCCTTGCGGCACGCGTATACACTTATTAGTCGTGGGGGGTGAACCTTCACCTATATAAACTGAGGAGAAATGGTTAATCCATTGTTCCTCTGGAATCGCAGTTTCACCAGACGGACCGCCATTACTGGTCAGAAAAGGGGCCCTAATGGCCCCCCAGAATGCTGCACTATCTTTCGTGAGGGAGGCCAAGAGAAGGGCATCCCATGCCTCTTTCTTCAGTGATGTCTTTCTATCGCTTAACGCACGTTTGTATACCCTGCGGGCCAACCTGATATTAGACACATTTCTAGGCACTTTCTTTAACTCAATTTTCAACTTAGAAAGTGCAAGGGTGCAATTAGTATCAAACCAGCCCCGTTGCTCACCACTATTCTTTTTCGGCCTAATGAGTAGATTACTTATCTCAGTAGATATGGCCATAAATGAAGCTAGAATTTGTTCAGGAACGGCTGCTTTGCTTAAGCACAAATCTATATTGTTTTTACAGTGCTTGACCACGGTGGTCTCTACCTGTGCTTGATTTACCATTGCCCATTTAATGGTATAACCATTAGTGCTACCTAGGGGTAGATTTTCAAGTAGCTGTATGTTGTTATTTTGAGGTTTTGACAAAGAAACACTGCAGGCTCGGGGACGAGGATCTTCCAGGAGCGACCACCACTTCGAGGGGTAAGTTGGGATGTTGAGGGTTGGTTAGGCACCGCTGGGTTGGGCACACAAGGCCGTGGGGCATCGGGTGCAGGGGTGCCTTTGGACGTCGGATTTTCTTACCCGCTCTGATTGCGGTAGGGGGGGTCCTCTGGATGGAGGCTGCAGGCGTCGTCAGGAGGCTTGAGGCAGGTCAGGGGTCGCCGGATCTCGGGTCAGGATCCCCGGGGGGACATCCTCGTGGTGTTTTTCCACTTGAGCTCGGGCCGGATTCAGCGGGTGCAGAGTGGGCTGGATTCGCGGTCTCTGGCTGGCACCAGAAGCTGCAGTTTAAACATGTCCGGTGTTCACGGGAGAAACAGCGTGGAAAGTGAAGGCAGGCAGGTCCTCCGGGGTTTTTGAGGTTGCTGGCCGCTGGACACGCCGGGGTTTTGCAGGAGCAGGTTCGAGGGGAGACAGGCCTGTAGGGCTGGGGCCAAGTCAGTGGGCGTCGTCCTCTTGTTAGCTCTGCACGGCTTCTCGTCCTTCTTCTCTTCTTTTTCTTGTGGTTGCTGTATCTGAGGAAGGAAGGTTCAGGGTGCCCCTAAACACTAAATTTAGGGGCGTTACAGGTAGGTAAAGGGCAGGGACCAATGGGTCCCTTCCCTGGGGTGGGTACACCCCTATTCTGCCACTCTCCAGTGGGAGGGGGCAGGAGCCTGTCCCTGGTTGGCTGGGTCCCCCATCCTCAAGATGGCGGGGACTCGAGGTTGTGCTTCACCTCGCCTCCCCCACCTTAGGGGTGGAGCTGGCAGAGGTGGGCACACCTCTCTTCCTCACTTGTTTTTCCCGCCGGTTCTCCCGGCCAAAGTGGGGGGTAGAACCAGTGGAGACCAGTTGCTGAAAGCAGCAAATGGTCTGGAGAGGCTCACAAAGGCGGCATGCCTTTGAAGCTTCTCCTTCGTGAACCCTGCCCATCCTGGGGGAGGAGGCTTGGCACCTCGTCTCAGGATGTGCATTGTTTCAGGCCCCCCGAGAGCAGCAGGCTCTCGACCCAGGGGTCCAAAAACATGTCTAGTGGTGGCAGCCTGCGCAGCCACTCAGTCAGGTCACTGGAAGTTGGTCGAGTTTCAGGGGGCATCTCTAAGATGCCCTCTGTTGTGCATTTTACATTAAATCCCACACTGGCATCAGTGCGGGTTTAATGTGCTGAGAAGTTTGATACCAAACTTCTCAGTCTTCAGTGTAGCCATCATGGTGCTGTGGAGTTCGTAATGACAAACTCCCAGCACCATATACTCTTAATGGCAACACTGCACTTACAGGGCCCAGGAATGGACTTGGGCACTGTGGAGGTACAGGGCTCATGCACCTGTACCCTCACCACTGGCATAGGGGACCCAGCTAGAGGGGTGACTGATGTATGCCAGGGCAGTGGTTTGTGGGCATGGCACACAGGGGTGTGTGCCATGTCGACTCTTTGTTTTGTTCTGCACCAAGACACTCAGCCTGCACAGGCAGTGTGTGGGTGTCAGGGTACAGGGCCTCTAAGGGTGGCACAATAAGTGCTGCAGCCCTTAGGGGCCTTCTCTGGTCACAGTGCCCTGGGTACCTATGGTACCATTTACCAGGGGCTGACATGTGGCCAGAGATGCCAATTGGGTTTAGGCTTCAATGCAGTTTTAGGGAAGGAACACAGGCCCTCGGTACCTGATTGGCAGGAGCCCAGGGCACACTCAGTCAAAGTACATCAGCAATTCAGCAAAAAGTGGGGGCATACCATGCAAGAAAGAGGGCACTTTCTCACACACACTACCACAAATAGAGAGTAAGGTGCTTTCTACTTTTACCTCTGCCTATCTTTGGGGTTCCACTGGACTCTGTGCACACTATACGTCATTTTTGTATAGTATATACAGAGCCAGCTTCCTATAACGACCCGGCTGTCTACATGAACAAAGAGGAGCCATTCTCAAGTGTACTTGTCATTTGCACATCAAAGGCAGCTTCCCCTTTGAAGCTGCCATTTTGGCTCACATCCTGGGTGGCTTTTCCTACCAAGAGAGAACATCCCATTCCACGGCAGATCTTATTAATCTCGCAGGGTGTCAGGAGACTGTCTTGAAAGACAGTCTTTGTGTACAACTGTAAACAAGCACTGAAAACCTTGGCCAACAAAGTGGCAATTTACTAAAGTTGCATTTTGCCCACTAGTGACACTAAATTCGATCTATCCACTAAATAGGACTTAATGCACTGATTCTTTTGATATCTTGAAGTACCAATCTTAGTAGCCCCATTCAGACACTAGCGGGCTGAAGTGTCCGGTAACTCTGCATTTGCCTATGCGACTACTAGCCTCTTAACAATATAAACAACAATTTGGGGTTTTTACTATTAAGACTTTTTAAACATGAAGCTCTGCTCTACAGGGCCACCATTTTAGTATAATGCTCCCTGCCTCTAGGGCCCAGTAGGCCTGCTTTAGAGGAGACTTGAAATGGCAAAGATGAGTTAGCAGTGTAAAGCTGCTCTGCCAGCCAGAATTTGGCAAGCTGGGAGTCATGATTTCGCCTTGTCACACTCGCTGTGGCACAACTAGTGCTGCAGTCCATGAGAGATACTTTAACTTACAGGCCCTAGGCACCCCTGGTACCATTACTAGGGATTTTCAAGTAAATTAAACTATGCCAATTGGGTAAAAGGCAGTTAAACATACACTTTTAAAAGGTAAGAGCACATGCACGGAGTCCTGATTAGCAGGGCCCAGGACATTTTAGAGTTGCTGCACCAGTGCCTAATAGTTAAAATGATGACAAAAAGTGGTGGTGAACCAGTAAAAAGCCTGTTTCCTCATTTCACAGATGGTCCTCCCTAAGCCGTCCAGAGAGGTGAGATGTGACGGAAATAAATGGGGCATAACCCAGCTGGACAATTTCTACATGTCTGAAGTGACTGCCTGGTACCCTTGGAGAAAATGAAAGGGGGTGGAGGGGGTTGTAGGGGTGTCAGGGGGGTGGGGGGAGGAGGGATTGTTTTGGAGACTGGGTGCTCGCTGCTCCGGTTGTCCATGTCTGTGGATGCCATGGCCTCATCCACGAAAAAGGCTCTGCGGTCTACTAGGCTAGCAATATAGGCGGGTGCAGGTGGTATTGTAAGCCCCTACCGTAGCTACAGAGGGGACAAAACTGTTGACAGAAGCAACATACTGGAGCAGACAGGACCGAGGAGCACTCTGTGGCCATGCGCTTTAAAGAGGTCAAGATCTGAGTCTGCCTTCTCACTGAATAGGCGAAAGCCATTGAAGGACATATCCATTAGGGAAGATAGAAGATCCCCGGAAAAGCCTGTAGCTCTCATCCAGGAACGTCTCCCGAGTGTCACACTGGTGCCAATTGCCCAACCAAAGCAATCTGTGGTGTCTAAACCACAGCCAAATGTGAATTTTGCTGCACCACCGCAATCGTGAATGACTTGCTTAAGGGTGAGCCTGTTTTCCAAAGGGTTTGAGGCGCTTGGACTCTCCAAACAGCGGAGATGTAGAGAAGGCATTTAGGTTGACCCTGCTCTTGGATCCTTGCAAGACAAAGTTTTCTGGGGTCAGGTGGTGTGTTAGGAAAGCCGGGTCACCCAGGACAGGGCAGTGGAGCCTCACTAGCTGCCTATTTACTGCAGCCCGGAACATGGCTTGCCCATGACCCAAGAAGGGTGTCCATGAGGGCTTCATCAAGTGAGGGGTTCAATAGTTGTCTGTCTGGGTTGGCGGACTTCAGTAAGAACATTGGTTTTCACCTCCATAGTAGGCAACTGGAGGCCCAGAACTTCATCCGCCCTTCGCATCACTACTGGGAAAGAGGCATTTTCCTCAGTGGCTGGGCCAGGTTGATAAGTCTCCATTCCACTAGCATCTTGTAGCTCATCATACCAGTTGTCAATCTCAGTCTTTAGTGTTTGGTTGCACAAACTCATTCCCTTCATAACAGCAGTCATCGTCAGTACCAAAAATACTGTAAATGGTTTGGGCCCTTCCTTGGGGCAAGAGCAAAGTGTCAGAATCCTTTGGGTTGCCAAAAGTCTAAGGCACAGAGGGATCAGGGCATGACCTTGGATGAAGTCAAAGCAGTCCGCTCAGAATCAGGGAGCACTTAGTCATCTGGCATGGATTGTGGCACCATGACCGATGTCGGCTCTGAAGCTAGGGTGGCACCCCAGACCGAGATGCTGGCGGAGTCCGAGTCGGAGGTCCTTGCAGTTCCTTGGGGCCCAAAGGTGCGCCAGAGGGAGTCGGCAGCATGTCAAAGTGAACAGCATAGCTCCACTGAACTTGTGGATTCTCTGGTATCTCCAAAGAACCCGGGAACTTGTGTTGCCCAGGATGAGAGTCGAAATTGGCTTAGAAGGAGATCGAGTTCGGGAGCAAGACAAAGAGGAACCTTTACACCTTCATACCTTCTCAGAAGATAAAGAGTGGTGGGAAGGGACAGAATACCTCTGGGACTTATGTTTCTTTTTTTGACTTACCCAATGACTTTGACCACGATGAAGATCTGCTGTGGGAAAAGGACTGTCCCTTTGACCGGGCACGGCGTTAAATGTTTGGGGACATACAACCTCGCTCACGGTCATGGATGACAATTGGATTCATCAAGGCGCAGTAACTACATGGCCCTCGGAGCCATGGTTTGACCCTAAGCAACAACTACAAATCTGGTGTATGGGGGGCGAGGAGGTGTTGGAGGTAGGAAGGTTGGCTGCAGGGGGTCTATCAGAGACTTTGCTTGCGACAATCCCTATAAGGTTTGAACGCTGTGGTTTTAGGTGGTGAAATTTCCCTTGCACACTGGTATTTAAAGTTACATTTAAAAAAAAGTTGTTTTGTAAAGAGGTTCCGGATCCGCGTCTCGTGGTGCGGAAAGGAAGAGACTGACAAAAAAGTTACTTACCTTCGGGAACACGTTATCTGTTAGAGACTATCTAGCCAGAAATTGCTTACCTTAGAATATTCCTCAGGCGTCATCTGGATCCAGATATTTTCAAGCAGTACTCCTGCGCACCGGTAGGTAGACTCATTCGGCTCCACTTTGGCGTTGTCCCACTGGAAATATGTGTGCGGTACCCATATAGGCACCATCCCAAACGCCTGATTCCAGTTACTTTCGTGACTTTCCACGCTAGGAACGCAAAGCCGCGAGGAAGAACAACAACTGATGTGAAATTCTAAGGCCCTTAACAGGGCAACCTTTACCCTATAATGTGCTTGCAGAGCAGGGAGGATGGGACCGCCAGTAAAGAATCTGCAGCAAGATAGATACCAGATAAGGTGTTACAGAAGGTAAGTAACTTGTTCATCTAATAGAGACTTCTAGCCGTATATTCCTTACCTTAAATTAGATATCCAAGCAATGACTCCCTAGAGTTGGATCTGCAAACGCAATCAAAACCAGAAAGTCCTGCAGGACCAAACGGGCAAAGTGCCCATCATGATGAACCTGACTGTCCAGGCAGTAATGATTGGTAAAAGTGTGCAGAGATGCCCACATTGCAGCCTGAAAGATGTCCAGGACAGGAACTCCGCGGGCTAACACAGTGATCACAGCCTTGGCTCTGATGGTATGAGCACGCAAGCCCTCAAGAGGTTGCTTCTTGGCCAATGCGTACCAGATCTTGATGCAGAGTATTATCCATCTTGAGAAGGTCTGTTTCTGCACAGCCTTACCCTTCCTTGGCCCTTACGTACCCCAAGAAGAGTTTTTTGTCCCCCTGAAACTCTTAAGCGATCAAGGTAGAATGTGAATGCCGTTTTTGGGTCCAGAAGATGGAGTCTCTCCTCACCTTTGGAGGAGTGAGGCAGAGTGCAGAAGGTGGACAGGGCCGTGTTCTGGCCTACATGGAAAGGTGTCAGACTTTCTTAAGGAAGGAGGCACGTGTTCAGAATACCAGCTTGTCCGCCTGATAGGAAGGTGTGCAATTCGCTTACCCTCCTGGCCGATGTTATGGACACCAGAAAAGTAGATTTGATGGTCAATAACTAAGAGGGCAAATGTGTAGAGGCTAAAAAGGTGCACACATTAAGAAAGTCAGAACAAGATTTAAATCCCACCGGGGCAAGATGAATGGCTTGGGAGGAAACATATGTTGCAAATCTTTGAGGAAGCTAGCCACAACAGGTGACTTGAATAAAAAAGGTTGGTCCGGCAAACACAAAATGGCAAATAAATAACAACCTTTAACCCTGCCCAGAGCAGAGCCCTACTGGTCCAAAGATAGTACAAACAGAAAACCTGAGAAAGAGGTTCAGAAATAGGATTTATGTTCGTAGAAGCACACCATGCCACAACTTTATGTCCGCTGCAGGCATATACCAACTTGGTGAAGGGATGTGTGGCTGCCAGAATAACATCACAGACTTCAGGACGATGTTCGAAAGCTGTCAACTGTCACTGCTCAATCTTCACACATGACGGTGAAAGGTGCGCAGGTTCAGCTGCAGGACCCTCCCCTGTTGCTGTGACATAAGGTTCACTCAAAGAGGCAGCCTGACAGGGGGACCGATGCTCGGATACCAGACCCCTCATGCTCATTCAGGAGCCACAAGAATAACTGAGGCCTGGTCTTTCCTGATCTTCTTGAGAACTCTGGGTAGGAGCGGTATTGACGGAAAGACGTACATGAGGCCAGGCTCCACTTGAGACGAAAAAAGTTTCTGAGCGAGAGTCGCTTTGGAAACTCCAGCATGCAAAACTGCTGACATTGCATGTTCTCCGCGGTGGTGAACCGATCTAACCAAGGCTCTTCCACCTTCGGATGGAGTTGTCATTCGTGATCCGCTATGCACCTTTGGTTGAGTTCGTCCACCCTGGCGTTCAGGGAGCCTGCCAAGAGTTGAAGCACCAGGGAAATGCCCTGGTGTTCCAGCCATGTCCAGAGACGCAGAGCCTCTTGACAAAGGATCCATGACCCCACCCGCCCTGCTTGTTGCAGTACCACATGGCGGTGCTGTTGTACGTGAACACCTGCACCAGCCCCCCTTGATCGAAGGAAGAAAGGCTTTCAATACCAAGTGAATTGCCCGAACCTCCAAAAGGTTGATGTGGAGTCCGGACTCAGTCTGACACCAGTCTTCCTAACTCCACTTCTCCCAGATGGCCACTTCGTCCCAGAAGTGACGCATCTATCACTACAATCAACTCTGGTTGAGGAAGGGAGAGGGGTCTGACATTGACAGAATTGGGGTTCGTTAGCCACCATTGCAGATCTTTCGCAGTTCCCTCCGTGATCTGGATCATGTCGGAGAGATTACCCTGATGCTGTGCCCACTGGGACTTTAGGTCCCACTGCAAAGCCCACACATGCCAACGGGCATGTGTAACAAGGAGGATGTCGGAAGCCATGAGGCTCAACAACGTAAGGTCGTTCCCACCTGAAATCCAGGATACAGGCTGAAACATTTGTATTATACCATGAATATTCTGAACTCAACCCCTCCGGAGGATAGGCCCAAAACTGCATTGTGTCCAGAACAGCTCAGACAAAAGAGAGCATCTGAGAGTAAGCCAGGTGTGACTTCAACACACCTGACTTCCTGATTGGGGTTGATGGTGAAACCCAGCAATTACAGAAGGTTTGCCATAGTCTGGAGGTGGGAGACAATTGCCTGTAGCGATCCCGCCATCAACAGCCAATCATCGAGGTAGAGAAAGACTGGAACCCCTGACCTCCTCAGATGAGCTGCAACCCCCACCTTCACCTTGGTGAACACCCAAAGGGTGCTGGTAAGGCCGAAGGGGAGCACGGCAAACTGAAAGTGTTTTTGACTTACAATGAATCACAACGCCTGTGGGCAGGCAGGATGGGGGATGTGAAAATATGCGTCCTGCAAATCTAATGCTACCATCCAGTCAAGGTCTGACAAAACTTGGGTGAGCATGAGCATTTTGAATTTCTGCTTTTTCAGAAAGAGATTGAGAAGGCGCAGGTACAGGATAGGAAGAACGTCTGTCTTTTTTGGGCAAGAGAAAGTAGCGTGAACAGCAACCACAACCTACTTCTGATGTCGGCACCCTCTTGATGGCTTCCTTTGCCAAGAGAGCCAGCAATTTCTGTCGGAGCAAGGACATGTGGTCCTCCGTCAGCCGGTCGCATGGCTGGAGGAGCGGTCTGATGTTACGGACCTTCAGTGATGCAGGTGATGGCGTATCCTAGCACCCCACTGGATGCCCATGATGTCAGAGGGCAAACTAAAGGTGTTTAGAGGCTGCGGCTGTCATGGGGGGCTGACCCGACCTCTAGCTACTGGTCACATGTGGTCTATGGGACCAGCGTCCGCCGAAATGAAAAGACTGGAAAGCCTGTTGGCCATGATGGCTGGGAGGGTATGCACAAGGTTGGAAACTTCTTCTGTGGCAACGAAAGGAGCGGACGGCAGATGAAGGGCCACGAAAAAGCCCAAGGTCCTGGCCTTAGCTCTGCTGTCCTTAAAGTGCGCCAGCGCTGGGTTTGCCTTATTTCCCAAACAACCTATAGCCAAAGGGCATGACCATAAGCGAGGCTTGGACATCCGCTGAACAGCCACTGGTTCACAGCAAAACGTGGTGCCACAGATTATGAAATTGCACTGCCCAGTGAGTCGATTGTGCCCATTCCATATCATATGGTGAACTTTGCTGCATCCCTCCCAATAGCAATAGTGTGGGAGAGTATGACATGGGCCTCCTCCGAGACGTAGGCAATACCTGACAAAACGAATCCCATATCGTAAGGGTATATCGGCCCAAAAGCCACACAGTATTCACCGACCACAGTGCAAGCCTGGTGGAAGAGAACATCCTCTTTCCAAAGGTATCTAGGCTCTTAGATTCCCTACCCAGTGGAGTGGTAGGTAACATGCCAGGGTTGAACCTAGAGGTGGAGGCTTGGTCCACCAATCTCTCAGGGTGGGGTGCTGTGCATGGAAACTGCGGTCCCCAGCAGTGGGGCGATGCCAGTGGGCAATTGTCCGATACACAGGAGCCCCTGTGCGGGGCTTGGACATTGGTAAGGGCTTCATTAAAAGGGAGTAAGGGTTCGGAAGGGGTGATTTTCAGCTGAAGCACCTCTGTCAAAATGGGCGTCTTGACTGCCAACAAGTAACTGAAGGTCCAAGTTCTCAAACGCCTTACGCAGCACTATAGCAAATGAGGCTACCTCCTTCATAGCTTCGGTAGGAGGAGAGACCAAGCCAGTGTTTGGTGAGGTGTCTAACCCACTGGCTCCGCCAGTTCCTCATACCAGTTGTCCTCAGTATCATCTGGGGATGCTAGTATCCATAAGGGTCCTCAGACCACTCCCTTTCGTCTCCCTCTTTTTGTATGGTCACCCCCAAGTTTTGGACTAATGCTGCCGGGTTTTTGACTCAGAGTGCACAAAGGCCTACTAACCAGATCTCAGTGAGTGTGCTCTTACTCTTAAACTGATATGTCGAATTGGCTTCTAACCAATTGGCTATGCTAGCTTACCTGTAAGGCCCTAGTAAATGGTACCCAGGGTACCCAGGACATGCAAGTTACAGGGTCCCCTCCAGGGATTGCAGCACTGGTGGTGCCATCCTGGGTGGGACATGAGTAAAATGAGACTCTCAGCCCACCATTTGCAGGCAGGAAGAGCAGTTTAACCGCTGGCCCGACTTTGTCATTTAAAGCAATGGCAAAGCCAGACTTCACCCTTGGACTTGTGTAAGTCACCGCTATGGCCAGCCTAGTGAGTTCTAAGGCAGGGTACAACATATATCATGTGCTAACTCTGGAATGGTGAGATAAAATGGGTCATCCAAGTTATCAAACAACTCGTTACATTGAACCCCTCTTGATTCTCTGGTCAAAAATAATGTAACAAGTTGCAGAGTGCAATTTTTAGCAATGTTGCCATCGTGTGGGCAAAATTGTGCATCGTGGGGTGCCCAGATACCACACTTCGCACGAAGTGGTCATCAGGTGGGAGGAAACCTGGTAGCCCATTGACTATCAACCCCATCCTGCCCTGACGGAATTTCTGAGCATAAGCAGGGCATCCCGAACTCCGATCTCAACTGGCTTGGAAGAGGACCAAAGAAGGACTGTCCTGCACAGTGGAACCAGCAAAGAGAGGCTACACCGGTGTGGACTGCACCTGCTGAACCTGGTGGCTAGCACAGGAGAGGGACTGTGCCTGTGGTGTCCTGCTCGAGGAGAAGCTTCTCCAGAGCCCAGCCAAAGCCAAGAGACTCCAAGGGTCATTGAGCTGGCCTCGTGTTCATAGCACAGGGACGAAACAGCTGAGAAACCTGCTGGGGCAAGTTGGTAGCCCAAAGTCTTCAACCACCACCATGCAGCACCAGGGACCATGACCTGACGCACAAAGTTGTACCCAAGTTCACTGAGCCCGGGAGTGTCGTCTAGGTGGGACCTCCAGAGGAAAGATTGACCTGTGACTGCGATACTGGGCAACCAGTAGTCCAGTGGCGGCTGGACTTCTGCCAGCACCAAGAGGACTTCGAGGGACGTCCAGCCCGTGACCAGGACGACCTCACCCCCTTCGTTGGCCGAGGAGTAGTCACAGCAAGACCTCTCATCAACTGCATCGCATGCAGCTTCCTTGGAGCCTCTTCAGCATCCTTCATCCCTTGCATCAGGACCACTTTCCATAGGAAAGCCCTGCAATGAATAAAAGTACCTGGAACTGATTGAGGACTGCTTGACCTATTGAGATAACTGTCTGAGGATCTTGCTGGTTCCCCTGACTAGCTCCATACTAGAGTTGGTCGTCTAAAGTGACTAAGTGACCGCATAACAGCTAGTCAATAGTTTTCATGAAAAGGTTTCCGAGTGTGAAATTATTCGAAATTGCCAATGCTTGTTCGCAGTTGAGTGAAATAATCCGATTTACTATACTTTGGAAATTCTAAATCTCAGGAACCATCCGGTGGATCTTTTTCATTGTGGTGTCTAAAAATACAGTCTATTTTTAAGCATTGGTGTCACATTTCTTTGGTGTCTTGTTGACTTCTTAAATTGCTTTTTTTCCCCTTTGGTGCGGTTTAAATGCTTTACACTTTTTCCTTCGTGCCAGCCTTGCTGCTCAGCTACCCAGGGTTGAGCTGAAGGTTTGATAAACGAAACCGGAGGGTCCTAAAGGGCTTGTAAGCATTAAGTGGTGAGGTTGCACAACCACACCATATAATACACTCCATTTCCTCACAAGGCCCCTCCATGTGGGGCCAGAAGGCACTCCAGAAGGGCCAGGCTGCCCAAGTATGAGGTGGTTGGCTTCATAAAATTCTTTCAGCTGGGCAAGAGTTGCTCCGACTCCAGGAAAGTCAGGGAAGTGCGGAGCGGACCCTGAGTCAGGCTCTGCTGAAGCGCGAAATTTGGAGTGCCGATGCTCCCGTGCCTCGTCCGAAGACTTCGACTGGCGAGGCAAAGTCAAAGACCTATTCAACTTCTTTTTACGATGGGACTTAAGAGACTACTTTCAACGAGACAACGACTGTCAGGTGCAGGTGCAGCTTCGCGAACGGTCCCGGACCTTCAGTGCAAACGGGATCTTTCACGCAACCAGGATTTTGTTTGTCGCGGGTCTTTGGGCGCCGGGCGGCCAGGAGCTCGAGGGAACTCTCCCTCAGCGCCTTCAGGTGTATGGAGCAGCAAACCTTGCAGGTCTTGGTCCCTCTCCAAGCACCATAGACAAACCAAGGGTGAGTCTGTCACAGACATCTGCCTCTGACAGGCACCATATAGTTTGAAATCAACCCGTTTCTTTTGGGACATCCTGTCACAGCAGGAGAGAAAACTCTTGAAAAAGGGTTTGATTAAAGTCAAGAAAACACCAACCAAAAACAAACTGAGGGTAGATCCTCACGAATTAGCACTATCTGGTGCAGAAAGGAAAGAACAGATGTCAGCGCGATGGAGTGGCACCTATACAGGTACTTTGCATGTAATTTCTGGCACGGACGCCGCCACTAACGCGGAGCCAAATGACGCCACCAACCTGCATGCAGAGGCGCTGCTTGAAAATTTCTAGATCCAGTCTGACGCCTGGGGAATATTCAAAAGGTGAGGAATCGGCTGTTAGAAATATCCATCAGAAATAGTACTACTAACTTATTACAAAATGCTACAGACAAACTTACTTGAAAAGGTTCTTCCTGCACCTCTCCTATCTTTTTTTTTGTGCGAAGCGCTCCGCTCCAACTTTGGAGTGTCTGCTCACATAAGTATATGTTTTATTAGTAAATGTGGATGCAACTGAGGGGAGTGGCTGGAAAACAGGGAACACTTACAATTAATGGGCCAGGATACGCTTGTGGGCGATAATGTGCTCTACATAACATTACAGAAGGTTTAAGAAGGGATTTAGGGAAGGTCATGCACCCATCCACAAAAGGGTAAGTCTACTGCTATTCACAAATTGCACTTCTAAAGTTACTTCAACCATAAAGAGTCAGATAAAGAGAGCAAAATCATAAATAAGCATTGGCGTATTCTTAACAGTGGCTCCTTCAATTTTTCTAAACCCATGTTCTCTTACAAACGAGGACAAAGTCTACGAGACGTACTAGTACATACAAGCCCCAAAGATTGACAACAGACAGAAAACAAATACAGGGCACAATATTCACAACTGTGAGAGATTACCCTTGTGGTCGGTGCAGTGTATGCCACCTAACAAAAGGTACAAAAACAGTATTCTTCAACAACAACACAACATGGGAACTCATAAAATTTACAAATTGCAACACACAAAGAGTGATCTATTTGATCACCTGCCCTTGTCACCTACACTATATAGGTATGACCACCCAGAAGATAAAAACAAGAATAAGTGAACACCGCAGTAATCTATCGTGTGGACGAGAAACATCCAAAATGTCAACCCACTTTATTGAGAAACACAGAGTGCAAAACTACCAGTGGATGGTCCTAGAACACCTGGACAACACGGTTAGTTGTGAGTCCAGACTGTTCAAAAGAGAACAACGTTGGATGTTCAAGCTTAGACACACACTGCAGGTCTGAATGACAATATCCCCTGGGGCCAATTTGCAACATAACCCCCATCATAACCGGTGTCTCTATCTATCCTGGAGTCCAACTCTGACCCATGATGAAATGGGCTGCATTTTTGTACCAGTGCCTACACTCCAAGGTTTTTTTACACCCCCCCCCCCCATCCCCAATGAGCATATGATTCACCCCCCAACCCCTCTTTAGGTCGAGCCTGGGCAGCGCATGCGCTGCTGTGAGGCATGCAGTATTGGAGTATGCACTTGAAGCCCCGCCCACTCTCACCCATATTTTTTATTGGCTTGTATCATTGTCCTTCGTAAATGCTGGCTTCTGATTCGTAAATAGGCTTGTTAGTCCCTCCTTAGTATCGCCTTGTCTTCATTTGTAACCTCCCATGAGGACTGGCCCTTTAACTTCGGTTGTTACATGGTACCTGTTATTTAGTCTGTAAGCACTATTTTCTTTAATTAGTGCATCTTACTGCAGGTACCACATACGCTGCTTCAGCTGCACTTATGTGCGCTCATGGGATTTTTATAGCTTCTACAGCGGGTCCGTTCAACAAGGCTGTTCACGATTATGTGCGCTCCTGGTTTGTCTTGTTACAAACATAGTTTGGTGTCTGTGCTCGGCCTAGTGAGCAGAGTCGCGACCCTGTGCTCTTGTGTTAAAAGGACGGCCAAACTGTTTGGTTTTGGGACACAGCTGGATCCTGTTTCTGTCAAGGCTTATCTCTCAGGCATAGCCTCTCAAGAGGCAAGGATTGTTGTGTACATTCCCACGACACGGCCCTTCCGCTAAAAGGCACAGAATCCTGTCAGACCGGCAGTCTCCAGGCAGATACAGTTGGTGCAATAATTGTTGAAGACAAATAGTAGCTAAAAAAAAAAAGTACTGAACAAGTGACGCAACTGAGAAGAGGCAACAATGGGACATTTCAATCGACTCAATTGTAATCCATAATTATTGTTTAATGACCAAACGCCGTTTTGTACAAAGAAAAAAAAGAATGAGGTTTTATAGCCTTAATATGACGACACATGATCTCCAAGTTTTAGGGAGTACAAAACAAGCATTTGCAATGTAATAGGTCTCGCATTTACGCGAGTATAAGCTATTGACATTGTATATAACAATGCCTTTTATTTATGTGAAAAAACCAAAACATAAAAAGGCATTGTCATTTAGAATGCCAATAGCTCAAACTCGCGTAAATGCGAGACCTATTGCACTGCAAAAGCTTGTTTTGACATAGTATACATGATAAATGCATTTTAATGATGACAACCTTTTTATAAAGGAGACCTTCTCCATTCCTGCATACGTCTCATTTGGTACAACCATCATCTGCAATGATACAGCACCAATGGAGATACATGTGCACATTTCCAACTTTATAGAATCCCCTCATTACTTTTTAAAAGAAGTCTGGTTCTTTAATTTGGCATGTCCCTCATTTTTTAGCCATTATTAGAATAAATACACTTATCCTAAGCTGCATTTATCAATTTCCTTCAGGCGGATAAACCGCAATGGAACCAGGAAGTTGTTCCATTTGCGGCCGACATCTTGTTTCCAAGATAACGGTCCAGTCTTTCATGGCAATTCACGGGGCAGCGAGGATGCAGCGTCCACGTGCCTCGCTCTCCAACACTGGGTATTTGATCCTCGCTTGGGAGGAAGACATAACGAAGCGGGCCCCCGTTGAGGATTCCTTAGGTCATTGACCCGAGGTGTTGACTTGGAGCAGTGAGTACGGCATAGCCTCATCGATACGAGTACCCCATTACTACCCCTCCCTATTGAGCTACCATTTATGATCACAACATGCTATGTTTGTTTCATATTTATTTCATTATATCGAGGGTGACTACAAGCAGACCTCTCCACTTCAGGACCAATAGTGCAAGAGTTTTCCGTTATTTATGTATGAAGTGTTTTGTGCCAATTCTGTGTTTCACTTTTAGCATGCAGAGTATGTGCAGTAGTTGTGCGTCAGCACTATTGTAGGAGTGGTATCAGGGAGTTAGATCCTTGGTCCTGAAGAAGAGCCATGGGGTTTGGCTTGAAACATGTAGACCATTAAAAGGGCAGGTACATTATCACGTTCACCTTCTATCTTCTCCCCGTTTTTTTAACTATAGCACCGGGGGGCCAGATTAAAGTATAATCTACCTACCAGGCAAGTATTTTTAACCTCCCACATAAGAACCCTCCAACTCCTATTTCTTTTAATCATTTAGAACATATCAACAAGTGCTGCCACATAACTCACAGGTCGCAGCACAACCATCTGCAGTTGAAAGGGAGCAACCCTATGATGAAGCATCCCATCAAGGGCTAAGCCTGGTGGATGAGGGTTATATAAGAAAACTCAGTGTTTTCTCTGTCTTGTGGAGGGTTAGTTTACTAAGCACGGATGGCCTCTCTTGTTTTTGATGGTATAAGTAAGTAGGAAGATGAGCCCCTCTGGGATATTCCTCTTATCTCCCCCTTTTTGTTGAGATAACCACTGGTACTGCAACATCCTAACCATAGAAAATAATGGAGGCAGGGTCTTGAAATTAAACCCCATAGCAAAGGTTGCTAAATTTAAATAAATTATTCAAAATAGTTACAGACCTAAATAAATGGCATGTTAAAATTTATAAATATATTACATTTACATTAATATAATTAAATGACTGAATTAATGTTATACACTTACAAAAATTGTTGACAAAAAAGCAAAATCATTTTATTTCATTTAATATATTAAAATTAAAGATTTATTTTACAATTAAGTTACTAGTGCTGTAGCATTGTATTCTTTTTTTCTACACGTTAAACATATAAAATTATTTAAAATAATATTTAACACGAAACATTTTTACATTTTGTTTCTCGAATTAAATAAACTTGTGCACTTTTTCCTATACTTTGCCATGGGTGAGAATCCTCAATGGAGGAAGAGATCTGCATGCGGTAAAGAATGCCTGTGTTATTTGCTATGGGAGGGTGTGACAGTAACAGTAGTTGGCCGAGTTTAGTGTTGGACTTTCTACTGTTTCTTTTTGGCAGTCGTAACTTAAACTTGTAATTCTGGTTGCACCCTCTTTGCAAGGAGTGATAACGAGTGCGTCTACCCTTGAGTAACTTTACACTTTGATTGCTCAAAGTAGCAACGCTACTCAAAAGTTTAAGGGTAAACCTACAAGTGTAACTTACTCACAAGCGTAAGTTACTTTTGTGAATATGCCCCAATGCATCTAAAAAGTAGTGTTATATAGTGGGGAGTCTCTTTGTCTAAGGCAATAATTGCTCCAATACATAAGGAGGAATCTCCATTAGTTTCTGTAAACTTTCACTCAACATCTCTTTGGATGTAAATGGGAACATTTTTGGTATATTGTTGCTGGGGAGGAAGCTTTCAGAGCTTACGTCCAAAGGATCCCAATCTACGGTACAAGGCGGCATTCAGAATGTGTTGGTAGGGTTAAGATTCTTGCTTGAATATCACGCTAATGAAATATATTCATCTACAAAAGAGTAACTTTATCTACCGTTGAGGATTATCAAGTACTTTTTATTACGTTAGCAGGTATAAACTCTATGTTAGGGGTGTGCATAGATCCCAGTTTCATTCAGATGGTCCCTACATAATCAACAACTGCAAGGGTTTGATTTGAACCCCTTAGGAATTTTAAAGAAATTGTCCCCTCCATGGTTGTATGTCGGGGTGCTCTAAGGGGACAGCACTATTTAACATTTACACGAAAAACCTCCATGCCAGGTGAGCCAGCTTTTCTTTATGCAGGCATTGCAGTTTTATGTGTCTGTATTGAAAAGGGCCTTGTAAAATGACTGGCAAGCTTTAAGGCCATCTGTACAGATAAGTCTCATGCTGATCAAAAGTCCAAAAAGATAATTAGGGGTACATACAAGTAGTAGCTAAAAAAAAAGCTTTTGGAAGACAAAACATTGGATCAGGTCAAAGCTATTGATTAGTTGGGTATATGTTTTCGACCTCTTCAAACTGGTCTGAGCAGATCCTTAAGTCTTAGTACTCCCTAGTAACATCTATCAAGGTAGAGCATTTTTCACAAAGGGGTTTTGTGGGGGTTCCATTTCTACAGCTAATAAAGTGTACAATGTCCAGTCCTTGTCCAGTTCCCTCTACAGTGCAAAGGTGCTGAGTAAGAGAAATGCGACAATTTTACCACCGCCGGAAATACAAGCATTGGCAAAGCCAATAGGTCACGCCTATGCAAGAGCTATTGGCTTTGCCAATTGTTTTAACAATGTTGTACACAAGCATGGCTGTTATTCAGCATGGCTAAATGTTTGTGGCATAGTGTAGTTGAGTGTTGCGTCATGGAGTGTGGTAGAGTGGAGTGTCGTACATTAGAGTGGGGTGAAGTGGAATGGCTAGAGTGGCGCAGACTGGAGTAGCATATAGTGAATGGGAGTGGAGGGGAGGGAAATGGCATAGAGTATCATGGCATAGAGTGGAGTAGTGTGTCAGAGTGGAGTGACGTAGAGTGGTGGGGCGTAAAGAAGCATAGCATAGGGTGGAGTACAGTATCGCAGAGAGGAGTAAAGTGTCAGAGAATGGAGTGCCACAGAGTGGAGTGCCAAGAGTGGAGGGGCGTAGCACAGAGTGGAATGGCATAGAGTGGAGTGGCATACGAGGGAGTGGCCCAGAGTAGAGTGGACTGGAAGAGAGTGGAGTGGCATGGTGTAGAATGGAGTCGAGTGGTATGGAGTCGAGTGGTGTGGGGTAGAGTGGTGTGGGGTAGAGTGGTGTGGGGTAGAGTGGTGTGGGGTAGAGTGGTGTGGGGTAGAGTGGTGTGGGGTAGAGTGGTGTGGGGTAGAGTGGTGTGGGGTAGAGTGGTGTGGGGTAGAGTGGTGTGGGGTAGAGTGGTGTGGGGTAGAGTGGTGTGGGGTAAAGTAGAGTGGCCTACAGTGAGTGGCAGAGTAGAGTGAACTGGCATAGAGTAGAGTGAACTGGTGTAGAGTAGTGTAGTATAGAGTAGAGTGGCGTAGAGTGGAGTGATGCAGAGTAGTGGCATAGAGTGCAGCAGTCTAGAATGTAGTGAGGTAGAATGCAGTGGCGTAAAGTAGAGTGGCCAAGAGTGTAGTAGAGTAGAGTGGCGCAGAGTACAGTACAGTAGTGTAGAGTACAGTGGTGCGGAATAGAGTGGTGTAGAATAGTGCAGAGTAGATTAGCGTAGAGTGTAGTGGTGTAGAGTAGCGTGGTGGAGTAGAGTGCATTGGCGTACAGCGCAGTAGATTGAGGTGGAGTAGAGCGCATTGATGTACAGCGCAGTAGAGTGGCAAAGAATAGAGTGCAATGGAAAAGAGTAGAGTGGTGGAGAATAGAGTTCAGTGGCATAGAGTTCAGTGGCTGAGAGTGCAGTGGTGTAGATTAGAGTTTTGTACAATGCATTGGTGTAGATAAGAGTGTCGTAGAGTGCAGAGGTGTAGAGTAGCGTAGTGCGCATTGGTGTAGGGTAGCGTAGAGTGCATTGGTGTAGAGTACAGTAGAGGAGAGTGGTGCAGAGTAGAATAGAGTGGCGTAGAGTGCAGTGATGTATAGTAGAGTGGAGTAGAGTGCAGTGGTGTAGATTGTTGTAGAGTGGTGTGGTGTAGAGTGCAGTGGTGCAGAGTACAGTGGCGAGAAGGGTAAGTTACTTACCTGTAATCCTAGTTCTCTTCCAGGGGTATCCTCATCAAAAAGTCATAAGCACTTGAATATTCCCGCCCATGCGCGGGGACCCCGCAAAATATATAAAAATATATGTGAAGACATATATATAGCTATATATATATATATATAGCTATATATATATATATAGCTATATATATAGATATATATATATATGTATTTGTGTATATATATATATATATATATATATATATATATATATATATATATATATATATATATATATATATATCAAAGCTCCAAGGTTCCCACCTGTGGAGACGCACTCTGACATCCACTGCAGCAACCTTCATGAGGTAAAAGCCGGATCGGTGGGCGGATCCAGTTTACAGCATGCCTGTCGATTCACGCCTGACGCGTTTCGTGCTCATTGCACTCTTCAGAGGCGCGACAGTCATTTTGGCATAGAGGCCACACCTCCCACTTAAAAATATGAGCCCTCCAATGGGCGACTCGAATGAGTCCGTGTTGGTTTGTGGGTCTTGTAGTGTGTGCCTCCCAGCCGCGGGAGACTCACCACCCGGAAATTTGGGGCCAGGGAGCTCCGAATCACGGAGTCTCAATGTGGAGGCATCCATGGAGAATTGACAAGCCGGATGTGCGAGTGGAGGCCCATTGGTGGGCTTGAAACGTCTCTGGCTGGGTTCGTTGGTGCGTGGAACAACATGTGGATCCCGTGGGGGCCGAATTATCCCATGTTGTGAACTTCTTATCGGAGAAAGCGTCCGAGGGTTTGGCGTACCGTTCCGTTAATAATTTTAGGTCCGCCATTTCCGCTGGTCATTCCCAAGTAGAGGGCAGGCCTGTGGGCATGCATCCAGTCATTTGTAAACTGTTAAAAGGTATCCGCGTTGTGAATCCTCCTAAACCAAAATATTCTTCATTGTGGGATGCTTCCCTAGTTCTTTCTTTATTTGACAGATGGCCAGCTAATAACTTGTTAACTAGGAAACAACTATCGTCCAAGCTCGCTATGTTGCTATGCCTATCTGCCTGCCGATGTTCATCCGACGTCAAAGCTCTAAATCTTACAGGTAGAGTATTTACTCCGGAAGGAGTTTCTTTTAACATTACTGCCAGAACTAAGACTTTTTCAAGAAGTGTTGATTATCATGCTTTTCCCTCTAATACAAAGTTATGTGTGGTTCAATGCCTTAAGGCCTATGAAGATTGTACTAAGTCTATAAGACCTGATGGTTCAGCTCAATTGTTGATTGCATTGCAAAAACCTCATAAACCTGTGTCTGCAGCTACCATAGCCAGATGGTTAAAATCAGTCATGCAAGAAGCGGGTATTGATACCCAAATGTTTGGGGCACATTCTGTTCGTGGTGCCATGGCATCAAAGACTCATGTTGGGTTCTACCATCCAAGATATCATGCGATCTGCTGACTGGTCTTCTGAGTCTACATTTAAACAATTTCATTATAAACCGGTGGGTGATATAGCTTCGGTTATGTTTGATAAGCGTTAAACTAGCATAATCAGAAGCCTCTGGTCCTGCAATAGAATAAAAAATTAGCTAGCATTCGCGCCAAGAATTTTCAATTCTATTAAGGACACGGAGGCGAGTATTATCCCCCCGGTTATATTACAATGTTGTAATGTTTGCCCGCCCATATACCTTATATTCTGTTATAGCAGAAATTACGGGTTTCTATGTCTTTAATTCTTTTCAGGCTCCGAAAAGAAAATGAACTAGAAGTTCTTCTGGTTAAGAAGATGTACAAGTTCCAGTTGGTTTGGACCTTCCATGTTGGAGGATGAAGTTTGAACTTGGTTAATGTTATTGAACTATGGTTCGAGCAAAGAAAGAGGCTCAGCCTTTGGTTATGGTGGCTCTTATAGGGTCATACAGGAAGTGATGTGGTTCAGGCATCATGGGAAATGTAGTTTATTTATATCAAACGTTTTTCATTGGCTGCTGTGAGTGGCAATAAAAGTGAAAGAGAAGCATAATCCTCGCCTCCGTGTCCTTAATAGAAATGAAAATTCTTGGCGCGAATGCTAGCTAATTTTTTACTCCAATAGTATAGAAAGATGAAAAGCTAACCCAGAGAAACACAAAGAAACTGGCACTGTGCCTTTAAGGCAGCCATGACCCCCAGCTTTCCATCATGCCTATGGGGTGATAGGTCAGTTGTTCTTTGCGAAGACCCAGAGGTCAGGGCACAAAGAGATGACACTTTATAAATAATTTGCCCAGGGAGGCGGGAGGGTTGCTTATGGCTTTGATGAGGATACCCCTGGAAGAAAACTAGGATTACAGGTAAGTAACTTATCCTTCTCTTCCAGGGGATCCTCATCAATAGTCATAAGCACTTGAATCGAGTAGCAAGCCCATCCCTTCTTCCTGCGGGCAAATGAGAACCATAAAACATGCAGAACACATCCAATTCCAACAAACTTAGCATTGGAATACATTTTTCCAAGGAGGCCTGGCCTACTTGGGTATCTGCTCTTGATTCAGAATCGAGACAATAGTGTCTCGTGAACGTGTGTACCGATTTCCAAGTTGCTGCCTTGCAAATCTCGGCCATTGGTACATTATGTAGAAAAGCCATCGTAGCTGCTTCTCCCCTAGTGGAGTGAGCTCTGGGAGAAACCAGTAGGGGTTTGTTTGCCAATTGATATGCCAGCTTAATGCAGGACACTATCCATCTGGAAATGGAACGTTTGGAGGCTGGGAAACCTGTCCTGATGGCACCATAGTTTAGAAACAATTGATCAGACTTTCTGATGGACTTTGTTTTATCCAAATAGAATTTGAGAACCCTTTTAAGGTCTAGGGAATGAAGAGACCTTTCTGCTGGTGTAGCAGGATTGGGAAAGAAAGAGGGAAGAGAAATTGTTTGATTGACAAGGAAGTCAGACACCACCTTAGGAAGGAAAGAGGGGTGAGTCCTCAAAACCACTCTGTTGTGGTGGAAAACCGTGTACGATTCCTTGGAACAGAGTGGTTGAATTTCGCTTACTCTACGTGCTGACGTAATAGCCACTACAAAAGCGACTTTCCATGTAAGGTGCTGCAGGGTGGCTTTATGAATGGGTTCAAAAGGAGGACCCATCAGTTTTGACAGAACCAGATTCAACTCCCAAGGAGGGGAAGGAGGTTGGACAGGGGGAAAAACTTTCTTCAAAACCTGAAGGAAATCCTTGACCACCTGGAGCTGAAAGAAAGAAGGTTGTCCAGGTGACTTTCTGTAGGCTGTAACGGCCGCCAAGTGAACTTTTATGGAGGTATACTTTAAACCTGATGTGGCCAAATGTAGAAGATAAGGCAAGATTACCTCCTCTTGCCCACCAGTAGGGTGAAAACCAATTACGCATACACCACAAGTAAAATCTCTTCCACTTAAAAGAGTAAGAGTTTCTTGTGGACGGTCTTTTTGACTCCCTCAAAATGTTCATACAGTCCTGAGGGAGATTCAGGTGGCCGTATTGCAGGACCTCAGGAGCCATGCAGCCAAGTTCAGTGAGGGAAGGTTGGGATGAAGGATCTTCCCGTTCATTTTGGTCAGAAGGTTCGGTCTGCATGGAAGCTTCCTGTGTGGACACATTGAAAGCTGCAACAGGTCCAGTTACTACCATTGACGTGGCCAGTCCGGTGCTATTAGAATCCTTTTCATCCTGGAGCGAATGAGCTTGGTTACCACCTTCGGAATGAGAGGAAGGGGCGGAAAAGCGTACGCAAATGTTCCGGACCAGTCGATCAAAAGGGCATTCCCTCTCGATCCTGGTCAGTAAAATCTTGACGCGAAGGCGTGGCATTTTTTGTTTAGTTCGACAGCAAAGAGGTCGATGGATGGACGACCCCATCGATGAAAAATGTCCGCAACCACTTCGTCGTTTAGCACCCAGTCTTGCTGCTCTTCGAAGTGTCGACTTAGAGCATCCGCCTGCAAGTTCTGTTGAGAGATGTCTGGCCAAAAGCCAGTGCCAAATTGCCTGAGATTCCAGGGACAGTGGGTGAGAGTGAGTTCCACCCTGCTTGTTTAGGTAATACATGGTGGTCGTGTTGTCCGTTTGTATTAATATTGACTTGGACTGAATCGATGGATGGAACGCTTTGAGAGCTAGGTAAACTGCCCGCAGTTCCAGCATGTTTATATGATAGGTTTGTTCTTTGCTCGACCACTTGCCCCGAGTCTGTAGACAACCCATGTGGGCTCCCCATCCTTGAAGTGAGGCATCCGTGATCAAGGATTTTGTTGGAAGAGGTTGATGGAAAGGGACTCCCACTAGGAGATTTTTCGGACGAGTCCACCAGAGAATGGACGTTCTTGCTGATTGGGACAGAAGAATTTGGTCCTCCCAACGTCCTAAGGATTGGTCCCATTTGTCCTCTAAATCCTGCTGTAGAGGTCTCATTCTCAACCTGGAGTTTGGGACAAGAAAAATGCAAGATGCCATCGACCCAGGAAGTGATGCCATTTGTCGAACTGATGGTTGATGCACTTGAAGGAGGAGATTGCATTTCCGTTTGATTGATAACAGTCTCTCCTCCGAAGGAAACACTTTTCCTGCGCTGGAGTCCAGGGTAGCCCCTAGATAATGAATTCTTTGGTGGGCTGATGGACCAATTTCTCCATATTTACATGAAGGCCCAAGCGGCGCAGTAAGTTCAGGCAGATCCGGTAGTGGTTCTTCACCATTTGGGGAGACGAACATTTTAGTAGCCAGTCGTCTAGATATGGATATACGAACAGGCCTTGGTGATGTAAAGCTGCGGCTACCACTGCCATGCATTTTGTGAATACTCGCGGTGCAGATTTCAGGCCGAACGGTAGAACTCTGTACTGATAATGTTTGGAGCCCACCATTAAGCGCAGGAACTTCCGGTGTCGTGGTGCAATCGGGACATGGAACTACGCATCTTGGAGGTCTATCGAACACATCCAATCCACTTTCTGAAGATGTGGGTATATTTGATGAAGCCCCAACATACGAAATTTTTCTTTCTGGATGACCTTGTTGAGTGAGCGAAGATCAAGAATAGGCCTGAAACTTTGCTTTTGATTCTTCTTTGGAACTAGGAAGTATCTGGAGTATACCCCTTTTCCTCGTTGTGATGGAGGAACCTCTTCTATGGCCAATTTCTGTAGAATGGATAGAAACCTCCCGACGCAACAATATTAGTTGACGATTTGTCTTTACTGGAGGAATGCTCTTTGGGGGTGCACGGAAACATAGTGCATACACATTCTTTAATATATTCAGCACCAACTGATCGTTGGTTATGTTGCGCCACTCTTCTACATGTCCGGAGATACTTCCTCCCACTGGAGTGGGCAACGGCGACGGAGGCAGCGGAAACTCATTGTTTGCTGGTGTTTTTGGCTGTTGTAGAGGATTGTTGTGCTCCTCTACCTCTGGAGGGTCTACGTCCTTGATAATGGGATTTGGATTGGTGGTACTGCCTCTGCGACCATTGAGGGGTTTGAACCTCTGATGGTAGGCTTTGCGATTGTAAGGCCTGTACCGACGATTCAACTCTTTCTTCTTCTCCAAGCCTACGGCTTTAAGCGTGACTAGCACAGTCTTCATTCTGGCCATCTCTTAGTCAGTGTGGGAGCCGAAAAGAGAATTATCAGAGAAAGGCAGATTCATGATGCGTTGCTGGGCTTCCGGTTTTAAAGACGTAAGACGCAACGAGGAAGATCTTCTTGCGCATATCCCATGCGAATATGAATGCGCAGCTAGAGAAGCCCCATCAGCTGCTGCACTGATCATTTGATTGGCCACTAGTGTCCCTTCCTGGAGAATCTCCGTAAAGTGTTGACGATCCTCTTTTGGTAGTTTTTCTTTAAAATGTTCTAGTGAGTCCCACAATGCTCTATTGTAACGGCCCAACAGGCCTGCAGCACTATACACTTTTAAAGAGGCCGCTGCAGAACCGCATGCTTTTCTACCCCAAGAATCCTGGTCTCAACTCTCCTTGTCCGGAGGAACTGACGATGAAGAGGAGACTGC
The DNA here is from genome assembly GCA_963921515.1 of Calotriton arnoldi. Taxonomy (NCBI): domain Eukaryota; kingdom Metazoa; phylum Chordata; class Amphibia; order Caudata; family Salamandridae; genus Calotriton; species Calotriton arnoldi. Next base: position 290,529 of record CAWUFW010006207.1, read on the forward strand.
ATGCGTTTTCTTCGCTGCTGCGATAATCACCGAATCCAGTGGAGGGTCTGACCTTAGGAATAAGGGATCCTGTTCTGCTGGTTTGTATTTTTTTTTTAGAATTCTGTCTTTATAGATGCTGGGGTAAGAAAAATGTCCATGACTGGTTGAAGGAGACCAGGCACCAGTGGTAGTAAAGGTCTAGACGCAGACCTTTGGTGCAGAGTTTCAAATATAACTGATGTGGATGCCTGAGGCGTGGACATCACTATATTAAGCTTCTGCGCTCCTCTTGAGAGGACATCATGGAAAGTATCGATGTCATCGATAGATGACACTCTGGAGGGAGGACTGTCCGTGAGAGTAGGAGAATAATCCCTCTTGGAGGAGTGGGTCGAGGAGGATGTTCAAGAAGGAGATCTTCGTCTTTTATGATGACCATGAGAAGATCTACCTGTAGGTGACTTGCTACAGTGATCTCTATGTGGAGTGGTAGGTGACCAGTCAACAGCTTGCACCAACCGTGCCAGAGGAGCTCTATGTAGAGGACTTGAATAGTCCATAGGTCGCTGCACCTGTGCTTAAGGTTCTGCCAATGATGGACTGGTAGAAGCCATCTGGGAGAAAGGTGAACAGAAGGAGAATTGTGTCCTTGCGCCGGTGAAGCTGTGATCTGCGGGGATTTCTGTAACTGCTGCTGTGGAGACGGAAAAGATGAGCTTCTCGACGTCGAGATCACTTCTGGTGAACCTGCAGCTGAAACTGAAGGCTCCGAGAAGTCTTTAGAAGTGGAACGGTGTCTTGAGGAATGATGCGACGTCTATGATAAATGCCTCGACGTCGAGCGGCTTTGCGGCACTAGGACCGTCGCACAAGTTACTTACCTTCGGAAACGATATATCTGTAAGAAACATTAGTTAGTGATAGATTCCTTACCTTAGAATATCCCCAGGCGTCAGACTGGATCCGGAAAGTTTTCATCAGCAGTACTCCTGCGCGTCGGAAGGTGGCGTTGGTCTGCTCCGCGTCCGTCGTCGGCGTCGTGGTCGCCGGGATGACGTCGCAGCAGGTACTTAGACGCCGCCCTAGCGTGCTGACGTCAGATCTGTACACGACTCTCCGCGCCAGGAACGCAGAGCCATGCAAGAAACTGACCACTGGTGCAACGAAACTAGGGCCCGGAAAGGGATGACCTTAACCCTAGAAATCAGTTTGCAGAACGGGGAGGATGGGTGGGGCGGTAAGGAATCCATCACTAACTAATGTTTCTTACAGATATATTGTTACCGAAGGTAAGTAACTTGTGCATCTGAAAGAAACACGTTAGTGATAGATTCCTTACCTTAGAATAGATACCCCAGCAATACCAACCCCGGTGGTGGGTCTGCGAACCAAGATCACACCAGAAAGTCCTGGAGAACAGAATGGCCAAAAAAGCCGTCTGTCCGGACTTGGCTGTCCAGGCAGTAGTGCTTGGTAAACGTGTGCAGCGAGGCCCACGTAGCTGCCTGACAGAGTCATGCAAGGGGACTCCCCGTCCCAAAGCAGTAGTGGCTGCCGTCGCCCTGGTAGAATGGGCGCGCAGCCCTACAGGAGGCTCCTTTTTAGCCAAAGAATAGCATGTTTTTATGCACAGAACGACCCACCGAGAGATGGTCCGTTTGTGCACAGCCCGACCTTTCTTGGCGCCCACGTAGCCAACAGAGTTGGTCATCCACCTGGAACTGTTGTGTGCGGTTCAGATAGAATGAGAGCGCACGTTTTGGGTCCAGACGGTGGAGCCTCTTTTCCTCTTTCAAGGGATGCGGAAAGAAGGTGGGCAAAGTGATGGTCTGCCGATGTGAAAGGCAGTGACAACCTTTGGCAGAAAAGATGGACGAGTCCTTAGAACGACTTTGTCCGGATGGAGAGAGAGAATAGGAGGTTTAGAATAAAGAGCCTGAAGCTCACTCACTCACTCTTCTGGCAGAGGTGATGGCTACCAGGAAAGCAGTCTTTAAAGCAAGAAGACGTAAAGGACAATTGTGAAGTGGCTCAAAGGGAGCACACATCAGTTAGGTCACAACAAGATTCAAGTCCCACTGAGGCATTACAAAAGGAACAGGAGGAAACGTGTGTGTAATGCCTTTTAAGAATCTATTTACAACAGGGGACTTGAAAAGAGAAGGCTGATGAAGAAGCCTTAGTAAGGCTGAAATGGCCGAAAGATAGCCCTTGATAGTGCCCACAGCAGAGCCCTGCTGGGCTAGAGAAAGAAGGAACAGAAGAACCTCTGAAAGAGGGGCAGAAAGGAGGATCCACAGCCTTTGCTGTGCACCATGCCACAAATTTGTTCCACCTGCAGGCGTATACCGTCTTAGTGGAGGGAGAACTGGCTGCCAAGATGATATCACAGACTTCGGGAGGAAGGTCGAAAGCTGTCAACTGTCGCCGCTCAATCTCCACGCATGGAGGTGGAGGCTGGACAGGTTCGGGTGGAGGACCGTCCCCTGCTGTTGTGACAGAAGATCCTCCCGAAGAGGCAGTCGGATCGGGGGGTCGATAGCCATACTGAGTAGCTCGGGATACCAGCATCTTCGTGCCCAGTCCGGAGCCACAAGGATGACTTGGGCCCGGTCGCGCCTGATCTTCTTCAGCACTCTGGGCAGAAGTGGTATAGGCGGAAAGGCGTACAACAGACCGCAGCTCCACTCGTGACGAAAAGCGTCGCCGAGCGAGTGCCGCCTTGGAAATTCCAACGCGCAGAACTGATGACATTGCGCGTTCTCTTCGGTGGCGAATAGATCTAACCAAGGCTCCCCCCCCTGCAGAAAGAGACCTTGCGCCACGTCCGAGTTCAGATGCCATTCGTGATCCATCATGCACCAACGGCTGAGTTCGCCCGCCCTGGCGTTCAGAGAACCTGTCAGGTGTTGAACCACCAGGGAAATGCCCTGACGTTCCAGCCATGTCCAGAGGCGCAGAGCCTCCGGACATAGGGTCCACGACCCCACCCCGCCCTGTTTGTTGCAGTACCACATGGCGGTAGTGTTGTCCGTGAACACCTGCACTACACTTCCCCGAACAGAGGGAAGGAATGCCTTCAGTGCAAGTCGGATCGCCCGAAGCTCCAAAAGGTGGATATGGAGCTGGGACTCCGCCGGAGACCAGAGTCCTCTGATCTCCGCCTCTCCCATGTGGCCGCCCCATCCCAGGAGGGACGCATCCGTCACCACTGTGTGCTCCAGTTGGGGAAGGGAGAGGGATCTGCCATTGACCCAATCGCGATTCGTGAGCCACCACTGCAAATGTCGTGCAGTGCCCTCCGAGATCTGGACGAGGTCGGACAGGTTACCCTGAAGCTGGGTCCACTGGAACTTCAGGTCTCACTGCAGAGCCCGCATATGCCATCTGGCATGATCCATCCACTAGCAGGATGCAGGAGGCCATCAGGCCCAGGAGCCGGAGGGTCATCCTGACCGAAACCCGGGATAGAGGCTGAAAGATCGGAATCATAGCCTGAATATCCCGGACTCGCTGCTCGGGAGGATAAACCCGTAACTGCGCTGAATCCAGAACTGCTCCGATGAAGAGGAGCTTCTGAGAGGGAATCAGGTGTGACTTCGGCACGTTGATGGAGAACCCCAGAAAATGCAGGAGGTCGGCCGTAGTCTGGAGACGACTAAATAGGGGAAGACTGGAACCCCTGATCTGCGCAGATGAGCTGCGACCACCGCCATCACTTTCGTGAACACCCGAGGGGCGCTGGTAAGGCCAAAGGGGAGCACGGTAAACTGAAAGTGCTCTTGGCCTACCGTGAACCGCAGGTAATGCCGGTGGGCCGGCAGGACGGGGATGTGGAAATAAGCGTCCTGCAAGTCCAACGCTCCCAACCAGTCTCCAGGGTCGAGGGCAGACAAGACCTGTGCTAGAGTTAGCATCTTGAATTTCTCCTTCCGGAGGAAGCGATTGACGCTCCTGAGGTCCAAGATAGGACGCAGGCCCTTGTCCTTCTTGGACACCAGAAAGTAGTGGGAATAGCAACCACGACCTACTTCTGGCCCAGGAACGCGCTCGATGGCCCCCTTGGCCAAGAGGGCCGTAACTTCCTCTTGCAGAAGCTGCAGATGATCCCCAGACATGCGGTGGTACTGGGGTGGCATGGCTGGAGGGGTAGTCTCGAAGGGGAGGGCGTAGCCCCTTCGGACAATTTGCAGCACCCACCTGTCCGAAGTGATGGTACGCCAGTGGGGGAGGTGATGGCGAACCCTGTCGCCCACTGGCGTTGGATGGGCCTGAAAGCTCGGACTAGGAAGGCTTCGAGGTGGATGCTGCTGGGGTGGAGGTGGACTGACCCGTTCTCTGGCCCCCTGCCCTGCCGCGGCAGGGCCCACGTCCGCGGCCGCGTTGAGATTGGTTCTGCGGCCTGTGGCTGAACGAACGTGTTGGGGCGCCCCTTCCGTGGCCACGAAAGGGACGAAAAGCAGAAGTGGTCTGGCGCGTGGTCGAAAGGCCTAAGAACTTGGCCGTAGCCCTGGAGTCCTTAAAGCGCTCCAGCGCACTATCCGCTTTGTCGCCAAAAATGCCACAGCCATCAAAGGGCATGTCCATAAGGGTGTTTTGGACATCCCCCGAAAAACCAGTGGACCGCAGCCAGGAGTGGCGGCGGAGCGCCACCGTCGTGGAAATCGCTCTACCTAGCGAGTCCGCGGCATCAAGTCCACACCGGAAGAAGAACGTTGCTGCATCCTTCCCCTCAGCAACAGCCTGGGAGAGCACTGTCCGGGCCTCCTCCGGACACTGAGGCAGCACTTGCGCAACCGTATCCCACACAGAGTGGGAATAGCGGCCCAAGAGGCATGCAGTGTTCACCGACCGCAGCCCTAAGCTGGCAGATGAAAACAGTTTCTTGCCAAATTGCTACAGCTTCTTGGATTCCCTATCCGGCGGGGCGGTAGGTAATGCGCTTTGGGAAGTGGAGGCCTGGATAACCAGACTCTCGGGGGTGGGTGGGCAGAAAAGCAGGGTCGCCCGGAGCCGGGCGATGGCGTCTGGCCACGTTCCTATCCACAGAGGCCCCTTTGGTGGGCTTGGACCAAGTGCCCATAAGAACGCCGGTCAGTGCTTCATTGAACGGCAGCAAAGGCTCCGAAGAGCTTATTGCCGTCTGAAGCACCTCAGTGAGGAGGTTAGTCCTCAGGGCCACCGTAGGGAGTTCGAGGTCAAGGGCCTCGGCTGCCCTACGCAACACCACACTATACGTTGCTCCCTCCTCCGAAGCCACGGTAGGAGGAGACAGGAAGCCAAGGTCAGGCGATTGATCAAGACCACTGGCATCCCCTAACTCTTCTGCCCAGTCCTGGCTTAACTCACTGCTGTGTGAGAGGGTCCTTGGACCCCTCCCACTCATCCCCTTCATCCATGTCCTGATAAACAGGTCGAAAAGATGGAGACCGAACAAAAGGGTAGAAGTCCCCCATCGGCATTGGAATCGGCGTCGAGCGACGCCGGACCAGCGCCGTGTCCGATTCGGGGCTGAAACCGGGGACGACATCGTCCGAGGGACCGGACGACACTGCAGGCAGTGCCGGGGGAGTCGACGCTGGTGGAGGAGTCGTGAGGTCAACCGGCGTCGACCGGGATCCAGGCCTGGATCCAATGGGGGCCTTCAACGCAGGGACCGAAGTCGCCGGCAGCACAGGGCAAGGACCCCCAGTCGGGCCCGAAGGCGCACCGACGGGGGCCGATGACCCAAAAAGACCTCTCATGGCCACAAGAAAGTCTTGGATTTGGGCCGAAGTCGCTCCGTGACCCGGAAAAGGAGGGTAGACCGGGAGCGACTGCGCAGGCTCCGCCAGAGCCGCGGGGGTGGCACCCTCAGCCGCGTCGCGCGACAGACGAGGGGAAGTCGAAGAGCGACGATGCTTCTTCAACCTTTTTCGAGTGCCTCGACTTACCTGACCCCGAGTGCGAGGACTTGGATCCCGAAGATCGGTGATGGCGGCTCCGCAACTGGTCCCTCGACTTCCTCCTCGACTGGGACCTTGAGCGGCGCGGAGCCTACTGCCGGGCTTCTAGCAGCTTTCGGGACCGCTCCAGCAAAGACTTCAGCGCCATAGCCCTACAGTCGGAGCACGACTTGGGGTTGTGGTCGCGCTCCAGGCAGTAGAGACACGTCGTGGGGGTCGGTCACCGACATCATGCGGCGACAGGCTCCACAGGTTTTAAAACCGGGTATCCCTACCGGCACCAGGAGTCGAATCGACTCGAAAAGATAGACAAAAAATGTTAAAAAACTTAGTCAAAAAGTGACTAGGGTACTTGCTCTTCCCGGATCTGTGCTTGCTGGCGCGGAAAAAGAAAGAACTGACATCAGCGTGCGAGGGCGGCGTCTAAGTACCTGCCGCGACGTCATCCCGGCGACCACGACACCGACGACAGACGCGGAGCAGACCGACGCCACCTTCCGACGCGCAGGGGTACTGCTGACGAAAAATTTCCGGATCCAGTCTGACGCCTGGGGATATTCTAAGGTAAGGAATCTATCACTAACTTGTTTCTTTCAGATGAGTCCTTCGACGGAGATCTTGGTTTCGACGCCGACCGTGCAGATTCTTTCTGTCTGGACGTCGACCGGTGCTCCGACGATGGAGATTTACGTTTTGACGCCGGAAGATGAATATCCCTCTGAGTACCACTACTCTGCGTCGAGCGAGGAGAGAGTGACGGAGAAATCCTTCTCGACGTCGAACCCTTTGACCTCACCAATCTCCTTCTCGACGTTGAGCGTCTCGTGGGCCCCAACGGAGAAGTTTGTCTCGACGGCGATGGTCTTCTTGACGTCGTAGGGGATCTTTTTCTCGACGTTGAGCATCGTCTTGAATACTTCAACGGAGGTTTCGACGACGAGTCATTCCTCAACGTCGTTGCAGATCTGGGCCTCGACGTTGACCGTCGCCTGGTTGACGTCAACGGAGGTGATAGTCTCGACGCCGAACGCCGTACCGACGGCGGAGAGAGATGCCTAGACGTTGGGCGATCCCGCACAAACTGAGATCGACTCCTCGACGCAGATCGTCGCCGGGTTGACGACGGCAGAGGATTAGACGATGACGTACCTCTATGTTTGGTCTTCTTTGATGACGACCGATGTTCTCTCGACGGCGAGCCCGCCGTCAATGGTCTTTTTGTCGACGTTTCGTTCGCCGGTGGAGGCATTTTCGACGCCGACCCCGATGGAGAGCAGAGGAAGATCTGGCCCTCTCCTTTCTCTGCCTCTAGAGGAAGATTTTCCTTTCTCAGCCAGTCCATAGAGGCGAATCATCTCTCTGTCCTTCAGAGTACGTTTAGATAAAGACTGACAGTGCTGGCAAGTCTTAGGACTATGAGAATCAGGAAGGCAAATAATACAGACAGGATGTAAGTCTGATTTAGCCTTCTTTTTGCCACAGGAAGGGCAAGGATCACACAGAGAGGACATTTCTGAGAGAGAAAAAATGCTGAACTCTCTGAAAAATAGCAAAGAAATACTCCAACAGGTATAAAATGTCGAAGTAAAAAGGTTTTGATGAAAAAACAGGACATAATTTCTGAATAAAAGTCAAAAATGTGAGAGCTGATTAACCAGGGTCCTGACTGAAGGAGCCGGAAAGAACAACTGACCTAACTGTCACCCCTGAGGCATGATGGGAAGCTAGGGGTCATGGCTGCCTTAAAGGCACTGTGCCAGTTTCTTTGTGTTTCTCTGGGTTAGCTTTTCAGCTTTCTATACTATTGGAGTTACAATGCAGCCTATGAGCTGTTAATGCCTGCTTTTCTCTTTGCAGGGTTATGGTTTCTACTGTGCATTAAAAGCAGTTCAAATGTCCTTTGTTTTCCTGCTTTGTTTTTGTATGTGTGCAAAGAAAAATTTTACAGCATTGCTCAGCCTGTGGTGTATGAAAGGCTGCATTGATGGTTTTTTATATATTAAAAAAAAATGATTTTTCAAATGTATATATATATATATATATATATATATATATATATATATATATATATATATATATATATATATAGAGCTACATATATGTTTTCACATATTTTTATATATTTTCCGGGGTCCCCGCGCATGGGCGGGAATATTCACGTGCTTATGACTATTGATGAGGATCCCCTGGAAGAGAACTGCAGTGGTTTTGAGAAGAGTCATGTGGAGTGCACTGGCATACAGTGCAGTGGTATAGAGTGGCATAGAGTAGAGAGGCGCAGGGTATAGTGCAGTTGCACAGAGTGCAGTGGCTTAGAGTGCAGTGAAATGGAGTGACGTAGAGTGTATAGGCATAGAGTGGAGTAGAGTGGCGTAGAATTCAGTGGCATTTAACAGAGTGAAGTGGCGTAGAATGGAGTGGTGCAGGGTAGAGTAGAGTGGCGCAGGGTAGAGTACAGTGGTGCAGGGTAGATTAAAGTGGCGTAGAGTGCAGTGGTGTAAAGTGTAGTGGCGTAAACTTCAGTGGCATAGTGGGGTGATGCAGAGTAGAGTGGCATAAAGTGTTGTGGCATAGAGTGCACTGGCACAGAGTGCAGTAGAGTGGTGCAGAGAGTAGAGTGCAGTGGAATAGAGTGCAGTGTTGCAGAGCAGAGTGGCGTAGAGTGCAGTGGTGTAGAGTAGAAAGGAGCTGAGTGCAATGACGTAGAGTGCAATGGTGTAGAGTGTCGTAAAGTGCTGCAGAGTAGAGTACAGTGGGGTAGAGTGCAGTCGTGAAGAGTAGATTGGCATACAGTAGCGTGATGTCGCGTGCACTTTTTTTGACAAGAGTGGTATAAAGTGCAATGGCAGAGAGTCCATTGGCATACTGAAGAGTGGCGTAGAATACAGTGGCATAAAGTAGAATGGTGCAGAGTGGTGCAGAGTAGAGTGGCGCAGAGAAGCGTGCAAGTGCAGTGAGTATATTACGGTGGCAGAGTGGAGTGGCGCAGAGTGGAGTAAAGTGGCGTACAGTATACTTTCAGAGTAGAGTGAAGTGGCATAGAGTGGAGCAGGGTAGAGTGGAGTAGAGTGGAGTATGCCTGGTATGGTAGTGCACTGCCAGCACAGACAACACATTTTCAATTAAATTGACGATTACATTTGCACAGACGTACAGTTTTACTGATAAAAGCATACAGCGCACAAACGATGTGTGGAAATATCATCTAGTGTATTGATTTGTTTCTTTTGATCGTATTAAAATATTTGTTTCCAATACACTTCAGAATTTCACAAAAAGGGGTTTCATTTGTACATTCCTAATTCTGAAATGTCTGCACAGTTCATTTAAAGACATTTAAATTTTGTTGTGTGCTAGAAAAAAAACATTCCTTTCACAGGAGGACTGTCACATAAATCCTCTCCTTTGAAGCTTGAGAAAGAAAAGTAAACACCAAGCTCCCTTGGAAGACCGATCAGGACGTTTGACCCCAGTCTTTATATGAACAGCAAATGTGACATGGTAAGAACAAGATTTAAAGCCTTTTTACAGAACGCAAGCACTGGTGGAAGAATACAATAAACAGGGTATGCTCCACAGGAGGGACAAACTCAAGCTGGACAGCCTAAAACAAATAAAGCCAGGAAATGGAAAGGAATCAAATGTGAGTTACAAAGCCAATGGTAAGCATAAGGCGGAATGCATTCCCAGGGAAGCTTTCTGAATGCCCCCAAGATGTCTTTAGCAAACGATAGGCTTCAACCTAAAAATGAATGCAAGTCCTTTTTATGACTGCTGGCTGTGCCAAATTTATCTACTTATCGAAAGCTTTGGCTACACCAGATAGAATGTTGGGCTAAATTACACTCGCCTTCTATGGTGGTTTGAAAGTATTATATAGCAGTCAAAGGATGATCTTTAGTAACACTGTCGGAGAGTTAATGTCTAGGACTGCACAGATCATCTATTGTCGTTCAAACATGTGAAGGAGTGGTGCTACACTCGCCAAATCTCAAATTAGGAAAGCTCCAGAAACGAGCAGATGCTAAGGGACTACACCAGTTAAGCTTGGTTGTCTAACTGAAAAGAAAAACACATTGCAAGACCATTTTATCTACGACGGGCTTGGCAAATTGACAACCTCTGTTTTTATCATGACACAAACTATATTTAGACAGGATTTATCACCCACAAATGACGGCTCGTTATGTCCATTTTAAGTTACATGCTGTCCCTCTTAGGAATGTGTAAAGAATTGGATGGGATCACATGTACTTTCAGGTTTATGACCCTGCCCTAAAGAGACATTAAAAACAAGATCTAATTTCCTGCTTTTCTGTCTTTTGTATAGAAAGTTTAGAACCCCACAGTTCTGTGTTTAGGCATTTTAATATCAGATGTGTACCAAACGCCTTTTAAATTGAGCTGAACAAAAGAAACTGAGACCATACTTTTGCAGTGACATCATTTATCCAATGTGTACAAGATTCAAGCAAAAGATATTTGAGGTCCTAAAGAGAATGGCAATTTTGATAGTCCTTTTACCTCAATCTCTGCGATGATTTCTGTATAGGCATAGTTTACAGTTTTATATTTACCTGTACTTAGTACTGATTGTCTAGTGGAATAGAACTTTGAAAAGGAATTTCTTTAACATTGCATGTTTTATAAATGTTTTTATAATCTATCAAATTTGCATTACTGTTTTCTGGATGAGTTTCATTAAAATAAGGAGACTAATTTAATGATTGAGATAGACTATCAAAAACAGTCTGGTGAGATAGGGACAGTCTGTAGTGTAAACTCCAAACTATACAACATGGATTCATATTCTAACAGCTTTTCGATATATAGGTTAAGAACAAAGGCATTCAAATCTTTCTGTGTATACGTACATTAGAAAGCCTTATGAAACACAGAGCAAACTGATAAATTGTCAATTAATTTTTAAACAAAACTAGTGGAGCCATTTGTGATGATGAATACATACTCTTGAACGATATAGTGCTTTAGAATTTTCCGAGTCTGCGTCACTGGTTTGGAGGTCAGCCCCAACATATGGGATGAATGTTTCTGGATCAGATAATAACCTGTGACATTAACAAAATGTGGGTATGAAAACACACGAATTATTCTGTAATCAACATGCAATTGCAAGACTTATTGAACACACAAAATATTCCAGTTTCTCAACCTTATGATTATCATTTAGTAGTTGCCCCCACATGCTTAACAGAGTCCCTTTTTACACCCTCAATTTCCATAGCAAAATACTTTCAATAACGTAGTGTTAGAACAAGATTGATCGAACAAAGCTTTCATCAAAGCTACACTAAGGAAATCCTTCACAGAACAATTACACTACACTAGCCAAACAATACCAGAATAGTCATGTCAGTCTAACCATGGGAGAAAAATGTCACCAGAAAGAAGTCGTCCCTTGGGCAGTACTAAAATCATACTTCGTGAAATCCTGCAAATGTTTTCTTTATATGGTTCTAAAGAGGATAATACAGCAGGTAATTCAAATCTGACTGTTTTTCCACTGTCACTAAGTGCACTATATCATCACACTAGAGTATTTTAATATGTTTAGTATGGTGTAGTGCTATAGGCACTCCCATGTATTGGGACCACGTGATGACCTTTGACTACCATTGCTTTAATAGACTCCATGTGTTTTAATTCATTCTATCTTGAATGTATGACATCTGCACTTGCATTTTCCCTTGGTATTTCATTTCGTATCTCCTTAAAGCTGCAGAGTAGGAGTGTTTCAAACCAGCCTTGCTTGGAACAGAATGTGTGAAATGTACTTTTCTGTCTCAGTGTAGTGTTATAGGCAGTGATGCCAAAATGTGCATTATGTTGTACATTGGGAAGTTTTATGAAGTTTTCATTATTGGCTTTGACATGCCCTCATGCCATCTTGAATCCTGACTCCTGAGTTTTGCACATAAGCAGGCCACCAGGTTACTCACGGTTAATCAGGTTATTCGCGTTTAAGATTGTTTTCCTCTTTGAAGGGTGTTTTTGTACTTTTTGAAATATTTTGTATTTTCTTAAACCAGTACAAGATAAGGGAAACAAGTAGTGTGGAAGGGCAGAAGAATACGCGAGAAATCCTTTGCCTTTGGAATGCCTGTGGAGATTGGTCAACTCTGGGAAGCTTCCTTGGCGCAGAGGAGGTCTTCTCTGAAACTTCTAGTGCATTGAGAATAATATAAAACTGGGCGTCGCTTGACTTGGAAAGTCTGGGTTCTCTTCCTGAGGGACGGACGCGTCCACTCAGTGTTGCATTTCCTGGCTTGAGAAGTCTCTTGGACCCAGGATTGTCATTTGGGAGCCTCCAGTCTTGTGTGGACTAAGATGAAGCTATTGCAGCCAGTGAGGTATTTTTTCTGATTATTGGTATTGTAATGTGTGAGTTTCTCTGTGTACACATTCAGGTATTCAGTGGTTCGTATTTATTGGCATTCATTTATATGTGTGTTATAATAATCTGATGTATTCTATGTATATATTTTATATGCTTCCATGCTTTCATTTGACAGGGTGTATTTCTTGTGTTTGATTACTTCCATTTAATAGTGCCTATTTTTTGCAGTGGACGTCCAGTATTATCATTATTATAATCTGCTTATGTTTTGCACTATTATTATTATTTGACTTGTAAGTGCTCACTATTTGCGTGTGTTTTACCATAATTATCTGCTTGTGTTTTATCCCATGCATTTAACGGTTGCATTTGATTACTTGTAGGTGCGTTATTATTGCTTGTGTATATATATATATATATATATATATATATATATATATATATATATATATATATATTTATATTACCTACAGGCAGTCACCAGTAGTTAGTTATAACCTAGTTTCCATAGGAAAAGCATTTTTTGATTTGCTAATAACTTTGGCGTCGTTTGACGAATCTTCGCAAAATTCTCCCAAAAAAAGGTCTATCCAAGTCAGATCCTACCCCGAACGTTTGGGGGTGATTCGTCAAGCGGGGGCTGAGAAAAAAGGGGGGTCCCAAAAAGTGTTTTCTCCATGTTAATTTCCATAGGAAACTTTAGCCAAGGCTACAGCCTGAACTGCTGAATGGAATTACACCAAAATTGGCAAAAAGGTAGTGCTTGGTTCAGAAAGCGACTTTTTTTTTTTTTTTTAAATGGTGTAAATCCGTTCAGTATTTGCTGAAAAATTCAAAAAATAAAAATATTGATATCTATGGCCGCGGTGGGTTCGCGACCCCTCCCGACCACGAGCTTCATTCTAATTGGCTGACAACACTCCAAACCAGGCAGTGTTGGCAGCCATCTTGTGACTCGGTAGAACCGTCACAAGAAAACAGTAAAACAAAGATAAAAAACAATAAAAGGGGGCAGGGTAGAAACACCCTGACCCCTTAGGCCTGCTCAGGACCCCCAGGCCAAAAAAAAGCATTTAAAAAAAATAAAAAAAATAAAACAATTTAAAAATTGGCCGAATTCGCGCTGGGTGCGCGAATCCGGCAGTGAAAAAAAAAAAAAAAAAAAAAAACGAAGCGCGGGCTTCGTTGTATTTAAGCCTCCGGGTGGGCCAGGTCCCGGGGGCATGCTTTATTATGTGGCGGGGGCCCGCGGGGGCCCACCGCATCCCTGGGGACCGCCACCTCCCCGGGGTGTTTTTTAATAATTATGGGGGGGCCACGTGGGCCCCCCCCAAGCCCCGGGGACCACCACCTCCCCGGGGCTTTAAACACATAGGAGGGGGCCGCGCGGCCCCCCTTCTGGAGACCTTGATGGCCCTGGGGACCGCCACCCCCAGGGCCGGCTCCTGCAGTGTCCCGGGGTGCCCACCCCGGGACACTGCTGTTTGCTATGGCAGGGCGGGAGCACGCCTCCGTCCTGTCTATAGCAAACACTGGTTTGGATTTGGAGGCGAGAGCAGGCTTCTGCTCTGCTTCCAAAATCCAAAGCAGATTTGTTCACAAGGGGAGCTGCATGTTAGCAGCTCCCCTCCTCCCCATAAAAAAATTAAAAATTTAAAAAGTAAAGGCCGGCCCCGGGGGATGGGGTCCCCGGGGCCATAAATGGCCTGAGGAGAGGGCCACGTGGCCCCCCTCCAAATATTGTAAAAATATTTAAATACTGGCCATGCCCGGGGGATGGGGTCCCTGGGGCCGAAAATGGCTTCGGGAGGGAGGCCACGCGGCCCCCTTCCCGTATTTAAAAAAAAAAAAAAAAAAATAGGTGCATACTGGAGTTACCTGGTGGGCTAGTTGGCCCCCAGGGACCCTCAGGATTCAAGGGGACTTAATCCCCCAACTTACAATGCGCCAGGGTGCACGTTTGCACAGTGGTGCAGGGAGGGGGCGGGACGTGATGTGACAAGTGTGCAATGCTAGCTTGCTTCACCTACAATAGGTACATTCTAGCAGTAGCAGTGCAAGCTTCCTGCATCTAAAACAGGTACAGCCTGGCAGCAGTGCAAGCTTCCTTCACCTAGAACAGGTACAGCGTGGCAGCAGTGCAAGCTTCCTTCACCTAGAATAGGTACAGCCTGGCAGCAGTGCAAGCTTCCTTCACCTAGTACAGGTGCAGCGTGGCAGCAGCAGTGCAAGCTTCCTTCACCTAGAACAGGTGCAGCGTGGCAGCAGTGCAAGCTTCCTTCACCTAGAACAGGTACAGCCTGGAAGCAGTGCAAGCTTCCTTCACCTAGAACAGGTACAGCCTGGCTGCAACAGTGCAAGCTTCCTTCACCTAGAACAGGTACAGCCTGGCTGCAACAGTGCAAGCTTCCTTCCCCTAGAACAGGTATAGCCTGGCAGCAGTGCAAGCTTCCTTCACCTAGAACAGGAACAGAGGTGTTTGGAGACCATGCTCACCTTTCTCCACCACTCTACAAATGCGACTGCTATGTTATAGTTAGAAATTAGCATTTAAAAAACCTTTGAAATTCACTGAAAAAACCATAGGTTTCAAGGACGTTATAGTTAGAAATTAGCATTTAAAAAACCTTAGAAATTCACTGAAAAAACCATAGGTTTCAGGAACGTTATAGTTAGTTGGAGATTTCACTCGTACAAAACCAGAGAAATTTGACCGTTATAGTTAGTAGAGCTAACTATAGCTCACGCCCCCGCAATGCACTGCTGATGATGTCACATATTACATCACTCATGACATCTCAAATGACATCACTGATGACATCATCCACATGATCTGATGCACCTCCTCACACCCTAATAAAAACCTTTCATACACCCACTCTAAAATACAGACCACCAAGATTCTGAAACCATAGACAGACCAATAGCAGTTAGTACATAACCTCTCAGTGATTCATACTGCCTACACACACATCCACCCACTAACCCATACAGTCACTCATACACAGTCATTCATCAATACAGCCACTGATATATCCACTCATACACCCATATAGACACTCACACACTGCCACTCACCCAAAGAGTTACTCACACACCTAGTCAGTCATGCAAAGAAACTATCACACACCAATTTACTTGCCTATACAGTCATACACACACCACCACCACTTATTTATACAGATAATAACACATACTTACTCCCTTAAACAATCACTCATAGAAACACACACTCATCCATACAGCTACTTTGCAATCACTCACTCTCACATATAGTCATTTATATACTCCAACACTCACATATACTGCTTTAAAACATATGTAGTTACTCACACATGCACCACTGAGACATCCATTCACTCACTAACACACCCATGCACACACTCACCCACCCATACAGCTGTTTCCACATACACTCTTGAACCCATATACCCAGTGAATCAATCACTCGCATATCTATGCACAGAGTCACACACCTCCCACCCACCCACAAAGGCACTCAGGCACCCATACACATACTCAGACAACCAATCAATAACCCAAGACAGTCATGTAGCTACTCACCAACCCATGCAGCCGCTTATACACCAATAGACAGACTGATACAGACACAAACAGTTTACTCACTAATCCATGCATTCAGTAAGATACGCTTATTCAGTCACTTATACAGTCAGTCACGCACCTACTAAATCATCCATTCACACACTTATACACCCACTCATTCTTCAATACACCTGGTATATATATATATATAAACATATTTAAACTTTACAGAAACACACAGTCACTGGATGATGTCTTCAGTGATGTCATTTGAGATGTCATCAGTGATGTCACTGAGCATGCCATGAGTGATGTAATATGTGACGTGATCAGCAGTGCATTGCGGGGGCGCGAGTTATAGTTAGCTCTACTAACTATAACGGCCGAATTTCTTTGGTTTTGTACGAGTGAAATCTCCAACTAACTATAACGTCCCTGAAACCTATGGTTTTTTCAGTGAATTTCTAAGGTTTTTTAAGCGCTAATTTCTAACTATAACGTCCCTGAAACCTATGGTTTTTTCACTGAATGTATATATATCCACACACATTTGCATGCTGTTTTCATATGACATCTGGGAAAGCCTTTCTGTTAAGAGGGTTGCACTAATAAAACCCCAAGCTTTATTCTGAAAATTGTCTCTTGATATGCCTCATTTGGTGAGTGCTGCGACCTCTTTCCAGGTGTTTTCTTGCTTCATGTGGGAGTGCTGAATTTCTTTCATTTGGGAGTATAAAGCAAAACAAAAGAGTAATTAAAGATAGGTGGCAAATTACTGCTTGGGGGCCTATTGACGTATATGCATCTTAGAATATGGAACCAGCTTCCCATTAGGGCTCAACTATGTTGCATGATGATTTCAGCTAATCACACTACACGCCAAGAATTATTAATGGCATAATATGCATATCAATGTAACTGAGATCTATGCAGCACAATGTAATCCTCAAAATTATGTACAGTGCATTCCCGCACTATAGACGATTGGATGTCACTGTATTTGTCCACCCAGGGCTCAATCCGAGGAGGACTGTGATTTAGCGAACTCACAGAATAGGTCAATATTTCAGTTGGTCATCCTGGACACAAGTAGGGACATTGTGATTGTCAAAAGAAACTAGCATTATGATTTTCATTTCGCTATCATGTAATTGTTGCCAACTCATTCGTTATTCCATCATTCCATCATTTCGTAATTTATAATGTATGTTGAATCATGGTTATAATAATGAGTGTGATATTTATCTTTTAAATGAACATGAACAATAGTACTCACTGCAATGAATGAAATTGAATCTCTATATGTCTTTTTATGTTATAAGATGGTGACTGCAGTAAGGGACTAAGTGACTCCCCTTGAGAGTAGTCCCTCTTCGATTATGAGCTCTCAGCCTCATCCAATGAATTTGCTTGTATACTTAAATGAACTTCGCGGCACGAAATGCCGACATTGAAAAAGCCGCTTGCTGAAACGCGTCTGCTTTTCCACACGTTCTAATAAACAACGATTCACCTACCCTGAGAGTGCTGGTTCGTCTTTGGCAGTTGGAGCCCTGATATATATATTTCAGAAACAATATATATATATATATATATATATATATATATATATATATATATATATATATATATATATATCTACTGACGGTCGCTAGTAGATGGTTATAGTTAGGACCTAGTTTCCATAGGAAAAGCGTTTTTTCTTTTCCCAATAACTTTGGCGCCGGTCGACGAATCTTCGCGAAATTTTCAAAATCTGTGGCCCGCTCCGGTCAGCTCCTATCCTGAAAGTTTCGGGGTGATTCGCCAAGCGGGGGCCGAGAAAAAAGGGGGGTCCCAAAACGTGTTTTCTCCATGTTATTTTCCATAGGAAACTTTAGACACGGCTACAGCCCGAACTGCTGAACGGAATTACACCAAATTTGGCAAAAAGGTAGCTCTTGGTTCAGAAAGAGCCCTTTTTAGGTCTCGCTGAGCCAGCGCACATGCGCTGCGAGACTTTAGTAAGGGGCTTTAGAAAGTGCTCCGAAAGCGGCCACCAGCGTGCGGTGTTACGCGCACAGCGCGCGCGACGTGCACAGCACTTTTTCTCGCACGCGCGCGGCGTGCGCACAACTCGCGTCACCACTCGCGTTTTTTAAATTTCATTTCGATATGTGTTCACGCCTTGGGTTCATTCATATACAGCAAACTCTTAACGGCACGCTGGCCTTTGCCTACATTTGAGGCCACTGCATATTCTATTACAAGCGCAGGTATGTATGAACGTTTTGAAAATCAGTTATAAACGCAAACATTAAATACAAATTACAGATCGCCTTAAAGGTACATACTTTTTAAAAATAGAATTATAGAAAATAAAAATAATAAACAGACCAGCATGCGTACAATACAATCCTGCTTTCGACAAATCCTGGTCAGGTTAAAGTGAAAATGTGTCTTAACCGTACAGCTTGCATTTTTTACTTATCACAAAGGCTTCATACGTAAACAGACAGACGTTTGTACTCTAATGAAAGGGAAGCACGTGGTGCGAGACCTACTGGCTATGCCAATGCTTGTTGTTAAATGGTGTAAATCCGTTCAGTAGTTCCTGAGAAATTGAAAAAAAAGAGGTCGGAAAATGAATTTCCCATAGGACAATTTTTTTTTTTTTTGAAA
This sequence comes from Calotriton arnoldi, assembly GCA_963921515.1. Classification (NCBI taxonomy): domain Eukaryota; kingdom Metazoa; phylum Chordata; class Amphibia; order Caudata; family Salamandridae; genus Calotriton; species Calotriton arnoldi. Next base: position 309,021 of record CAWUFW010006207.1, read on the forward strand.
ACCTTTATTGAAGGCAAAACAGGGAAGCATTGCAGAATACAGCACTATGCCTACATCCCCAGAGGGGCCGGCCGTGGAATGCGCGGACGTGTATTGCAGAAGAATAAAGAAAGGATACACAGCAAGCCGCCTACAACCACTCAGGGCCGGCCGCATCATGGAGGAAGGAACAGTCGGATAGATATCAGCATTATATTACCTCCCACATCGTCCAGATGAAGAAAAGACAATAATATCAACCAATCATAGGATAGGAACAAAACAAAAAACCCCCCTCCTCCCTCCCCCTCCGGCACAGTGATGATATGACAAGTAAATCAGAAGCAATTTGGCTTTTACTAAACACATCCACAAGGATAAGACAGGAGTCCGGGGATGAATGAGGCAGACACCTCCATTCACGAGACATGGAGGGCATATCAGCTTAAAGGTCAGGATGACTCGCCAGATATAGAGTAAGCAAGACCCAAAAATCTTTGGGGCGGGGCGACTCAGGCAGCTCCTCCGCATAGATTTCTAATTGCTCCCTACAGTAGGATAGATCCCTCAGCCACTTACAAACCGTGGGCAACCCCTTTGCACCCCAGCACTGCGCCACAGCTCGCTTAGCCATAAGTGTGGCCACTGCAACCAGTCTCCTACTGCACGGCTTCAGGGACGCTACACTGCCCAACAGACACATCTCGGGCGTACATTGCACTCCTCTCCAATACGACATCCGTGAGCACAGTCGCCACCTTAGCCCAATAGGCAGCTATCCCTGGACATAACCATGAAAGATGTAAAAAGTCAGCGTCTGCCTGTCCACATCGCACACAGCAAGCATCATCTCGCAATCCGAATCGCTGCAATTGTACAGGGGTATAGTAAAGTTGGTGCAAAAATTTAAAATGTATAATACGTAAGTTGCAGTTGGCCGTCAGTCGCCCAGTCAATTTGCAGCAATAGTACCAGTGGTCCTCCGACAGTATCCCTCCCAGGGCCGCTGCTCCATTTAGCAAAGGATGGATGCGCCTCTGCCTCCCGCTCACGGAGAGATGAATTATAGAGTTTAGTAATCAGCCCCCGACGGGCCTCGCCTGCGAGCACCGCCTGCAGTGCCCGCAGCGCCTGGGGCTCCGCGGGAAGTCAGGGTAAGCATCCCGAATGGCCTGACGAACCCGCACGTACGTAAAACCCAGCATAATGATCGTGAGGCCGGTTCGCCTGCACGTCCTGTAGCGAACGGAATCGCCCTGGTTGTAGAAGTCCCCATCTGGGTGATCCCGACGGCCTGCAACGTGGTCCGCGCCAGGCGCTCCTGCAGTGCGGATATACCGGGATGCGCTGCTATCGGCAACTTGGGGGCATAAAGGTAGGATAGTGTCGCACGACATGCCAGCGTCCGCCAGGCCCAAGCCGTGCACTGGACCGGGTTGATTTCCGTCTGGGGACCTCTCCAGCCCCTCCGAGAGGGCCGCAGCCACCAATGGGAGTGGGAGGATCGCATCCGCCTCAATCGCGGCATGAGGTAAGAGACGCTGCGGATAGAACCACATAATGCGCAAACTGCACCTGAGCGCATAGATAGTAAAGGCGCATATCAGGAGCCTCAAAACCGCCGCTGTCAAAGGGTTGAACCAGGGTGTCCCAGCTACAGCTAGGTTTTTGCTCCCCAGACAAACGACAGTAGGGCCGTCTGTAGAGACTTAAAAATGGAAACATTCAGGCGGATAGGGATATTCACAAATAAATATAATAGTTTAGGCAATATAACCATTTTGATGACTGCTATACGGTCTGCCAGTGAAAGCGGCAGACGAGCCCATCGCGCCGCTCGCTCAGTAAGTTGAGAGATTGTACGTCCATAATTCATGGAGATTACCTGCGCCGGATCCCTGTGTAGCCAAATCCCAAGATATTTTACTGGTTCCTGAGTCCAGGCCAGAGGGAAGTCCATTTCGAACTCGCAGGTTCCTGCCGTCAGGGGAAAGACCATCGATTTGGCCCAATTTATCCCCAAGCCAGATAAGCCCTCGAACCGGACATATTCTCGCAGCAAGGCCGGGAGATATGTCGCAGGTTTACGAACATAAAGCAACATATCATCCGCGTATAGCGAGACAACCAATGGTCGCAGTCTGAAACGCAACGCCGCAGAGACATGGTGCTCGCGCAATTTGCAGGCCAGAGGCTCCAGTGCCAGGGCGAAAAGCATCGGTGAAAGGGGGCATCCCTGCCTCGTGCCCCTACCTATGGGAAACTCAGAGGACACCCAGCCGTTCACGCGAACCCTAGCCGCCGGGGCGGAGTACAGAACCCTGATCCACTGCAAAAAGAACGGAGGGACACCCATTCTGGTGAGGACGGAGAACATGTATTCCCAGGAGAGGGAGTCGAACGCTTTAGCAGCGTCAAGCAGCACCGCCACGGCCTGGAAGTCGGCATCAAAATAGTGTAAGGTAGCGAAGACAGTGCGCAGATTAAGCACAGTAGACCTCGCGGGCACAAAGCCAGACTGGTCCGGGAGCACCAGTAGGGGGATCAGCGGCGGCAAACGGAGAGCGATCATTTTCGCTAGTACCTTGGTGTCAATATTAAGCATTGAGAGGGGCCTATAAGAATCGCAGCGGTTGGGCTCCTTGTCGGGTTTCAAGAGCATGACTAGGAGAGCCTCCCGCAATGAAGGTGGAAGACGGCCGGTGTCGTAGGCCTCCGCGTAGACTTCAAGAAGTCTAGGGGCCAGATCGTCGGCAAATGCCTTATAAAATTCGCTCGGGAGACCGTCCAGTCCTGCAGCTTTGCCAGTAGGGAGGGACATAATAGCCGCTTTCACATCCTCCTCATCAAAGGGCTGGGTAAAATAATCCCGATGGCCTGGGGCCAGCCAGCCCAATGCTACATCCTCTAGGTACGAATCAATATCGGCCGTCTGAGCCATATCCTTGTTGCTATAAAGGGTTGTGTAATAGTCAAGTATGGTCTCGCAGATGGCTGCCGTGCCGAAACGGGCCACGCCTGCCTCATCGAGCATTTCCGTGATGTATTGTTGGCTCCGAGGTGCAGCCAACTTCCGAGCAAGCGAGCGACTGGGCCGACCCCCCCTCACCATAGTATCTAGCCGTGCTACGTCTAGACTTATGTCTCATTTCCTGATCAGCGGTGTCGTTATGTTCCGTGACTAAGGCACGAATCTTGGACAGGGTTTCGGGTAGCGGGTTCGCCTCGTAGGCCCTCTCCAAAGCAGAGATATCTCCCGCAAGTTTCTGGATTCTGCGCCGCAGATCTCGCAGTACCCCAGCCTGTGCCCCCATGCAGACCCCCATGATAGTGACCTTGAAGGCCTCCCACATAGTCCCGGCGCTATCCACAGAGCCAGCATTCTCCCGGAAGAAGTTACGGATAGCCTCCCCTACCGTGGCCCTGAATACCGGGTCCGTCAGGGAGGATGGCTGTAGTCGCCACTGAAAGGGCGGTCTCCCACAGGTCGGCACACACAAATCCAGAAGCACCGGAGAGTGATCTGACAACGTCCGGGCTAGGTGACGCACCCCTGTCGCCCAGGGGCATGCAGTTTCCGTGACCAGCCAGAGGTCCAAGCGGGACCATGTCCCGTGTACCGCCGACACAAACGTACTTTCCCGCTTGCCAGGGTGTAGCAGTCGCCAGACATCCCTCAGGCATCCAGCTTCCATTATGCCACGCAATGCCTCCGCCGCTAGTTTAGGTCGTGCCCCCTCGCTACCCATACGATCAGCATCCTTGTCCAGGCATACATTAAAATCCCCCCCCCCCATATAATTTCCGCATCAGGGAACCCAGAGACACGACGCCAGACATCTGCAAAAAAAGCCGGGTCATCAACATTCGGCCCGTACACATTCACAAATAGAACACTCGTCCCGCCTAGCAGACCATGCACTATTGCCACTCGCCCCTGGTCGTCTGTCTCAGATCGGAGAACCTGAAAGTGTATCCCCTTTTTTATCAAAATCAGCACACCCCGGGCATAACTAGAGTAGGAAGAGGCCACCCGGTGTCCAGCCCATCGTGCCCCCACATTCTTATCAGATAAACTCGTTAGGTGAGTCTCCTGTAGGAAGGCAATGTGGATAGTCATTCTCTCCAAGTAAGCAAACACTGCCCTGATCTTTTTAGGGGAATTAAGGCCCCGGACGTTCCAGGTCAGGAGCCGCAGATTTCCACTTATCCGGTCAGTGGTCGGTAAGCCGACAGAACAATGGAGTATTTCAAAGCCATATAAATACTAGTACAAATAATAAGAAAAATGACAAAACATACCGTGCCAGAGGGTACCCCCCCTCCATTCCCACTCTCCCCCCACCCACTTCAGCATCCCCAACTTGCTAAAGCCATCCCATCCATCCCCCCCCGCCCCATCCCATCGAACAAAAGTGAAAACCTCAGTTGGGGTGTACCCATGTAGGGCGCTAGAGTGCAACTGCCCTCCCATCTAGTAGGAGGTGGCTGCGCTGGGGTTGGATCCGTGCCTACAAACAGTACACAAGAGCCCAATCCACAATATTAGCATAGATAATACATTAGACCTAGTCAGCGGCTACTTGGGCATGGGAATACTCCATGGCAAAGGTAGACATGATCAACAGACAACCCCAACTCACCAAATGAGCGAGCCCAGCATCCAAATGTGTACAGAAATGCACCCCAAGAACCTAGTGTTCCTCTGTGTCCGACTGCAGATTAGCATCTCGTCGTCGTCGCTTGAGACGTTTGGCATGTTCAAGGGCTGCCTTAGGGTTGTTGAAGATATGAGAGTCCCGTCGGGCCAATCTTCAAGCGGGCCGGGTAGAGCATAGCGTACGGGACCTCCTCGACCTGAGGAACTTCTTGACATCGGCAAACTCCCGTCTCGCCGCCTGGACTGCCACCGTAAAGTCTGGGAAGAAGGAGAGCCGATTCCCATGATAGTCAATGGTGCCCTTCTCTCGTGCCAGGCGCAGTATCACATCACGGTCCCTGTAGTTTAAGACTCTTGCAATGATGGGCCGCGGGGTGGCCCCCGGCGCCGGGCGAGCGGCCAGCGAGCGGTGCGCCCGCTCCACAATAAACATGGGGGATAGCTGCTCCCTGCCAAAAATGTCAGTAATCAGCGTCTCTATAAATATCTCCATCCTGCCCACATTGGTGGACTCCGGCATGCCAATAAGGCGAACGTTATTACGCCGTGAGCGGGCCTCCAAGTCCTCGTTCTTGGCCTGGATAACAGATAGGACCTTCTCCATATTCAGAGCTTTCCCCGCAACGTCACTCAAACCGTCCTCCGCTGCGGAGACTCTCTGCTCCACCTCCCCCATGCGGGCGCTCTGCTTCTCCAATTGGGATGACATGTGGTCCAACCGGTTGTTGACTGCTGCCATTGTGCCCTCTATTGATTGGAGGCTTCGCTGCATTGCCAAGAGCGTGATTTCAAGGCCCGAGGGAGCCCCCTCTGATACATCCGCCTCAGAGTCCGAGGCGGCCTTCTGTGACACCTTGGCGGATTTGCGCGCCTCGAACGTGAGACGGGGTTGCATTTTGTCCGTTTTACCCATGGCGCCCCGTGATATAACTTGTCACAAGGGAGATCGAGGAGTCCAGTACAGAAAAGGTCCCCAGCAGGAGCCGAGCAGAGGCCCACACCAAGACCAACAGGTGGGTGGGAGGGTGGCGCACAGCAGGCCCACAATCGCCAGCCGGCCCACGGCCACCTGGGCCACTATCCAAGTGTAGCCAGACCTGGAGGGTCACGGACAGCAGGGGTCCCACCAGCTCCGCTGCGCAGATTCGAAGGCCGCAGCTCCAGTCGCCCCCTCACCAATCAATAGCACCGTGGTTTGTCTAGCACCATCATGCCACCATCGACATTGCCGTCGTGCTCCGATCAATCCTCATCACCCCAGCCAATATGTCAGCCTGTGCGGCGCAATGCACTAAAACGCCAGATGGACGCCCGGTGCAGCCAATTCTGGTGTGTTTCCCCGGGGGCAGACATCAGGGAGGTAATCAGCGCCGTTTAAGGCAGTATACGCGGCCTCAGCAGGTCTCTTAGGGGGTGGGTTGCAGCTATGTCGATTCACCACAGCGGCATGCGGGAGGGCCCGTCCGCTCCCCCGCTAGCCGCAATAGCAGAAGCGTCCCCCGAGGATCCCTCCAACGTAGGGGCCTGGGTCCAGCAACTCTCTCACTCGCAGCGCACAGGGAGCAGCTCCGCAGTTAAGGTTAGGGCCACCAGCACAACCCCAGCACCTTACAGCAGCCCATAGAGCGCGATCCGCTTGCAGGCCCGCACCCGCCTCCGCAGTCACCGGCCTGCAGCAGGCCCGCCCCACTCACCACCTCCGGCGCCGGGGAGACCGGGGCCCGCTGTTATCTCCGCCTCCGCTGGTGCTCGCAATCGCAGCCTCCCGGGGTCCGTTGCAGCAACGATGTGTGGCACTCGTGTCAGCAAGGGCACAGGTCACCGATCGGGACGGCGGGCCTCAAAGCCCCCCGGGCGCCGCCATCTTAGGATTTCACAGCCGCTGCCACCGCCGCTGAAATGCCGCCGTTCCCCCTGTCTCGGGCAGCCCCAGGCGCAGCAGCGGAGTCGGGTACACGTCTCCAGGCAGGCACACTCCACTATGCCTCAGGATAGGTGGTTTGTAGAGCGGATTTTGGTCGGATTGTGGCGCAGCCGGGCAGAGCCTCAATAGGGTGCGGCCATCTTGCCGTGCGCCCTCTAGTGCCCCTCTCCCATAGGAAAATTTAGACACGGCTACAGCTCGAACTGCTGAACGGAATTACCCCAAATTTGGCAAAAAGGTAGTGCTTGGTTCGGAAAGCGCCCTTTTTTTTTTTAAATGGTGTAAATCCGTTCAGTAGTTGCTGAGAAAATCAAAAAATAAAAGTTTCGATATTTAGAGGCGCGGTGGATCCGCGGACCCTCCCGACCACGAGCTTTATTGTAATTGGCTGTCAACACTCCAAACCAGGAAGTGTTGGCAGCCATCTTGTGACTCGGTAGAACCGAGTCACAAGAAAAGAGAAAAACAAACGCGAAAAACAAGAAAAGGGGGCAGGGTAGAAACACCCTGACCCCCTAGGCCTGCTCAGGGGGTCCCACAAGGACCCCCAGGCCCCCAAAAAGTATATATATTTATTTTTAAATCGCGAATTCACGCTGGGTGCGCGAATCTGGCCGAGAAAACTTTTAAAAAACGAAGCGCGGGCTCTCGCGCTTCGTTGTATTGAAGCCCCCGGGTGGGCCAGGTCCCGGGGGCACTATAAAATGTGTGGGGGCCCCAATCCCCCCACACTGCTCCCGGGGACCGCCACCTCCCGGGGCTTGACTTATGAGCTGCGGGGGCACGCAGCCCCGGGGACCGCCACCCTCGAAGCTAACTTTTAAATGTGTGGGGGCCACCAGCGCCTCTAAGCCCCGGGGACCGCCACCCCGGGGCTTTCATTAATTATTTGCGGGGGCACATGGCCCCCCCGCAGCCCCGGGGACCGTCACCCCACGGGGCTTGTTTTTTTTTTTTAAAGATAAACCTGTGGGGGGGAGGTTAGGGGCTCGAGCCCCCCACACGCCCCGGGGACCGCCACCTCCCCGGGGCACTAACTATGTAAATTTGGGGGTCCGTTAATAATAAAAAAAAATAAAAACACGCAAAGGCTGGCCCCGGGGGATGGGATCCACGGGGCCATAAATGGCCTGAGGAGGGGGGCCACGCAGCCCCCTCTAAATATATATATTTTTTTTAAATAAACACTGGCCATGCCCCGGGGATGGGGTCCCCGGGGCCGAATATGGCCTCGGGAGGGGGGCCACGCGGCCCCCTTCCATTTTTGAAAATAAAAGAAAAAATAGGGGTCAGGCCCTGGGGGATGGGGTCCCTAGGGTCCATAAAATAGGAAAGGAAGGGGGGGCCACACAACCCCCCTTCTAAAAAAAAATTTTTTTTTTTTTAAAAAGCCGGCATCGCACCGAGGCCCCGTCCCCTCCCATCAACACTCTGCAAACGCGCCCTGTGGCGCTTTTTAAGTTGGGGAATGAATTCCTCTTTAATCCTCAGGGTCCCTGGGGGCCAACTAGCCCACCAGGTACCTCCACGAAGCGCCACAGGGCTGCCTTGCAGAGAGGTGGTCCAGGCCACGCCCCTTTTTACACCTCTCTGCAACGCAGCTCTGTGGCGCTTACTGGAAGTAGCTGGTGGGCTAGGTGGACCCCAGGGACCCTCAGGATTCAAGGGGACTTAATCCCCCAACTTAAAATGCACCACAGGGCGCGTTTGCACAGTGGTGAAAGGAGGGGGCGGGGCCTGAGGTGACGTGTGCAAACATGGCCTGTAGCTTGTGGCTGAGATTTAAGTTGGGCCCTTGAATCCTGAGGACCCTGGGGACCAACAGCCCACCAGGTACCACAGCAAGCGCCACAGGCCTGCCTTGCAGAGAGGTGGTCCAAGGCCACGCCCTTTTACACCTCTCTGCAACGCAGCTCTGTGGCGCTTACTGGAGGTACCTGGTGGGCTAGTTGGCCCTCAGGGACCCTCAGGATTCAAGGGGAATTAATCCCAACTTAAAACCCGCCAGGCGGCGCTTGCACAGTGGTGAAGGGAGGGGGCGGGCCTGATGTGACATGTGTGTACTTATCCAATCACTCCGCCAAAACCCAAGCACTTATAAATTCACCATGCACTCTCCTTGCAGTAGTCTAATCATCCAGTTAGTACCCATGCACTCATGCAATGACCCATGCACCGCTACAATACTCTGAGCACTACTGATGCAGTCCAGCCATCGCCCTGTCACTACCCATGCACTCCTCCAATCACCCAGCGAGCACCATGTACTTATCCAATCACTCCGCCAAAACACAAGCACTTATAAGTTCACCATGCACTCTCCTTGCAGTACTCTAATCATCCAGTCAGTACCCATGCACTCATGCAATGACCCATGCACTAACTCATGCACTGCTACAATACTCTGAGCACTACTGATGCAGTCCAGCCATCGCCCTGTCACTACCCATGCACTCCTCCTATCACCCAGCGAGCATCATGTACTTATTCAATCACTCCGCCAAAACCCAAGCACTTATAGATTCACCATGCACTCTCCTTGCAGTACTCTAATCATCCAGTCACTACCCATGTACTCATGCAATGACGCAGGCACTAACACATACACTGCTACGATCCCCTGAGGACTACTGATGCAGTCCAGCCATCTCCTTGTCACTACCCATGCACTCTTCCAATCACCCAACCAGTTCCATGTCCTTATCCAATCACTCCGCCAAAACACAAGCGTTTATAAATTCACCATCCACTCTCCTTGCAGTACTCTAATCATCTAGTCAGTACCCATGTACTCATCCAATGACCCAGGCACTAACTCATGGCAAATACAGAGGTCATGCTAATCACAGGGGTACCCCAACGCATTGTGTTCCCTAGTGTATGTAGGTGTTTTCACTGTATTCTAAGTGTCTATTAGCATAGCACTGGCTCTAGGGCCGGTTAGTCAGAGTCAGTTACCACCAGTACCCGTCAGCAAAAAGTTGGGGGCACAGGAGGATTTCTGCTCCTCTGTTGGTTCTTTCTGCACATCTCTTGCTTCTTCTTGCACTTTTCTTCGTCTTTCTGGACTTCTGTTGCCTCTTTCTGCATTTGTCTTGCTTCTTTGTGCGCTTTTCTTCCTCTTTCTTCACATGTCCTACCTTTGTAGGCATAGTTAGAAATTAGCATTTAAAAAACCTTTCAAATTCACTGAAAAACCATAGGTTTCAGGGACGTTATAGTTAGAAATTAGCATTTAAAAAACCTTTGAAATTCACTGAAAAAACCACAGGTTTCAGGGACGTTATAGTTAGCTGGACATTTCACTCGTACAAAACCAGAGAAATTCCCCGTTATAGTTAGTTCAGCTAACTATAACTCGCGCCCCGCAATGCACTGCTGATGACGCCACATATTACATCATTCATGACATGGTCAGTGACATCACTGATGACATCTCAAATGACATCACTGATGACATCATCCAGTGACTGTGTGTTTCTGTAAAGTTTAAATATGTTTTATATATATGCCAAGGTGTATTGAAGAATGAGTGGGTGTATAAGTGTCTGGATGGATGATTTAGTAGGTGCGTCTCTGACTGTATAAGTGAGTGATGAAATGTGTCTTACTGAATGCATGGGTTGGTGAGTAGCTACATGAGTGTGTATATCGGTTATTGATTGGTTGCTTGAGAATTTGTATGGGAGACAGTGTGTGGGTGGGTGGGAGGTGTGTGACTCTGTGCATAGATGTGTGAGTGGTTGATTCACTGGGTGTATGGGTTCAAGAGTGCATGTGGAAACAGCTATATGGGTGGGTGAGTGTGTGTATGGGTGTGTTGGTGAGTGAATGGATGTCTCAGTGGTACATGTCCAAGTAACTACATAGGGAAAAGGCAGTGTATGTGATTTGGAGTATAAATGACTATACGTGAGAGTCAGTGATTGTGAGAGTGGCTGTATGAATGAGTGTGTACTTGTATTAGTGATTATATAAGAGAGTAAGATTGTGTTATAATCTGTATAGGTGAGTAAATGGGAGTGTGATTGATTATTTGCATGACTGACTAGGTGTGTGAGTAACTCCATGGATGAGTGGCGGTGTGTGAGTGTCTGTATAGGTGTATGAGTGCATATGATAGTGTTGTATTGATGAGTGACTGCATGTATGAGTGATTGTATGGGTGAATGAGTGGATGTGTGTGTAGACCTAGGAATCAGTGAGTGCGCATGTAGTAACTGGTATTGGTGTGTCGATGGTTTCGAAAATGGTAGTCTGTATTTTACAGTGGGTGTATCAAAGGTTATATTAGAGTGTGAGGAGGTGCATCAGATTTTCACGTGGATGATGTCATCAGTGATGTCATCAGTGATGTCATTTGAGATGTCATCAGTGATGTCATCAGTGAGGTCACTGACCATGTCATGAATGATGTAATATGTGACGTCATCAGCAGTGCATTGCGGAAGCGAGTTATAGTTAGCTCAACTAACTATAACGGGAATTTCTCTGGTTTTGTACGAGTAAATGTCCAACTAACTATAACGTCCCTGAAACCTGTGGTTTTTTCAGAAATAAATATATATAAATATATATATATATATATATATATATATATATATATATATATAAATAAAACTGAAAACCCAAAGATTAAAGTAATGTTATAGTTAGGTGAAATTGAAATTTCCAGGCTATTCAAGTTCCCAGGCGAAAGGAAAATCATAGAGACCCCCTGGTGCCAAAGGGAAGCAGCGTACCTCTGCGGTGCACGGCGGATTCGAGTCGGTGGACCTGAAGGACGCTGGAGATCACTGTGCGACACTTATTGAGAGGTACAGCTAAAACAGGAGATTGCTTACCAGAAGGGAGGTGTGCTACATCCAAGTTCAGTGAATTCAACCACGATTCACGAACTCGGGACTATTAATTAAAATTAAGGGAAAATGTCTGCAGACACGCTGCGCGATCGAGAAGCAGCGGCAGAAGAAATATTCAAAAATTCCCCTACACAGGAAATACTGCAGGCAAGTGGTGCAACAAGGGACACCCCTAGCAGCCAAAAATAAATATTACGGCTACTAGAGAAGCTGATGAAACAGGAACAGTCGAAGTGGTGGGAGCATAAGTCCCTCCAGAGATACCTAGACGTTGGCAGAATCCCGAGAGGATTAAGAATAATGATAGCCCCCAGCTATGAAACACCTAATCCTCAAATGATGCCGGAATGGGCAGAATGTAATTTAGAGTCATCAAGGAAACTAGTCCAAATACTGGTAAAATATGCTGAAAGTGACAGATTGAAATCGCAAATTAAAATAGATGCCTTGAATGAGGAAATAAAGCTGGGACCTTCACAACCACTAATAAAAATGCGTGTGGAGATGTTTGGTGAGATTACGGAAGAAGGAGGACAAAATAAAAGCAAGAAAATCCTATAAATTCCAACGCGACAAAGCGGATTACTAAAACGGACAAATATTCACCTTTTCACGCAAATATGACTCACTAAGGGATTTAAAGATCAGCAGCAATAATAATGAGATATCGAATTGGACACAATACAGGTCCGGACACAATTACATAAGCATCAGACCTAAGCTCAGCTCTTGACAGTGAATCTGAGCCAGAGACAAGTGCTGGAAGATCAATTAAAAATAAAGTAAAATTATCCCTAGCTGAGGAATTAGATTTTTTACAGCAAAGCAGAAGAGAAACCCTTCACCCGAGAAACAGCAAATCAGGAAAAAATGTAATAACAAGAGAAGACCGGAAAGGAGAAAAGCAAGCTCTAAGCGGAGGAAACAAGAAAACGGCAGGCGGGCGCTGGAAACGCAAGTGATGGAAAATCAACAGCATCCAACCGCCAACACTATAATCAATCTGGCACAGGTTGATTTAAGCAAAGCCGAATCACAACTTCTTCCCTAGTTTTGTCAAATTGTCCTGAGAGAAACTTTAATTATACACAAACGAGAACAGATGTATATGAATTTATACAGAAATTGAAGTTGAAGAAGTACTATCTGCTCAAAAAAAAACCCCAGGATATCAACACAGGGGGTGCCATATCACTCAACGCAACAAATCTAACATTAGGTGACCTTGTGCTGCTTCAAGATCTTCACGACCTGCAAAGTGAGAATGCCAGTGGAGTTAATACCATACAGCAGGTGATCAATACACAAACAAGTGCTTCAAACATATCTATGCAAGGAACTTGTGTAAGACCTTCTACCCCTTTTAAAACAAAGTCTAAGTTTAACCTAATCATGCCCCGAGATTCCTTGGGCATTTTTAACTAACAGGTAATAGCCCAAATAAAGAAATTAAATTCAAACCTCCACAAAACCAAATCAAAGTACACGGACCAGGAGAGAAAATGTCAGCAGTTAATTGCGAAACTCCGTAGCAATAAACAAATAGTGGTCAGAAATTCAGATAAGGGGGGTAACACCGTCCTCTGGCCACTAAAAGATTATATGGAGGAGGCTTTACTCCAACTAAATGACCCTGAGTGCTACAGAAAAAGCTCAATGCAAGCAGTAAGGAATACCCACAATGATTTTTGTGCCAAACTTCTAGCCTGGAAAAGTATAGGTCTGCTGAGCTTAGAGGAATACAAGTTTCGAAAGAAAGAACATCCACTATGCCGGTTATGTATTTTATTCCCAAAGTTCTTAAAAACTTGCAGAAACCCCCAGGCAGACCACTCATATCGGCATGTGGAGGTCCCTTTGAAAATATGTCTCGATACATAGACTATTTCCTGCAGGATTATGTCAAAAACCTCCAATCCTATATTCAGGATACAGGTGACTTTTTACAGAAAATACAAGATATTGAATGGCACAAAGGTTACATTTTAATGACTCTGGATGCTGTATCATTGTACACAAGCATCAGGCATAGAGACGGTATCCGGGCAGTGGAATTTTTCCGCAGTAATAGACCAATGAAGTTTGCACAGCACAGTAAAATGTTAATTGACATGTTTTTGTTCTGCCTAGAGAATGAACTTTTTATGTTTAACAACCAGGTTTATCACCAGGTCCGGGGGGTGGCAATGGGGGCCAGCTTCTCTCCCAGCTATGCCAATTTACATATGGGCTGATGGGAGGAGCTGGTCCTCAAAATACAATTTGGTGGCCAAGTGCAGGGCTCAGATTTATTGACGATTTATCTGTCTTCTGGCAAGGGACAGAACAGTGCTCTGAAGTTTGTTTTCAAATTAATGAAAATAACATCAATTTGAATTTTACAGCTAATCAGTTCAGAGATGATCACCTTCCTAGATGTTCAAGTTTACATTGTTAACAACAGAATCGCAACAACCCTACACAGAAAAGACACGGCAGGAAACTGTGCTACACCCCACCAGTTTACATCCTATGCACTTAATACAGAGTATTCCACATGTCGAAATGTTAACGATTAGGAGAATCTGTAGCTATTAAACGGATCTAGATGCAAAACAAAATGAAAGCAAGAAGAGATTTTTGGCAAGAGGTTATCATCTAAAAACTGTTGATGCAGCCATTGCCAAATCTAGAACACGTGCTAGATCTGACCACCTAATGAGGAATAGGGAAGAGAAACTCAGAGAATGTCACCAAAATCAATCAAGAGGGGGAACCTACAAGATTGGTTTTAACTTACACTAAACAAGAGAAACAGTTGAGGGGTATCATAAAACTTAATTGTCCGATTGTCTTAGATGATCCTATAATTGGCCACCTCCTGCCAAAAACGCCCTCTATTACTTACAGAAAGACAGCGTCTATGCGAAACGCTTTGTTTAAGAGTAACCCAGAAGTCATAGAAGTAGGAACCTGGCTCGCAGCAAGAAAAGGTTTTTTTAAATGTGCAACTTGCAAGGCTTGTAGATATGGCATGAACAAAAACACATGCCAAACACCATTCAGTGACAGAGTGCAGACCATAGATAAACATCTTACATGTAAAACAGATCATGTTATCTACATATTGGAATGCACATGTGGACTCCAATACGTTGGAAGCAGGAAATTACAAGCGCATAAAAGGATATTACAGCACATTAGAGCCATCAGTAATCAGGATCCCACATATCCGGTGGCAAGGCACTTTAGGGAAACTCACAATAGTGATTTAAAACACCTCAAATAAGAGAGGAGGAAACAGGGAAGAAAAACTGAGGATATTAGAAACACGTTACATCCTAGACCTAGATATCAAGATCCTGGCAGGTTTAAACACCAGTTAAGATCTTTACACTTACCTGTAACCACCAAATGGTAAATGGAAAAGAGATATGGTGTCTAGGGACTATCGGCTATTTATTGGCAATAACCACATTAGGATGTTTTAATACCTGCAGGAATTTAGTATTCTAGATGAAACTAGGTTTTATCTGGAAAAATGCACTTTACTCTAAATATGAATTCAATTTATAGAGCTGTATGAATAATGTATTTATTTGATGATGGGGAATGGTGAAGATACAACTCTTCTGCTGCTAGTGTTAAAATGAGCACTGAAAAGCATTTATGCACTTTATTAGTAAGCCATGTTCTTTGTGCAGACTTTGCTGTTATGGTTGACATATAGCATTTATAGGCATTATGCACTTTATAAACCAGACATGGTTTCTTTGCGGATTTGCAAATTTAATGTCACTTCAGGCAATTGTTTGCACTTTATAAATAGCACAATATGGACTAGTCAGACAGGAAGGGTATTGTACCTTAATCGCGTGACAATCAAGATTGACCTCATACAAAATAGGGACATTATGCATAGATATATTTGTTGATATATGAGGAAACGTCAGGTTATTGGTGAGGTACAATACAAAAATTGCCAACCATACAACCTATGCAAAAAGAAGATGCAAAAAGAACAATTGATGGACAGAATGCAGAACAATGTCATACATTCACCCCAGTACAGAGATCTGAGCCTAAATCCATCGTTTTTTTGCTCACCATGCCATTCCAGTTTGGACCCAGCCATATGCAAATCAGTCTTGACCCTGCGCCCAATGGGAACAGTCCAGCCCGAACTGCCAGGCCAGGTCCTCACTGGACTGGAAACAAGCATCCTAGGACCGGTTTCGGGCTTTCAGCCCTCATCAGCCAGGATAGCTTGACTCCAGTGGCATGGAGAGCACGGGACCCACGTCTGGGCATACCCGTCCCACTCGGACCATGTCATGAATGATGTAATATGTGACGTCATCAGCAGTGCATTGCAGGGGCGCAAGTTATAGTTAGCTGAACTAACTAGAACGGCCAAATTTCTCTGGTTTTGTATGAGTGAAATGTCCAACTAACTATAACGTCCCTGAAACCTGTGTTTTTTTCAGTGAATTTCTAAGGTTTTTTTAAATGCTAATTTCTAACTATAACGTCCCTGAAACCTATGGTATTTTCAGTGAATTTCAAAGGTTTTTTAAATGTTAATTTCTAACTATGCCTACAAAGGTAGGACATGTGAAGAAAGAGGAAGAAAAGCGCAGAAAGAAGCAAGACAAATGCAGAAAGAGGCTACAGAAGTCCAGAAAGACGAAGAAAAGTGCAAGAAGAAGCAAGAGCTGTGCAGAAAGAACCAACAGAGGAGCAGAAATCCTCCTGTGCCCCCAACTTTTTGCTGACTGGTACTGGTGGTAACTGACTGACTAACCAGGCCTAGAGCCAGTGCTATGCTAAAAGACACTTAGAATACAGTGAAAACACCTACATACACTAGGGAACATTATGCGTTGGGGTACCCCTGTGATTAGCATGACCTCCTCTGTATTTGACATGAGTTAGTGCCTGGGTCTTGCATGAGTACATGGGTAGTGACTGGATCATTAGAGTGCTGCAAGGACAGTGCATGGTGATTTTATAACTGCTTGGGTTTTGGCGGAGTGATTGGATAAGTACATGGTGCTGGCTGGGTGATTGGAGGAGTGCATGGGTAGTGACAAGGAGATGGCTGGACTGCATCAGTAGTGCTCAGGGGATTGTAGCAGTGCATGTGTTAGTGCCTGGGTCATTGCATGAGTACATGGGTAGTGACTGGATGATTAGAGTACTTAAGTCCCCTTGAATCCTGAGGGACCCTGGGGGCCAACTAGCCCACCACGAACTTCCTGTAAGCGCCACAGGACTGCGTTGCAGAGAGGTGGTCCGAGGCCATGCCCCTTTTTACACCTCTCTGCAACGCAACTCTGTGGCGCTTACTGGAGATACCTGGTGGGCTAGTTGGCCCCAGGGACCCTCAGGATTGAAGGGGACTTAATCCCCCAACTTAAAACATGTCTCCTGACATGTTTGCACACATGTCACATCAGACCCCGCCCCCTCCCTTCACCACTGTGCAAACACGCTCCGTGGAGCGTTTTAAGTTGGGAGATTAAGTCCCCTAGAATCCTGAGGGTCCCTGGGGTCCAACTAGCCCACAGGTACCTCCAGTAAGCGCCACAGAGCTGCGTTGCAGAGAGGTGTAAAAAGGGGCGTGGCCTCGGACCACCTCTCTGCAACGCAGCCCTGTGGTGCTTACTGGAGGTACCTGGTGGGCTAGTTGGCCCCCAGGGACCCTCAGGATTGAAGGGGAATTAATTCCCCAACTTCAAACGCGCCACAGGGCGTGTTTGCATAGTGTTGCTGGGAAGGGGCGGGGCCTCCGGCGCGATGCAGTCATTTTTAAAAATTATTTTATTTTATTTATTTATTTTTGAACAGGGGCTGTGTGGTCACCCTTCCTTTCCTATTTTTAGGGCCCTGGGGACCCCATCCCCCAGGGCCTGACCACTATTTTCTTAATTTTAATTTAAAAAACGGAAGGGGGCCGTGCGCCCCCCCCCCTCCCGAGGCCATTTTCGGCCCGGGGACCCCGTCCCCCGGGGCATGGCAAGTATTTTTTATTTTATTTTTATATTCTGAGGGGGGCCGCGTGGCCCCCCTCCCGGGCCACTTCTGGCCCCGGGGACCCCATCCCCCGGGGCCTGGCCATCCTTTTTTAAATTTATTTTTGGGAGGGGGGGGCGCTTGGCCCCCCTCAGGCCAATTATGGCCCCGGGGACCCCATCATCCAGGGCCGGCCGGCCTGCCTTTTATTTGATTTTTTCTTGTAAATGGGAGGGAGGCTGCGTGGCCCCCCTCCTGGGCCACTTCTGGCCCAGGGGACCCCATCCCCCGGAGCCGGCCCTTTCCGTTGGGGACCGTGGGGGGAGCCCCAATGCCCCCACGGTCCCTCTCGGATCCCTGCCTCCTGCGGGAGGCGGCATTGCTTTTCCACACGGGGAGCTGCTGACATGCAGCTCCCCGTGTGGAAAAGCAATCTGCTTTGGATTTTGGAAAAATCCAAAGCAGAGTTTGCTATGACAGGGCGGGAGCCGTTCTCCCACCCTGTCATAGCAAACAGCAGTGTCCCGGGGGTGGGCATCCCGGGACACTGCAGGAGCCGGCCCTGAGGGGTGGCGGTCCCCAGGGCCATCAAGGGCTCCAGGAGGGGGGCCGCGCGGCCCCCTTCCCTTCAATTAGAAAGCCCCGGAGAGGTGGTGGTCCCCGGGGCTCGGGGGTCCGTAACGGACCCCCCCCCCAATTGCATATTTGTGCCCTGGGGAGGTGGCGGTCCCCGGGGCGTGTGGGGGTGCTCGAGCCCCCCCACACAGGTTTATTTAAAAAAAGAAAAAAAAAACAAGCCCCGGGGGGTGGCGGTCCCCGGGGCTGCGGGGGGCCGTGTGCCCCCGCAAATATTTTAGAAAAACCCCGGGGGTGGTGGTCCCCGGGGCTGCGGGGGGGCCTTGGAGGCCCCCCCACACATTAAAAAACAAGCCCCGGGGGGTGGTGATCCCCGGCGCTGCGGGAGGGCCGCGTGCCTGCCCGCATATTAACAGAGCCCCGGGGAGGTGGCGGTCCCCGGGGCTGCGGGGGCCCCTGCAATTATAAAATATATCATTTAAACTATAAATTGGGCCATGCCCCCGGGGGCCTCATTTAAATTAAGCGCGGGAGCCCGCGCTTCATTTTTTTTTTATAATTTCGCCGGGATTCGCAACCCCAGCACGAATTCCGGCTTAATTATAAAAAAAAAAAAATGCTTTTTTGGGCCCTGGGGGTCCTTGTGGGACACCCTGAGCAGGCCTAGGGGGTCAGGGTGTTTCTACCCTGCCCCTTTTTCTTGTTTTTCACCTTTGTTTCACTGTTTTCTTGTGACTCGATTCTACCGAGTCACAAGATGGCTGCCAACTCTTCCTGGTTTGGAGTGTTGGCAGCCAATCACAGTGAAGTTCGTGGTCGGGAGGGTTCGCGAATCCACTGCTGCCCCACATATCGAAACTTTTATTTTCTGAATTTCTGAACCAAGCACTACCTTTTTGCCAAATTTGGTGTAATTCCGTACAGCAGTTCGGGCTGTAGCCTTGGCTAAAATTTCCTATGGAAATTAACACACGAAAAACACTTTTTGGGACCCCCCTTTTTTCTCGGCCTCCGCTTGACGAATCACCCCCAAACTTTCAGGATAGGAGCTGACCTGGATAGACCTTTTTTTTGGTGAATTTCGCGAAGATTCGTCAAACGACGCCAAAGTTATTAGCAAATAAAAAAACGCTTTTCCTATGGAAACTAGGTTCTAACTATAACTACCTACTGTCGACCGCCAGTAGGTAATATATATTGAACACAATTTTCCTTCGATTCGAGAATGCACTCTGAAGCAGCTTGTGTGAAGGCTGGACGGCTTTGCTTAGACTTTGGAAAACATTGTTCAGCCTAACGCGTTTCGGAGTTTGTCAACTCCTTGCTCACAGGCATACACACCCCATCGCAGGAAGAAGGAGGCATCAGTGGAAGCATGTATTTATACCGCCCTCCAGTGGACGACAGGTAAGTTCTGCCGGTGCAGAATGGTACTTGTAGTCTATTATTGCCTTTGTAGGCCCAGTGCCCCCCTCTCATTAGTAACCACAGTGGGTCCTGCGATAGTGTGTGTCAAATTATAGTCTTTGATATCGCCCTACAGTGGGCCCCCAAAGTTCAGGCATCGCCATCATTGTGCCTGCTGATTCTGCCACCGGGAGACTGCGCACAGTTCTGTGTCTCCGTGGACCCAGTAGAAGGCGCAAGCCGAAACGCGTAGGTCATTTTCTGTTGTTGAAAGCACCCTGCACTTTGCTGTTACGGCCCCATGAGAAATGGGAGCCTTTTTGTAATCTCATGAAGAATAATAAATCACTTGCAACCGGGACTTGCCTGTGCCGTTGTTCTTCTGTTGGCCCGGGAAATGCGGAGAAAACTGGAGGGCTTGATACATGAAGCTTGGAAGTGATATATATATATCACTGAAAAACCCAAAGATTAAAATAATGTTATAGTTAGGTGAAATGATCAGTAACAAGTTAACGTTTTAAACATTATAAACCACTGAAATTCATCAGATATAGTCATCTCAAGTAACTATAAGTCGTGCTCTAAGGTAACTATAACTTGGGCCCCCGCAATGCAACTTTCTCATCAATAGGTTCACTGCAAATGTTGCAATGACATAATCAATTATGTCATAAGTGATGCAATGTGGGGTAATTAGCAGTGCACGGTGAGGGCGCGAGTTATAGTTACCTTAAGGCACGAGTTATAGTTACTTGAGATAACTATAACTGGTGAATTTCAGTAGTATTTAGAGTTTAACACAATATGTTGTTACTAAACATTTCACCTAACTATAACGTTACTTTAACCTTTGTTTTTTTTCAGTGAATTTCTAGGGTTCTTTTAACGTTAAGTCATATTTATTTACCATACATAAACCCAAACCCTGCCGCGCATGGCCCCCTCTCCCCAAGCCTTATTAGGCCCCGATGTCCCCATCCACCCCGGGCAATTTTTTTTTTTTTTAATGAAGGTGAAGAGTCATGTGGCCCCCCCATGCCCGAGTCTTAATAGGCCCTGGGGACCTCATCCCCAGGGCCACTACTAAAAATAAAGGGGAGGGGGGCTGTGCAATCCTTCTCTCCAAGTGTTATTAGTCCCTGGGGACCCCATCCCCAGGGTAGTTTCTTTTTTCAAATTTAAAAGAAAGGGGGCAGCGTGCCCCTCCCATCCCCCCTTCCACAGCCTTATTAGGCCCTGAGAGGACCCCCATCCCTAGGGCCTTTTTTTAAAAAAAATCAATGGGGAGGGGGGCTGTGTGGCACCCCTCCCTTCGCCTTAGGCCCTGGTGAGCCTATCCCCCAGGGCTACTACTTAAAATAAAGGGGAGGGGAGTCATCCGGACCCCTCCCCGAGCCTTGTTAGGCCCTGGGAACCTCAACCCCCAGGGCCTAACAAGCCCTTAAAGGACACTGCTCTCCCAGCTGTAGAGCAAAAAGTCCAGCCTTGGGAGTGCTTGAAAACCAAAGAAAATCTTAAGACACTCATCCTTTTTTTTAGACTCTGCAAACTTATGGTTGTAGGAAGCTGGCTCTGTATATACTATAACAAAGTGAGGTATAGTGTACACTGAGTCCAGTGGAACCCAAAAGGTAGGCAGAGGTAAAGTAGATAGCACCTAACTCTCTATTTGTGGTAGTGTGGTCGAGCAGTGAGGCTTAATCAGAGGACAGTGTTAAGCATTTGTTGTACCCACTCAGTCAGCAAATTAATTCACACACTCAAAGACTGAACTTCAGACCAATTGTTTTTGTATAAAAATATTCTTTTAGTTATTTTATTTTCTAGAACCAAGCAAGCCTGGCACACGTAAGTGATTAATACTTTGCAGTAAATATACAGTTGTAATACAGTTTGGATTGTATTTGTAAATGAACTTAGTTTTGACTTACAGTATTGTTTCTGAGAAATGCAATGCTTTGTAAATACAGTGCATATACTTTGTATAGGATATTCAATAAAATTACAGTTAAGTTAATTTTGAGTTTACTTTTCTTACACAGTGTAGTATACATCGATACTACACTGGGACATTTCCTGTTAACAGGTAAGTAAAATCGTTTTTGTTAGTTAGTGCAATTTTAAAGAATTTCTTTAGGTTTTCAAACTCGACACTTAGAAACTTTTCCAAGAAACACAGTCAATGTTCTCCTATGGAGGAAAATAGTGTTATCGGTTTTAAGGTAAGTATTCGGTAGTGGGAGTTGGGGTTCTGGGGGTAGACTCAGGGGTCCCCCAGGGTCAGTGATGCACTCTCGTTACACCCTCAGCGGCACTAGGGCGGCCGGGTGCAGAGTGCTGAGGCCAATGTTGTCCAATGGGGGATAGGGGGCCTCCTGTTGGCGGCTGCTGACGAGCAGGCCACTTGGCTGTGGAAGCAAAGCTCCTGGACTTTAGCTCAGAGCAAATGGGGAAACAAAGTAGCACCAAAGGTGCACCCTCAGCAGCACTAGGGCGGCCTGGTGCAGGGGGCTGTTTCGACGTCAGACGCCCTGTTCTTTCCAATAGGGAACCTCTAGTTTGCAAAGGCACTGTAGGCTTGGGACAAAGGTCTTCTGGGTGCGACCACCACTTCGAGAGGTAAGTTGGGATGCTGGGGGTTGGATAGGCACCGTCGGTTGGGCCACCCAAGGCCGTGGGGCGTCGGGTGCAGGGGTGCCTTTTAGGGTTGGATCTTCTTACCAGCTCCTGGTTGCGGTTGGAGGAACACTTCCGGATTTAGGCTGCAGGCGTCGGCTGGAGGTTTGAGGCAGGTCAGGGGTCGCCGGATCTCGGTTCAGGATCGCGGGGGAGACCTCCTTGTGGTGTTTGCGCACTCGAGCTTGGGCCGTGGACGGCGGGTGCAAAGTGGTGCAGATTTGCGGTGTCCGGCCGGAGCCACAGGTTGAAGATGAATAAATCCAGTGTTTACGGGAGACACAGTCTTTGTGGTTGAAGGCAGGCAGGTCGTCCGGGGTTTTCGAGGTTGCTGGCTGCAGGACACACCGGGAATTCGCAGGAGCAGGTTCGAGGTGGTGACAGGCCGGTGGGGCTGGGGACAAGTCAGTGGGCGACGGCTGTTCGGTCCTTCTTCTTTTCTTATAGTTTCTTCTGGTCTGAGGAAGCAAGGTTCAGGGTTGCCCCTAAATACTACATTTAGGGGCCTTACAGGTAGGTAAAAAGGTTGGGACACACGGGTCCCTTCCTTGGGGTGGGTACACCCCCTATTATGCCACCCTCCAGTGGGAGGGGGGCATAAGCCTTTCTCTGGTTGGCTGAGTCCCCCATCTGCAAGATGACGGGGACTGAGAGTTGTGCTTCACCTCGCCTCCCCCACCTGAGGGGTGGAGTTGGCAGAGGTGGGCACACCTCTCTTCCTCACTTGTTTTTCCCACCGGTTCTCCCGCCTAAAGTGGGGGTCAGAACCAGTGGGGACCAGTTGCTGAAAGAAGCAAGTGGCTTGGGGAAGCTCACAAAGGCGGCAAGCCTTTGAAGCGTCCCCTTCGTGAACCCTGCCCATCCTGGGGGAGGAGGCTTGGCACCTCTTCCCAGGATGTACATTGTTTCAGGCCTCAGAGAGCAGCGAGTCTCGACCCAGGGTTCCAGAAACATGTCTGTTGGTGGCATCTGAAAGCAGCCACTCAGCCTGGACACTAGCGGTAGGTCGTTTTTTAGGGGGCATCTCTAAGATGCCCTCTGTGTGCATTTTTCATTAAATCCCACACTGGCATCAGTGTGGGTTTAATGTGCTGAGAAGTTTAATACCAAACTTCTCAGTTTTCAGTGTAGCCATTATGGTGCTGTGGAGTTCGTAATGACAACCTCCCAGCACCATATACTCTTAATGGCAGCACTGCACTTACAATGTCTAAGAATGGACTTAGACACTGTAGGGGAACAGGGCTCATGCACCTGTACCCTCACCACTGGTGTAGTGCACCCAGCTAGAGGGGTGACAGATCTATGCCAGGGCAGTGGGTTGTAGGCATGGCACACAGAGATGTGTGCCATGTCGACTATTCACTTTGTTCTGCTCCAAAACACGCAGCCTGCAAGTGTGAAGGTACAGGAACTCTACGGGTGGCACAATAAGTGCTGCAGCCCTTAGAGGTCTTCTCTGGTCACATTGCCTGGGTACCTGTGGTACCATTTACCAGGGGCTGACCTTTGGCCAGAGATGCCAATTGGGTTTAGGCTTCAATGCAGTTTTTAGGGAAGGAACATAGGCCCTGAGTACCTGGTTAGCAGGAGCCCAGGGCACACTCAGTGAAAGCACATCAGCAATTCAGTAAAAAGTGGGGGCAACCATGCAGAAAGAGGGCACTTTCTCACAATGGTCAATACTTTTGCAAATCCTTTTGGGTTTCCTTGAGGGAGGTGGCACAACTGCACTCGTGTGGCTCCCTCATGTGCTCTTTCCTTTTTGGTGGGAACCCTGCCATGCCGGACCCACCACAAACAGCCACAAACTCCGTAAATCTCAAGCCCAACCGGGCATTATGGAGCACTCCCTCCTGGGAGAACGCACCTTTAATGAGCGGCTCTGGCTGCTTTTCTTTGATCCCCGCATGCCTCCATTTATTAGGGGCAGCTTGGGGAGCCCATAACCGGTTGCCCCAGCCGGCTGTCTGCCCTCCTGGCATTTCCTTCTGCAAGCGCGAGAGCCGGCAGAGCTCTTTGCCCCTTTCCGCAGAGGACAGGGAGTTCATCTGTGGTGGGCACCCCACTCTCCTCAGACACAGGGGATGGCGCAGTGGCACACCCCCTTCTCCATTTGGCATCGAGGGGCCAGGCGAAGTGGTCCGCTCCCCACATTGCCACTTGCGTCTGAAGCCCAGAGTTGAGGTCCTGGTCCCTTCTGGCTTCTCATAGGCATGACGACTGCTCCCTCGTTTTCCTTTGGCGATGTGGGACCAGGATAGGGGGTCCTTAGACCCGTATATGAAACTTGGCCCGGGGGTTGGGGTCCCTGGGCCTTCCAAGTTATGGGGAGAGGGCCCCATGCACACCCCCTCCCAGGTTCAAAATTAAAAACTGCTCCTCATGCCGACCCATGAATCCTGGCTCACCCTAGGGGGTTTCCAACGCTCCACTCCCTCTGATCCTCAGCTGAGGGGGTCAAATTCAAATCCTTTCTCCTCGCATATCCAGGCCCTGATGATCTGCTTTCCACGAGCCTGGGCTTAATTTGCTCCTGGTGGCAAGGCCTAGCCACCTGGAGCTTTTTCACTAGGCCTCCTTGTAGGAAAGTGGGTTTCTGTTGCTGTAACCCCCCCACTTTTTGCCAGACTACTGATGCACTTTGACTTGATGTGCCCTGGGTCCCTGCCAATCAGGTTCCCAGGACCTGTGTTCTTTCCCCAAACCTAACCCAATTGGCATCTCTGGCCACAGGTCAGCCCCTGGTAAATGGTACCACAGGTACCCAGGGCACTGTGACCAGGGAAGACCTCTAAGGGCTGCAACACTTATTGTGCCACCCTTAGAGGCCCTGTACCTTTACACACACACACACACTGCCTTTGCAGGCTGCATGTCTTGGTGCAGAACAAAGTGAAGAGTCGACAAGGCACACATCCCTGTGTGCCATGCCTACAACCCACTGCCCTGGCGTAGATCAGTCACCCCTCTAGCTGGGTGCCCTATACCAGTGGAGAGGGTACAGGTGCATGAGCCCTGTACCCCTACGGTGTCTAAGTCCATTCTTAGACATTGTAAGTGCAGTGCTGCCATTAAGAGTATATGGTGCTGGGAGGTTGTCATTACGAACTCCACAGCACCACAATGGCTACACTGAACACTGAGAAGTTTGGTATCAAACTTCTCAGCACATTAAACCCACACTGATGCCAGTGTGGGATTTAATGAAAAATGCACACAGAGGGCATCTTAGAGATGCCCCCTGAAAAACGACCAGCCTCTGGTGGGTTCCCTGACTGGTACACACCAGCCTGCCACCACGAGACATGTTTCTGGACCCCTAGGGTGGGAGCCTTCGCTCCCTGAGCCAAGAAACAAAGCCTTTCCTGGGCTGAGGTGTTCACACCTCCCCCAGGTCAGGAAGAGCCATCTGTGGCAGGGGAGCTTCAAAGGCCTGGCAGCCTTTGTAATGCGACTCCCCAGCCTCTCCTGCTATCAGGAGCAGGCCCCCTTCCTGTCTCCCCTCCTTTTCGGCGGGAAGACAGGTGGGAAAAACTAGCCAGCCCAGAAGGTGTGCCCACCTCTGCCAACCCCACCCCTCAGGTGGGGGAGGCAAGGTGAAGCCCACTCGGCAGTGCCTGCCATCTTGCAGATGGCTACCCAATCAGGATTAGGGATTGTGCTCACTCCCCCACGTGGGGTGAGCACACCAAGGGTAGTCACCCTAAGGTTAGTAGCCCATTGGCTACTGACCTCAAGATCCCTAAAACGCCCCCTAAATACAGTATTTAGGGGGCAGCCCTGAACCAAGAAAGCAGATTCCCCCAACCTAAGAAGAAAAAGGACGAAAGAAGATGCCCAGCAGAGGAGACTGCAGAGAACAACTGACTCTGCCTTAGCCCTACTGGCCCGTCTGCAGTTTCCGGAGATCCTGCGCCAAAAATCGTCTTGTCCTGCAGCCAGCGACCTCCAGATACCTGGGGAGGACTGACTGCCTTCAACAAAGACCGGATCTCCTGTGAACAGCAGCTCTGTTCAAAAGAAACACCAAACAAAGACTCCGAGCCTGCTGAGGAAAAAGAAACCCGATGCCTGGACCCACCACTGCACCCGTCGCCTACAGCCCGAGTCCAAGTGGCCCACCGGTCCCAGCGACGTCCCCCAGCGCTCCAGAGTCCAAGTCCACCGTGGTTTGCATACATGCCAACATTTTAGGAAAGGAAAGTGGGAGATTTAGAAAAGATAAACGGGAGAATGCATTTCACCCATTGACTTCTATGGAAGAAGTGGAAATTTCAGGCGGGAGACAGCCAAAATAAAGCCATTTTTGGCTTTAAAAATCGGGAGACTCCCCAACGTCACCTGCAGCCTCTGCACGGAGACCCCCCCAACCGCGAGTGGCCGGTAAGGTGAAATCCGACCTCAAAAGACACCCCTGCATCCAGCCGCCCTGCGCACTGGAGAAAGGAACCCGAGGTGCACATACATCCCCGAACCCTCCAACTTACCTGCCCAGCTGTTGGTTCCTCCCGGAAGTCTTCCTGGACCGGGCCTGCAGCTAAAAACCAAAACCGAAAATCCCCATTGAAAACAACAGGGCACCAGACGCCAAAACAGCACCCTGCACCCAGCCACCCCTGCACCGCTGCGGGTGCACTTTGTGTGCTAAACCGGATCCCCCTTTGCCGTGAGCGAGCAGGCCACAACCTTCTGGCCTGCTCGCCAGCAGCCACCAACTGGAGGCCCCCTATCCCTCATTGGATAACATTGGGTCTCAGCACTCTGCCCTCGGCCGTCCTAGTGCCGCTGAGGGTGTAACGAGAGTGCATCCTTGACCCTGGGGGAACCCTTGTTCCAACTTCAGAAGCTCAACTCCAAAGACCGATTACTTACCTGGTAACCGTTAACTTAATTTCTCTCCATAGGAACCTATTGACTGTTTTTCTCTGAAAAATGTTCTAAGTGTGGAGTTGATTTGTATGGAAACCTGAAAAATAACAATTGTGCTAAACTGATTTTACTTACCTTTTCTCTAGGAAATGTCCCAGTGTGATATCTAGGCATATCACACTGAGTAGAAAAAGTAATCTCAAAAGTAATCTCAAAAGTAACGTAAAAGTTTTTTTTTTTTGTTTTTTTTAAAAGACCTTTATTGATGTTGAGAGTTGTTGATCACAGCATGGTGCCTACATCCCTTGGCGGGCCGGCAATGCAATGTAGTATTCTGCAAAGCATTATAGGCGGGGAAGGAGTACAAAGCAAGCCGCCTACAACCACTTCGGGCCGGCCGTGTCAGGTGGGAAGGGTGCGATTAGTAGCGTTAAAAGGTCCAACATTTTGAACGTAAAAGTAACTTACCTGTAATTTTCATTGCAAAGTCGATACAACGTATATGTACAGCCTTTCACAGTATTGCATTACCAGTGATTCAAACTGTAACCATTTCAAAGTACATTTACAATTGCATTTCAAACTGTATATTTACCGCAAAGTATTTATCAACTTACCTGTGCCAGGCTTGCTTGGTTGTAGAAAATAAAATAACTAAAAGAATATTTTTATACAAACATATTGGTCTGAAGTTCAGTCTTTGAGTGTGTGAATTCATTTGCTGACTGAGTGTGTACAACAAATGCTTAACACTGTCCTCTGATACTGCCTTACTGCATGCCCACACTACCAAAAATAGAGAGTGAGGTGCTATTTAACCATTTTTTTTTATAATTGTATTTATTGGTATTTTCAGGTAAATGCAATATACATTTAAATACAACAAATCAGCATACCAGTTATACATGGCCAGAAATAGACAACAGCACATTTGGTTCATCACAAGTGTAGGATATTGTGTGCCCAATGTAGCAATATGCCCTAGCAATTACAAGAACAGCTATTATGCAACAGCAATCATGAGGTGTACAGTTTTAGGAATATAGTAGCAGAGCCCAGACCACGCCTGACATGACCTTTACCATAAACACATCAAATAATCGCATCGGATCATTACATTTCCCCGGTAGAGTCAACACGCGCCAAGGCGTACCCATCCTCACCCCTCTGCTCCTGGACCCAAGCAATGAACGGCTCCCAAATGTCTCGGGGTCTCGAAGTAGGTGGCATTAAATCCCAAAATGTGCTGAGTTGGGAATGTCCATATGTTACGTCTCTAATCCATTCCTTAGCCGAAGGCTTCCTTCCCCTTCCCCAGTGTACGGCAATCTGGCGTTTAGCAAATAAAAGAAGTAGTGCATGTAATTTGCGCTTCTTAACTGGCGTATCCTTAACGTAGCCTAGCAGTCCTAATAGGGGGGACGGGGATAAGGACGCGCCAATGATCTGGTTTATTGATGTAAAAATCGTGGACCAAAACGTGGTGAGTTTTGGACAATCCCAGGCCATATGCAGGAAAGAAGCGGGAGTAAACCCAAAGCGCCAGCAGCTCTCATCATCTCTCAGCCCCATACGGTGTAGACCTATAGGCGTTCTGTAATACCTATGGAGGAATTTAAAATGAATCAGGCGGAGCCTATAAGTTTGGGGATAGTTCGGTAAGTTGACAGCAGCAATATGTCCATTGATCCTCGGTTATTGGGGTAGGGAGCTCATCTTTCCACCCCTGCAACGCTCTGGGTCGCATCACTGGAGCAGTGTTTTGCATGTGTGTGTAGATGCGTGTGACAAGTTTGCGTGGCGACGGTGAATGTAGCAAGTTCTCTAAGACTGATAAAGTTGGCGGGGGAGCTGGGAAGTCGTCATGCAGGGCACGACAGGCGGCACGTAATTTATGATATAGAAATATTTCAGCAAATGGTACTCCCTGACCCTCGTCTGCAACCGGGGGGGGCTCTGAATGTGTTATCTGGGTAGAGGTCCGCAAATGTGTGGAGTTTCAGCTTCTGCGCGATAGTCTTACTTTTCCCGTCTTTGATGTTTGGCAACATGGGGTTTTGTGCTAATGGAATGGAAGAGGCATACAGTATCCGGGCGCCCGCCTGTTGCCGCAACCCATCCCAAGCCCAACGTAGAGTTTCTGTGGTGTCAATGTCTTCTCTGGGACGTCGATATGACTGGTATAATGCCACCCGGATGGGAACAGGTGCCACTGCGTCAGTCTCTACTGCCACGTGGGGTTGAAAGGGTGTTGGGTGCACCCAGTAATGTAAGAGTGCATATTATTTCATATCTGGAGCACCCATACCCCCCTGTTTTAACGGAAGGGACAATAATTCCCACAACACTCTAGCCTGCCCACACCAGGGAGCTCAGCAGGGAGCGTAAGGTTTTTAAAAAAGCGTGCCTAAGTATGATTGGCAGATTAACAAAGAGGTACAAAAATGTAGGTAATACAACCATTTTTGACAGGGCGATCTTCCCTGCTAAAGACAACGGAAGCTTAGACCATAGTGTAACCTTATCTTCCAGCCAATTTATGGCACGGCCATAGTTCAAAGTCCACACCTCCTGTAGGTCACGACTAATCCAGATGCCCAAATATTTGACCTTCTCAGCCTCCCATTTCAGCGGGAACTCAGAGGCCACAATCTTAGTGTTATCTGTCAGGGGAAACAGGACTGACTTAGCCCAATTAATGGTACACTGACTAACCACCCAAATTTAATGAATTCTCTTAAAATGGGGTCCAAATTCGTCGCGGGGTCTATAATATATAAAGTGACGTCATCTGCGTAAAGCGAGATAAGGAGGCCTCTGGTACTGAACCCAGTCTCCCTAGCCGTATGATGTTGTCTGATACGTGCGGCTAGGGGTTCCATCGCTATTACGAAGAGCAAGGGGGAAAGGGGGCACCCCTGCCGCGTGCCTCGCGAGATTGGGAAAGGTTCTGACAGGAGACCATTAGCCCTAATCCGAGCGGTGGGCATAGTGTACAATAACCGGATCAAATTAATAAAAAGGGGACTAAACCCCATACGGGCTAATATCGCAAAAAGATATGGCCATTCAAGTGTATCGAAAGCTTTAGTAGCATCTAGGAATACTGCCGCAGCCTGCACATCCGGGTGGAGGTAGTGCAGTACCGAAAAGACGGTCCGAAGATTATGAGAGGTGGATCTCCCAGGGATGAATCCCGACTGGTCAGGACGAGCAATAAGGGGGAGCATAGGTTGCAACCTATTAGCTATCAACTTCGCCAGGATCTTAACATCTACGTTAATTAATGACAAAGGCCGATATGAATCTAGCTCGGTGTCAGGTTTCTCAGGTTTTAGCAAAGTGATAATGATCGCCTCCCGCATCGTTTGGGGCAGTATGCCCAAAGTTTGGGCCTCCTCATATACCGCCAACAGACGAGGCGCTAGCTCTTCCACATATGTTTTATAGAAGGCGGTTGTCAAGCCGTCAGACCTGGGAGCTGTTGCGGCGCACCGTGCTGGCCGCCGAAGAACACTGCCAGGGCAAAGCAACTCGGAAGAGACCAGACGCCTCGGAAGAACTACACTTCCCATGAGGCATTGAGAGCGTTACGCACGTGACGTCACGACGTGGCTGCAGCCGGGGATATGAAGGATTCCGGAACAGAGGTTGGGTGCCGTTGATTCTGGAGCCGGAGGCAGAAGGCGACACTAACAAACATCGTAGCGGTAGGGGTGCGGTTAGCACCAGTTTCTACTTCAGCAGCTGTCTTTTTATGTTGGGCCTTAAAGGCATCTTTGTTAATACTTCCGAGGGGAAGCACGTCTGTTACTGCTGACTGGCTCTGTTAGACGAGCCGCTTTGAAGGCTCTTGCGGGGCTGGTCGTTTGGTTTCTTACGCTGAGCTTGATCCCGATCACGGCATTAACATAGGCAGTGGCACTACAGGGCTAATCTCTGTACGGTGCTATCTTGGAATCATGCAGAGTTTGAGTGGGTGATTAACGTGACCACTTGACATTGCGGTTGGTCTTCGTTAAGTCGCAAAGAAAGGGTTCCAAGAAGGATTGGAATCTTTGCCCAAGCAACTCGTGTTATTATACTTTGAATACTCATAGAGGGGGCAACAGAATCTGGGTTGCTCATATAACGAGACTATTATTTCTTGCTATGTTTATTATGTATCCACCAACAGGGGCTTGTTGAGCTTATCCAGATTGAAGCTCCGCTCCCTCCCCTGTACAGCATCATTTTGAAATTACCTTTGGTATGTAGCGTATGCTCCCTTCTCCATTGTATAGTACAGGCAAAGTAGTGTTGTGCATTAACGTGTTATCTATTTATAGATTTGGTGGTGGCTTCTCTACAAGAGGAACATCCCTTACAGGACGAAGAACTGTTATTTTTCCTTTACAGGTATAAGGGCCACCCGCAAAAGTTAGTGTATGGTCAGTTGTTATGCTTTGAGGTCTGGGGGCTTGATTTCATAAGTCATTTGTTCTCGTTACAGGTCTCCCTCCCCGCTGACCCCATCCTTCCCTTCCCTCGCCTGATCACCCCATTGAGTCTGTTGTGTCACTCAGACCTTGGGGCTATCGGGAGGTGGACCCCATTGAGCATCGTACGACTCCGAGGATTCAAGGACCTGACAGGAGTTTTGTCTAGTGGCAGACTTTTAATCACCTGAGCAACGTCCTCAGCAGTAAACGGGATGTCCACATATTCCCTATGATTGTTATTGAACCAAGTGAGCTCCAAGGAGTCGAGGAAGACCTGCTTACCCTCCGGGCAGCTACCTTAAGTGGCTGTATATAACTTAGAGTAAAACGAGGAAAACTCATTAAGAATATCCAATTGGACCCTAACAATACCTCCTTGTGTGTTGATCAGCTCGGGAACGTAAGTAGTGGACCGCGGAGTACGAATCATACCAGCAAGTGTCCGCCCCGGTCTGTCGCCCTCCCCATATTGACGCGCTTCTGCATGTTTCCCGAGAAACTTCACCTCGCGCTCTGCTTCTTCAGCATAGTCTAGTAGTTTGGTTTTCAAGAGAGCTAGAGTTTCAGGTTTATCAGTGGAATAGAATTGTGTTTCAAGGTCTTTTATTTGAGATTCAAGTGAGGCAAGCGTGCCCCTAATGGCTTTCAGCACCCTCGCCTGGGAGGCGATACATTGACCTCTAATGACCACCTTGAATGCCTCCCACAGAGAGGCTTCTGTGTTGACAGACCCTGCATTAAGAGTAAAGTAGTCAGTTATATCAGTTCGTATTTCTTCCTTAAAGGCCTCGTCCAATAAGGCATGCGGAGGGAGTCTCCAGGAAAACGCGCGCTGAATGGAGTCTGGGAGTGTCAGGCGCAGGAGGCATGGAGCGTGATCTGATAGAGTTCGCAGCAAGTGTGACACATCAATAATCCAACTGGCCACATCTCTAGATGCCAGCCAAAAATCCAACCGGGACCAGGCCTTGTGAGGCTCAGAGAAGCAGGTGCCCTCCCTAGTCAGGGGGTTCCTCTAGCGCCAGATGTCAACTAAGTTACCATCCGCGAGTATGGCATTCAAAGTATTGCTAGCAGCTGGATGAAGAGTCTGCGCCGTCCCCTGCCTGTCCATATCATTCAACACCGCATTAAAATCCCCCACCCCCCCCAACTGTGCTGCACCCGGACGCTCTAATCTTGGCCCATATATCTTGGAAGAAATTAGGAGAGTCCACATTGGGACCGTATAGTGCTACTATTACGATGGTAACACCACCCAATGACCCCAATAGAATAATGTACCTGCCCTCCGGGTCTGTGTGTACTTCCCTTTCTCTCCAGTCTAGATTCCGCTTAACCAGTACCGCCACTCCACGAGAGTAATTAGAGTATATCGAGGAGTAAATATGGCCCCATCTGTTCTGTTTAAGCTTTGGGGAGGGCTTGGCATTAAGGTGGGTCTCCTGTAGTAGGCATATGTCTATATTATGTCTTGTTAAGTAGGCATGTACGAGTCTGGATTTTCTGCCATCATTTAAACCTCTAATGTTCCACGTAAGAAAGTTCAGGCTGTTAGCGTGGTATACAATAATACAGTAGACATAAGATCATAATGTCTAGGGCAGCACATCATCACAAATCTGGCTGTGCAGTTAGTCCAATAGCATGCAGGTACACTGGCAAAACACATCAACATTCCCAACCCTCCACCCCCAACCCACTCCAACCCACCAATCAGAACAGAAACCCCATCCCCAAAACTCCCCACCTCCCACACCAACCCCCCAATCAGGTTGTGAAAACCCTCCTCCCTCCCACCCCAACAAACCCGTAAATAAATCAAAGAAAGTAGACCATGGGAAATCTCCGAGCGGGGACATGGGTCACTGGCAAACACCCCAGTCTCACGACAGGGTGGCAGGGCTTAACCATAAAGCCGGAATCAGTACTCAAAGATATAAAGGAGAAATCTGCACATCAACGATGATATTCAGCACCACAAACACCAAAAATAGAATGCAGAAAAACAACAGCCACAAATGCCATAGGAACAGGGTTGCAATATTTGATGAATAGCATGCAATCAATCATTGTTACTGAGGTTCGCAGCATTATCAGCAGACTGGGAGGAATGTGGTGAGCGTCGCCCAGCACAAATGTGTTTAGCATATTTGTGGCCCGATTTCGCATCTGTGAAAAAGTGTGCCTGGCCGTCGTAAGAGTTTTTAAGTTTGGCCGGATAGAGCATGGCGTATGGGATTTCTGCTTTCTGTAGAAGGCGCTTGGTAGGGAGGCATTCCTTGCGAGCAGCCTGAACTAAGGGGGTAAAGTGGGGGAAAATAGAAATGCTATTTCCCTGATATTGGATAGGACCATGAGCCCTGGCTGTTTTGAGGATAGAGTCTCGGTGTTGGTAATTTAGGATGCGCGCGATAATGAATCGGGGAGTTCCTCCAGCAGGTGGCCGGGGACCCAAGGATCTATGGGCTCTTTCTACTACAAAGACAGAGGAAAGGGCCGAAGGAAATAAGTTGCGCAACAGTGTCTCGACATAAAGTTCCATTTTGGGAATAGCAGTGGTCTCTGGCACACCGGAAATGCGAAGGTTATTGCGCCTCGAGCGCGCTTCCAAGTCATCATTCTTGGCTTGGATGAAGGATCGAACCTTCTCCACACCAAGGAGGTGCCGTTTCGATTCAGTTTGAAATTCGGTGGCCTCAGTAACATGATTGTCGAGTACATCTAGTCTGGTTTCATGAACATCGACTTGTCGCTTCACTGAATCAAGCCTGGAAGTGAGTGCATCAAGATTGGTGTCCATGGACCTAAGGTTGGAACGTATGTCCAGTATTATCGAACGTAAATCTTCTTCCTGTGGATCGTTCTGGGGTTGGGAATCCAGGTCTGGCTCGGATGTAGGGTCCATGTTACGAGTGTGGCGTTAGTTCTCAAAATTGATTTTGGGCTGCTTTGGATCGTTCTTGCCCATAGTGTCTGCCGGGACGGAAAGCCCTAATAGTATAAACAGCTACTGAGCAATGTGGATGGGAGTTCCAGGCAGGAGACTGAGCGGGAATGTAATGGATCCATTGGCCGGGCGGACGCACGCACCGGGACCCAAGAGGCACGAACAGAGACAAACCCCGCAGCGTAAAGAACAGAAAGAGTGCGGGGCTGAGCCAGACCATGCACCCCGCGCCCCAGGCCAGCGCCCACCGTCACACCCCCTCGGGCTCCAAAACACCCCCAGTACTCCGGCCCCGTCACCCCGTGTGAGAAAGTGCCCTCTTTCTTGCATGGTATGCCCCCACTTTTTGCTGAATTGCTGATGTGCTTTGACTGAGTGTGCCCTGGGCTCCTGCCAATCAGGTACCCAGGGCCTGTGTTCCTTCCCTAAAACTGCATTGAAGCCTAAACCCAATTGGCATCTCTGGCCACATGTCAGCCCCTGGTAAATGGTACCATAGGTACCCAGGGCACTGTGACCAGAGAAGGCTCCTAAGGGCTGCAGCACTTATTGTGCCACCCTTAGAGGCCCTGTACCCTGACACACACACACTGCCTTTGCAGGCTGAGTGTCTTGGTGCTGAACCAAACAAAGAGTCGACATGGCACACATCCCTGTGTGCCATGCCCACAAACCACTGCCCTGGCATACATCAGTCACCCCTATAGCTGGGTGCCCTATGCCAGTGGTGTGGGGACAGGTGCATGAGCCCTGTGCCCCTACAGTACCCAGGGCCATTCCTGGGCAGTGTAAGTGCAGTGATGCCATTAAGAGTATATGGTGCTGGGAGGTTGTCATTACGTTCTGCACCAAGACACTCAGCCTGCAAAGGCAGGGTGTGTGTGTCAGGGTACAGGGCCTCTAAGGGTGGCACAATAAGTGCTGCAGCCCTTAGGGGCCTTCTCTGGTCGCAGTGCCCTGGGTACCTAGGGTACCATTTACCAGGGACTTAACTGTGGCCATAGATGCCAATTGGGTTTAGGCTTTAGTACAGTTTTTAGGGAAGGAACACCTGATTGGCAGGGACCCAGGGCACACCAAGGAAAAGTGCATCAGTTATCAGGCAAAAAGTGGGGGGGTTACTGCAACAGAAACCCACTTTCCTACACGACGCCACTGACTTGGCCCCAGCCCTACAGGCCTGTCTCCCCTCGAACCTGCTCCTGCAAAACCCCGGCGTGTCCAGCGGCCAGCAACCTCAAAAACCCCGGAGGACCTGCCTGCCTTCACTTTCCAAGCTGTTTCTCCCGTGAACACCGGACGTGTTTGAACTGCAGCTTCTGGTGCCAGCCAGGAACCGCAAATCCAGCCCACTCTGCACCCGCCGAATCCGGCCCGAGCTCGAGTGGAAAAACACCACGAGGAGGTCCCCCCGGCGATCCTGACCCGAGATCCGGCGACCCCTGACCTGCCTCAAGCCTCCAGACGACGCCTGCAGCCTCAATCCAGAGGACCCCCCATACCGCGACCAGAGCGGGTAAGACAATCCGACGTCCCAAGGCACCCCGGCACCCGACGCCCCACGGCCTTGTGTGCCAAACCCAGTGGTGCCTAACCAACCCTCTACATCCCTACTTACCCCTCGAAGTGGTGGTCGCTCCTGGAAGATCCTCGTCCCCGAGCCTGCAGTGTTTCTTTGTCCCGGAGAATCTCCATTGAAATCAACAGGGCACCCGACCTCAAAACAGCACCCTGCACCCGGCCGCCCTAGTGCCGCTGAGGGTGCCCCTTTTGTGCTAACTTGGTCCCCAACGTGCCCTGAGCTTAACCCTAGGAGCTTTGCTCCCACAACCCTGTGGCTTGCTTGCCAGCAGCCACCAACCGGAGCCCCCCTATCCTCCATAGGATAGCATTGTGTCTCAACACTCTGCACCCGGCCACCCGAGTGCCGCTGAGGGTGCAACAACAGTGCATCACTGACCCTGGGAGACCCCTGAGTCTAACCCCAGGACCCTAACTCCAAAGACCGATTACCTACCTGGAAACCGATAACCTCTTTTTCCTCATAGAATAACATTGACACTTTTTCTCCCAAAAAGTTTCTAAGTGTCAACTTTTGAGAACTGAGAATATTCCTTAAAAATCACCGATTAACCAAAACGCATTTTCTCAACTGTTATCAGGAAATGTCCCAGTGCTGAATCTAGGTATCCAGCACTGAGTAAGAAAAGTAATGATAACCTAACTTTTGAAATGCAATAATATTCTTTAAAAATCGTACCTCTAACTAAAACGCATTTACTCAACTGTTTTCAGGAAATGTCCCAGTGCTGAATCTAGGATCCAGCACTGAGTTAGTAAAAGTAATCTGAAAAGTAATTAAACTGCATTTTACTTAAAAAAGCCATTCATTGGAATGTACTATACCTGCTAAGTGTTGCAAACTGCTTACTTAAACTGTAACCAAAAGCAGTACAAGTTATACTGCAATTTTGAACTGTGTTCACACAAGTAATTTACTACTGCAAAGTATTTTTATGCTTACCTGTGCCAGGCTTACTTGGTTCTAGAAATAAACAACAGTATATTTTTTATATAAAAACAATTGGCCTAGAGTACAGTTCTTGAGTGTGTGAATTCATTTGCTGACTGTGTGTGTACATCAAATGCTTAACACTGTCCTCTGATACTGCCTTACTGCTCGACCAAGCTACCACTTTAGAGAGTAAGGTTCTATCTATCTTTAACCTCTGGAGACCCTTGGACTCTATACACACTGTACCTCACTTTGGTGCAGTATATTTAGAGCCAGTTTCTTACACCCCGCGCCCTACACGCTGCACCCGGCACTCCCGCACCCAGTATAACTGACAAGCGCGAAAGGTCTACGGGCAAGCGCCCATTGGCCCAAGGCGCAAGGCCAGCAAGCCCAGGTGGGCACTCACTGTGGGTATAGAAGAGATCCTGTACGGACCCGATGGCAGCAGGTTATCCACGAGTCCCTGGAACTCAGCAGGCCGCCCAAATGAGGAAATCGCAGCCAGCCAGAGGACGGGGACCGGACTCCACCGCCAAGGCCACGAAGGAGACCAATGGCACACCGCACTCAAGAGTCCGCAGCCCCCCGGCAAATCCTCACGTGGCTGTAGAGAAAAGTTGAATAGGCAGAGCACAAATCAACTCCAGTGCCAGCCCGCGATCGCGGCCTCCTCCAGGGCCAGCCGGAGCGCCCTCAAAGTAGGCCCCGCTCTTCAACAATATCCAAAGGGCCTCGATCACAGGCCTAAACTGCGTGGTTCACCGAAGGCCGAACTCGGGCCCCGCAGCGCAATCACCCGCAGTCGCACCACACAGCTAGGGTAATAAAGGACAGTCAGGGTCTCCGTGGGCTGCAGGCACAAATATGCGTGAAATAAGGCTGTATGGAGATCTGCAAGCGATCGCCCCCCCGGTGCAACGGATGCGGAATCCAGGCCCCAGCGTAGGCTATTGCATCCACTCTTAGGTAGCCGCAGGCATCCGGATCAGGCAGCAGGCAGTCCAGGAAGCAGACTGGCAGCTAGGCCGCAGGCGCTGGGTGGAGTAATGTCTCCAGCGCAGCACAAGGTCCATGTGTACCGCAGCAGACACACTCCGGGTGAACAAGTCACAGCTTTCCGGACACACCGCAGCAGCTACCAGCAATTCAGGGCTGCGGCGTCGAAGCTCGCCTCTCTCGATGCAGCAACAGGGAGTCCAGGGGACGTGCAGAGTTTGGCGGCAGGGTGTGTCATGGGCACCACGCCCGATTCAAGGGCCGCCAGCCGCCATATTGCCAGCAGGCGATTCCCGGTCTCAAACTCCGCACACGCCCCAGGCGTTTCCGACGTTACAAAATAGGTAGGCAGGTGTCACAAGTATTAGGCACATAAGCGGCAGCCTTTCATGGGAACAGGAGCACGATTTACGGCAGGATAATGCAGGATAGAGAGCCCAGCCGGCGGAGCTCGCTCAGAAAGCGGCCATCTCGCTGCACGGCCAAGCCACGCCCCGAGGTGCTATCTAACTTTACCTCTGCCTACCTTTGGGGATCCACTGGACTCTGTGCACACTATACCTCACTGGTATAGTATATACAGAGTCCGCTTCCTACACTCCTGGCTTGCAAGGTGGTACTCTTTTCAGGGAACTTGTTCCACTGGCTCCCTGCACCGACCTTTCTCCTTTTTCTCTTCTGGTGCTTCTTTCATTGAGGATGCAGAAGTCCAATTCTTCCCTCAACTAGTCCTTAGACTGTGTAAAGAAACCAGCTTCCCTCTTCCGGGGAGAGACCCACTGGTCCTGGGATCAACTGTAGGCAGAGTCCTTAGTGCAGGTGGGCTTCAGAGGGTTCCTCCTTCCAACTGTCCATGGCTGACGCTGTCCAGTCCTAACTCCAAACAAAAAGTCAGGTTCCCAGGGCCTGTGTTCTTTCCAAAGACTGTACATTTGTACCCACAATTGGCACATCTCTGGCCACAGGTAAGCCCCTTGTAAAAGGTACCATTGGCACCAAGGGCACTGTGACCAGGGAAGACCTCTAAGGGCCGCAGCACCTATTGTGCCACCCTTAGAGGCCATGTACCTTAACACCCACACACTGCAATCGAAGGCTGCATGTTTTGAAGCAGAGAAAAATGAAGAGATGACATGGCACACATCCCTATGTGCCATGCCTGCAACCCACTGCCCCAGTGATAGGCAAGTCACTTCTCCTGCAGGGTGCACTAGCCCTAAGGTGAGGGTACAGTGGCATGAGCCCTGTACCCCTACAGTGTCTAAGCCCATTCTTAGACATTGTAAGTGTAGTAAAGCCATAAAGAGTATATGGTCTGGGAGTTGGTCATTACGAACTCCACAGCTCCATAATGGCTTTACTAAAAACTGGGGCGTTTGGGAGTAAACTTCTCAGCACATTAAACCCACACTGATGCCAGTGTTGGATTTAATGCAAAATGCTCTCAGAGGGTATCTTAGAGATGCCCCCTGAAAATCGACCAGTCCTGGTGCTGTTCCTGAATGGCTGCCCACCATTTGCCACAACCAGATAGGTTTCTGGACCCCTGGGTAGAAGAGCTTCCGCTCTTTGGGTTAAGAAACAAATCCCATCCTAGGCGAGAAGGATAAGTTACTTACCTGTAATCCTAGTTCTCTTCCAGGGGTATACTCATCAAATTCATAAGCACTGAATAGTCCCGCCCACGGGCGGGGATCCCGGAGCATTAACAAAGTATATATATATATATATATATATATTAATCACCTCGCAATAATTCCTCCAAGAATAACGAGCGCAGACCCAGAATTTGTGCTATAGTGCAGATTTATTTCCAGCAAACACAGATGTCAGCCATGACGCGTTTCTGCCGTCCAAGCGGCCTTGATCACATGACACTGCTTAACTGAAGCCCCCATTTTTAAAGTGCTAGTGCTCAAACATTTTCATGGACATAAACAAAATACTTCATATGATTGCATGAATGCCTTAATTTGAATAATAGAACAATGTAACAACAATTACTTTTATAAATATAAATTCTATACATTTGTTTCTAATATCCATTATTTAATATGCGCATAAATGCTTAAAATTGAACAAATCATATCATGTCCTGAAAATTAATTTGTAGTGCCTTAAAATTCCTAAAAGTGCCCTCTATACAACGTGGAAATGTGCTAAAAAAACTGAATTTAAAAACAAATTGACATATTTGTGTAGTCCTTTTACAATGCACAATTACAAGTCTTATAGTTGAGCTGGTCAAACTTGCCCTACTCCTATAAATGCTCTCCCCTTGAATGAAACTTCTAAATCGTATTCCGCTTCAAATGCTAATACTATATATTTTCATTCTGGGTTAAGATACGACCTGCTACAACATATTTAGTGAATAAAGTGACTACATACTACAATATATATCAAAACAAACATTTATGTAAACCAATATTAAAGCTGCTGAGTGCTTCTTTTATGCTGAAAATCCAATGGCCAAACTTTACATACAAGGTATGGAGAGACTTTGTTTAGCTGAAAGGGATATGATGCAATTGAGGTATATTGTTCTCCTGGTCTATCTACTGAACATTGTTAAACGGTCATATAAATTCATGGTCCCATAGACACACACTATATAAACTACATCCCAAATAGTTAAAGGGAATTTCATGTATCCACCTGAGTAGTATACTATGCCTGTAACCATTCAATTAAGATCATATAAAAAATATATATATGTCTAAATATATAAATATATATGGATAAGATCATAAATATCTATAAAACCTAAAAACTTCAAAAGATATGTTCTTAAAAACCAGCTAAATATTATGATTAGACAAGGATGCAACAATAATTAAAGGAAAGTGTGCAGATCCTCAGTGGCATTGAGACCGCCCGGATACTTGGAATCGAATTCCAAAATATAACTAGTCTCCAGGCGTCTCAATTTGGACTCCCTATCCCCCCCTCTTTTAGATATGGGAACGGCCTCAATGGCAAAGTATTGTAAATATTTTGGGTCACTGTCATGTAAGACCTCGAAATGCCGAGCCACTGGGTAATTTTGGTCCTTATTAATGATTGCTCTTACATGCTGCAGGATTCTCTTATGCACCGCCAATTTGGTACTACCTATATATTTAAGTTTACAACTGCATTCAAGAACATATACAGCAAACTCGCTTTTACATGTTAAATGCTGTTTGATTTCATAAAGTTTATTACTGAATGCAGTTGTATAGGATTTTGTATTAATACCAAATTGGCAAGCTTTACACAATGAACATTTAAAAAAGCCCTTTCTGGCCGTTAACCATGTCTCCGGCACTTTCTTCTCCTGGCTATTGCTCACTAGCATATTTCCCATACTTATACCTCTCCTAAAAGTGATAGATGGGTTAGATAAAACTGAATTCCCAATTACCGGGTCATCATGAATAAAATGCCAGTGGCGTCTCATAATTGCTCTTATTTGTTTTTCCTGCCTGGAGTAAGAGAGGATCAATCTCGTAGGTTGCGGAGTTTCATTCTTATCTTTATCCATTAATTTTGTCCTCTTGGCTCTATATTTTAAGAGATCCTCCCTCGCTTGAACTCTAGATCTCTTTATAGCTGCCTCAATTATTCTAGGACTATAACCTCTGACTAAAAACCTACCGCGACTTTCCTCTTGCTTTCTCTCTGCATCATCATTATTGCTGCATATTCGTTGAATGCGCAACATCTCCCCATAGGGAATACTCTTAATAAGATGGGGAGGATGGGCACTCGACGCATGCAGCAATGTATTTCCTGCAGTGGGCTTTCTAAAAAGAGTTGTATTTAAAACATTGTCAATAACTTGGACCTGCACATCTAAAAATGTTATAGTGCTCTCACTTATTGTAGATGTAAATCGTAAATTAATATCATTCCTGTTTATTTGTTCTATAAACTCTATTGCACTCTCCTTGTTGCCCCTCCAAATAATGAATAAGTCATCAATGAATCGCATCCAAGAAATGACATTAGTTTTATACGTATTCTCATACTGCCTCATGAGGACCAGCTCCTCCCACCAGCCCATAAATAAACAGGCATAGCTGGGAGAAGCTGGCCCCCATAGCCACTCCCTGGATTTGTTGAAACAATTGACCATTAAAAAGAAAAACATTGTTCTCCAAACAGAAAAGCAACATATCCAACAACATTTTAGTATGCTGTGCAAATACTATGGGCCTTGAATTAAGAAAATACTCTACTGCTCTCATCCCATCCTTATTCCGAATACATATATACAAGGATGAGACATCCAAAGCTATGAGTAGATAGTCAGAATTCCAAATAAAATTGTAAATATTTCCCAAAAAATCACATGTGTCTTGTACATAAGAGCTCAAATTTTTCATGAATCCTTGTAAAAAATAGTCAATATACTTAGAAACATTTTCTAACGGCCCATCACAAGCTGCAATTATTGGTCTCCCAGGTGGTTTATCAATACTCTTGTGGATTTTAGGTATAAAATAAATCACTGGGACCAATGGGTAATCTTTTTTGAGGTATTTATATTCTTCCCAACTGAGAAGACCTAAACTTTTCCAAGCCAGGAGATGCTTAAACAAGGAATCCTGTATGCTCTTAAATTTCAAGGGATTGCTTCTCCTGTAACATTGTTGGTCATTCAGTTGGCCATATGCCTCCTCCATATATTCTTTCTCCAGCCATAGGACAATATTACCGCCCTTATCAGACGTTCTTATTATCACTTTTTCATTTTGCAGTTTGGTAATTAGTTGGTTATATTGTCTCTCCCTGTCAGTATATTTTCTCTTTGCTGATCCATTGATTTCCATATTCAATTTTTTAATTTGGGACACTACCTGTTCACTAAACATATCCAAACCATCCCTAGCCATGTTTGGGACAAATTTAGACCTCGGTTTGAAAGGTGTTGCTGGTCTCACATTGGTTGCCAGGGGAGACAACCCTTGTACATTCTCAACATTGTGGGACAATTCAACACCACTTTCTAGATCACATAAGTCCTGATATAAGCCTATATCAGAGACCGTCAGTCCTGGGGGTGAAACTCTTCGAGTCCTTGGCATGTATTTCCTGGTTGACTAGGCGCTGTCCTTTGTAAATGAAATTTCTTAAGTTTCAGCTTTCTGATATACTGATAGACATCCGCTCTTGTCCTGACATAGTTAAAATTCGACTCAGGGCAATGAGAA
Source organism: Calotriton arnoldi (assembly GCA_963921515.1). Classification (NCBI taxonomy): domain Eukaryota; kingdom Metazoa; phylum Chordata; class Amphibia; order Caudata; family Salamandridae; genus Calotriton; species Calotriton arnoldi. Next base: position 352,117 of record CAWUFW010006207.1, read on the forward strand.
AGTCCCAAGGACAACAACTGAGCTTCTGCTGCTGATAGATCAATGCTAGCCAAATTGATGATGGTATTGGCATTCTGCTCCTTAATAATACTATTGATGCTTTTGTTGTCCATTGAGATCATATTATTAATGTCGTCTTTCATTAATATCTCGCTCTTCCCCGACCCCGTTTCGTGTTCTCTGCGCCTTTGGTTGGCCTGGCGCCTACTCCTTCTTCTTTGTGAGCGGGTTTTACAATCGCTCCTTTGTTGCGAGGTCGCAGCGTTTCCCGTCTTCCCTGTTTTAAAATGCCCAACTCTTCCCCCAAGGTAAACTTAATTCCATTATGTGCACTCATTACTCTTTGGCCTTCATTGTCCGACTCACTCTCAGTCACTGAGCTGAGATCTGATGCAGAAGCTAATTTCCCTACTTGTTTACCTCCTTCTGCTTGCTTGGATGCCTGATAATCCGTTTGCATACGTTTACTTGCTGTTGCCATTCTTATCGAATCATAGCGTCTAGCGAATGTAAATATCTGTCCATTAGCATAGTCCTCACGATCCCTTTTGAATTTATATGCTTTTCTTGCCTTAATTTTTTCTTCCTCTTTGGTAAGTCTCACCATCATTTCTTCCCGCAATTTCTGACCAACTACCGAGCCATTTTCTTGTTCTTTAATCTCTTACTCCAATTTATCTATTTTAATTTGGAGCTCATCCCTGTCAATATCTGCATACTTTACTAGTATTTGTACCAATCTGCGGGATGACTCGAGATTACATTCCCCCCATTCTGCTAACATGAGAGGATTGGGTGCCTCATAACTCAGTGTGATCATTATGCGGAGCCCTCTGGGTATTCTCCCCACGTCTAAATATCTCTTCAGGGAACGTGCCTCCCACCATTTAGACTGCTCCTGTCGTTTTAACTTCTCCAAAACCTTATATTTATCTTTGAGCCCAATTGATTTACTACTTTGTTCCTCCACTCTGCCAGCACCATTTGTGTCCGATTCCCCTAGGGTTTCCAAAAACATTTCCTCCGCTGCCTGTTCCCGGCTCCTAAGCGTGTCAGCCGACATCTTGTCCGCATTAAATTGCGCTGATTATCGTTTTAGTGCTTCACGCACAATCACCGTTTAACACTTTTTCCCTTTACTCATTCCTTTCATTCAGTTTATGATTAAGCGAGTTACCGGGAAAGCAAACCCCTTGACCTGTAATGAAACACTGTTGAATATTCTGCCGTACCTTGCCTTGCCGAACTTGCAAAACTTTCTCTCGTTTTACTCGCTTGCTCGTTTGATGTTGTTTCCGATGTACACTCAGCCGAGCGAATTCCTCGGAATCCTTTTTCCTTTTATACGAGCTCCGACAAGACTTCCACTCGTTTTTTCGACCAAACACTGGCTCAGCTCAGCTCTACTCGTGCTGGTGCTCCAACCAATTCAGCAGCTCAATGAGATTCAAAACAGGGGGCTCCGTCCATTCCGTTCCGGATTTCACACAATACCTCGAAAGCCTCGCCTCAGGAAACCACCACGTCCGCAGTGACCCGGGAAAAGCAAATCAAGATAAAAGACTGTAGATTACGGAGCCATCTTCACAAGGGGGGGTCCACGATCCGGCACCAGTCCAAGCCGGTAACACATTAATCACCTCGCAATAATTCCTCCAAGAATAACGAGCGCAGACCCAGAATTTGTGCTATAGTGCAGATTTATTTCCAGCAAACACAGATGTCAGCCATGACGCGTTTCTGCCGTCCAAGCGGCCTTGATCACATGACACTGCTTAACTGAAGCCCCCATTTTTAAAGTGCTAGTGCTCAAACATTTTCATGGACATAAACAAAATACTTCATATCATTGCATAAATGCCTTAATTTGAATAATAGAACAATGTAACAACAATTACTTTTATAAATATAAATTCTATACATTTGTTTCTAATATCCATTATTTAATATGCGCATAAATGCTTAAAATTGAACAAATCATATCATTACTTTTATAAATATAAATTCTATACATTTGTTTCTAATATCCATTATTTAATATGCGCATAAATGCTTAAAATTGAACAAATCATATCATGTCCTGAAAATTAATTTGTAGTGCCTTAAAATTCCTAAACGTTCCCTCTATACAACGTGGAAATGTGCTAAAAAAACTGAATTTAAAAACAAATTGACATATTTGTGTAGTCCTTTTTACTATATATATATATATATATGAAACAAAGGTTGCCCTAACCGGTGAGGTGCACTCGCTGGCGGCAAACAGCTGACTGTCACAAGAGGCTATCGGCACATCAAAACCCCTCCATGTAAAGTTGCCGACGCGTTTCGGGCTTGGAACGCCCTTCATCATAGGCAGACATCACAGAGAATGGCAAACAGCTCCAAGGACATCCCCTTTATTATACATGCGATAGACATCAGGTGAGTATTCATCGCTGAGAATTATGGGTCTTGAAGTCCAATATACTCCCCAAGTGGGTCGCCGCCATTCCCTATGAGTAAAAACAAGTTCTTAAAATGAGGCAAAAGACGCACTCCAAAGGCTCTTCTTGTCTTAAAGCAGCTTCCGCTAGCTCCGCATTGTAGTCACTGTGATCAACTGCGGACCCCCTCAGATCTCGGGGTGGTGCTCCTCGTGACCTGGGCCGGCCACAAATATTTGAAACAAAGGTTGCCCTAACCGGTGAGGTGCACTCGCTGGCGGCAAACAGCTGACTGTCACAAGAGGCTATCGGCACATCAAAACCCCTCCATGTAAAGTTGCCGACGCGTTTCGGGCTTGGAACGCCCTTCATCATAGGCAGACATCACAGAGAATGGCAAACAGCTCCAAGGACATCCCCTTTATTATACATGCGATAGACATCAGGTGAGTATTCATCGCTGAGAATTATGGGTCTTGAAGTCCAATATACTCCCCAAGTGGGTCGCCGCCATTCCCTATGAGTAAAAACAAGTTCTTAAAATGAGGCAAAAAGACGCACTCCAAAGGCTCTTGTCTTAAAGCAGCTTCCGCTAGCTCCGCATTGTAGTCACTGTGATCAACTGCGGACCCCCTCAGATCTCGGGGTGGTGCTCCTCGTGACCTGGGCCGGCCACAAATATTTGAAACAAAGGTTGCCCTAACCGGTGAGGTGCACTCGCTGGCGGCAAACAGCTGACTGTCACAAGAGGCTATCGGCACATCAAAACCCCTCCATGTAAAGTTGCCGACGCGTTTCGGGCTTGGAACGCCCTTCATCATAGGCAGACATCACAGAGAATGGCAAACAGCTCCAAGGACATCCCCTTTATTATACATGCGATAGACATAAGGTGAGTATTCATCGCTGAGAATTATGGGTCTTGAAGTCCAATATACTCCCCAAGTGGGTCGCCGCCATTCCCTATGAGTAAAAACAAGTTCTTAAAATGAGGCAAAAAGACGCACTCCAAAGGCTCTTGTCTTAAAGCAGCTTCCGCTAGCTCCGCATTGTAGTCACTGTGATCAACTGCGGACCCCCTCAGATCTCGGGGTGGTGCTCCTCGTGACCTGGGCTGGCCACAAATATTTGAAACAAAGGTTGCCCTAACTGGTGAGGTGCACTCGCTGGCGGCAAACAGCTGACTGTCACAAGAGGCTATCGGCACATCAAAACCCCTCCATGTAAAGTTGCCGACGCGTTTCGGGCTTGGAACGCCCTTCATCATAGGCAGACATCACAGAGAATGGCAAACAGCTCCAAGGACATCCCCTTTATTATACATGCGATAGACATCAGGTGAGTATTCATCGCTGAGAATTATGGGTCTTGAAGTCCAATATACTCCCCAAGTGGGTCGCCGCCATTCCCTATGAGTAAAAACAAGTTCTTAAAATGAGGCAAAAAGACGCACTCCAAAGGCTCTTGTCTTAAAGCAGCTTCCGCTAGCTCCGCATTGTAGTCACTGTGATCAACTGCGGACCCCCTCAGATCTCGGGGTGGTGCTCCTCGTGACCTGGGCCGGCCACAAATATTTGAAACAAAGGTTGCCCTAACCGGTGAGGTGCACTCGCTGGCGGCAAACAGCTGACTGTCACAAGAGGCTATCGGCACATCAAAACCCCTCCATGTAAAGTTGCCGACGCGTTTCGGGCTTGGAACGCCCTTCATCATAGGCAGACATCACAGAGAATGGCAAACAGCTCCAAGGACATCCCCTTTATTATACATGCGATAGACATCAGGTGAGTATTCATCGCTGAGAATTATGGGTCTTGAAGTCCAATATACTCCCCAAGTGGGTCGCCGCCATTCCCTATGAGTAAAAACAAGTTCTTAAAATGAGGCAAAAAGACACACTCCAAAGGCTCTTGTCTTAAAGCAGCTTCCGCTAGCTCCGCATTGTAGTCACTGTGATCAACTGCGGACCCCCTCAGATCTCGGGGTGGTGCTCCTCGTGACCTGGGCCGGCCACAAATATTTGAAACAAAGGTTGCTCTAACCGGTGAGGTGCACTCGCTGGCGGCAAACAGCTGACTGTCACAAGAGGCTATCGGCACATCAAAACCCCTCCATGTAAAGTTGCCGACGCGTTTCGGGCTTGGAACGCCCTTCATCATAGGCAGACATCACAGAGAATGGCAAACAGCTCCAAGGACATCCCCTTTATTATACATGCGATAGACATCAGGTGAGTATTCATCGCTGAGAATTATGGGTCTTGAAGTCCAATATACTCCCCAAGTGGGTCGCCGCCATTCCCTATGAGTAAAAACAAGTTCTTAAAATGAGGCAAAAGACGCACTCCAAAGGCTCTTCTTGTCTTAAAGCAGCTTCCGCTAGCTCCGCATTGTAGTCACTGTGATCAACTGCGGACCCCCTCAGATCTCGGGGTGGTGCTCCTCGTGACCTGGGCCGGCCACAAATATTTGAAACAAAGGTTGCCCTAACCGGTGAGGTGCACTCGCTGGCGGCAAACAGCTGACTGTCACAAGAGGCTATCGGCACATCAAAACCCCTCCATGTAAAGTTGCCGACGCGTTTCGGGCTTGGAACGCCCTTCATCATAGGCAGACATCACAGAGAATGGCAAACAGCTCCAAGGACATCCCCTTTATTATACATGCGATAGACATCAGGTGAGTATTCATCGCTGAGAATTATGGGTCTTGAAGTCCAATATACTCCCCAAGTGGGTCGCCGCCATTCCCTATGAGTAAAAACAAGTTCTTAAAATGAGGCAAAAAGACGCACTCCAAAGGCTCTTGTCTTAAAGCAGCTTCCGCTAGCTCCGCATTGTAGTCACTGTGATCAACTGCGGACCCCCTCAGATCTCGGGGTGGTGCTCCTCGTGACCTGGGCCGGCCACAAATATTTGAAACAAAGGTTGCCCTAACCGGTGAGGTGCACTCGCTGGCGGCAAACAGCTGACTGTCACAAGAGGCTATCGGCACATCAAAACCCCTCCATGTAAAGTTGCCGACGCGTTTCGGGCTTGGAACGCCCTTCATCATAGGCAGACATCACAGAGAATGGCAAACAGCTCCAAGGACATCCCCTTTATTATACATGCGATAGACATAAGGTGAGTATTCATCGCTGAGAATTATGGGTCTTGAAGTCCAATATACTCCCCAAGTGGGTCGCCGCCATTCCCTATGAGTAAAAACAAGTTCTTAAAATGAGGCAAAAAGACGCACTCCAAAGGCTCTTGTCTTAAAGCAGCTTCCGCTAGCTCCGCATTGTAGTCACTGTGATCAACTGCGGACCCCCTCAGATCTCGGGGTGGTGCTCCTCGTGACCTGGGCCGGCCACAAATATTTGAAACAAAGGTTGCCCTAACCGGTGAGGTGCACTCGCTGGCGGCAAACAGCTGACTGTCACAAGAGGCTATCGGCACATCAAAACCCCTCCATGTAAAGTTGCCGACGCGTTTCGGGCTTGGAACGCCCTTCATCATAGGCAGACATCACAGAGAATGGCAAACAGCTCCAAGGACATCCCCTTTATTATACATGCGATAGACATCAGGTGAGTATTCATCGCTGAGAATTATGGGTCTTGAAGTCCAATATACTCCCCAAGTGGGTCGCCGCCATTCCCTATGAGTAAAAACAAGTTCTTAAAATGAGGCAAAAAGACGCACTCCAAAGGCTCTTGTCTTAAAGCAGCTTCCGCTAGCTCCGCATTGTAGTCACTGTGATCAACTGCGGACCCCCTCAGATCTCGGGGTGGTGCTCCTCGTGACCTGGGCCGGCCACAAATATTTGAAACAAAGGTTGCCCTAACCGGTGAGGTGCACTCGCTGGCGGCAAACAGCTGACTGTCACAAGAGGCTATCGGCACATCAAAACCCCTCCATGTAAAGTTGCCGACGCGTTTCGGGCTTGGAACGCCCTTCATCATAGGCAGACATCACAGAGAATGGCAAACAGCTCCAAGGACATCCCCTTTATTATACATGCGATAGACATCAGGTGAGTATTCATCGCTGAGAATTATGGGTCTTGAAGTCCAATATACTCCCCAAGTGGGTCGCCGCCATTCCCTATGAGTAAAAACAAGTTCTTAAAATGAGGCAAAAAGACGCACTCCAAAGGCTCTTGTCTTAAAGCAGCTTCCGCTAGCTCCGCATTGTAGTCACTGTGATCAACTGCGGACCCCCTCAGATCTCGGGGTGGTGCTCCTCGTGACCTGGGCCGGCCACAAATATTTGAAACAAAGGTTGCCCTAACCGGTGAGGTGCACTCGCTGGCGGCAAACAGCTGACTGTCACAAGAGGCTATCGGCACATCAAAACCCCTCCATGTAAAGTTGCCGACGCGTTTCGGGCTTGGAACGCCCTTCATCATAGGCAGACATCACAGAGAATGGCAAACAGCTCCAAGGACATCCCCTTTATTATACATGCGATAGACATCAGGTGAGTATTCATCGCTGAGAATTATGGGTCTTGAAGTCCAATATACTCCCCAAGTGGGTCGCCGCCATTCCCTATGAGTAAAAACAAGTTCTTAAAATGAGGCAAAAAGACGCACTCCAAAGGCTCTTGTCTTAAAGCAGCTTCCGCTAGCTCCGCATTGTAGTCACTGTGATCAACTGCGGACCCCCTCAGATCTCGGGGTGGTGCTCCTCGTGACCTGGGCCGGCCACAAATATTTGAAACAAAGGTTGCCCTAACCGGTGAGGTGCACTCGCTGGCGGCAAACAGCTGACTGTCACAAGAGGCTATCGGCACATCAAAACCCCTCCATGTAAAGTAGCTGACGCGTTTCGGGCTTGGAACGCCCTTCATCATAGGCAGACATCACAGAGAATGGCAAACAGCTCCAAGGACATCCCCTTTATTATACATGCGATAGACATCAGGTGAGTATTCATCGCTGAGAATTATGGGTCTTGAAGTCCAATATACTCCCCAAGTGGGTCGCCGCCATTCCCTATGAGTAAAAACAAGTTCTTAAAATGAGGCAAAAAGACGCACTCCAAAGGCTCTTGTCTTAAAGCAGCTTCCGCTAGCTCCGCATTGTAGTCACTGTGATCAACTGCGGACCCCCTCAGATCTCGGGGTGGTGCTCCTCGTGACCTGGGCCGGCCACAAATATTTGAAACAAAGGTTGCCCTAACCGGTGAGGTGCACTCGCTGGCGGCAAACAGCTGACTGTCACAAGAGGCTATCGGCACATCAAAACCCCTCCATGTAAAGTAGCTGACGCGTTTCGGGCTTGGAACGCCCTTCATCATAGGCAGACATCACAGAGAATGGCAAACAGCTCCAAGGACATCCCCTTTATTATACATGCGATAGACATCAGGTGAGTATTCATCGCTGAGAATTATGGGTCTTGAAGTCCAATATACTCCCCAAGTGGGTCGCCGCCATTCCCTATGAGTAAAAACAAGTTCTTAAAATGAGGCAAAAAGACGCACTCCAAAGGCTCTTGTCTTAAAGCAGCTTCCGCTAGCTCCGCATTGTAGTCACTGTGATCAACTGCGGACCCCCTCAGATCTCGGGGTGGTGCTCCTCGTGACCTGGGCCGGCCACAAATATTTGAAACAAAGGTTGCTCTAACCGGTGAGGTGCACTCGCTGGCGGCAAACAGCTGACTGTCACAAGAGGCTATCGGCACATCAAAACCCCTCCATGTAAAGTTGCCGACGCGTTTCGGGCTTGGAACGCCCTTCATCATAGGCAGACATCACAGAGAATGGCAAACAGCTCCAAGGACATCCCCTTTATTATACATGCGATAGACATCAGGTGAGTATTCATCGCTGAGAATTATGGGTCTTGAAGTCCAATATACTCCCCAAGTGGGTCGCCGCCATTCCCTATGAGTAAAAACAAGTTCTTAAAATGAGGCAAAAAGACGCACTCCAAAGGCTCTTGTCTTAAAGCAGCTTCCGCTAGCTCCGCATTGTAGTCACTGTGATCAACTGCGGACCCCCTCAGATCTCGGGGTGGTGCTCCTCGTGACCTGGGCCGGCCACAAATATTTGAAACAAAGGTTGCCCTAACCGGTGAGGTGCACTCGCTGGCGGCAAACAGCTGACTGTCACAAGAGGCTATCGGCACATCAAAACCCCTCCATGTAAAGTTGCCGACGCGTTTCGGGCTTGGAACGCCCTTCATCATAGGCAGACATCACAGAGAATGGCAAACAGCTCCAAGGACATCCCCTTTATTATACATGCGATAGACATCAGGTGAGTATTCATCGCTGAGAATTATGGGTCTTGAAGTCCAATATACTCCCCAAGTGGGTCGCCGCCATTCCCTATGAGTAAAAACAAGTTCTTAAAATGAGGCAAAAGACGCACTCCAAAGGCTCTTGTCTTAAAGCAGCTTCCGCTAGCTCCGCATTGTAGTCACTGTGATCAACTGCGGACCCCCTCAGATCTCGGGGTGGTGGTCCTTTGGAGTGCGTCTTTTTGCCTCATTTTAAGAACTTGTTTTTACTCATAGGGAATGGCGGCGACCCACTTGGGGAGTATATTGGACTTCAAGACCCATAATTCTCAGCGATGAATACTCACCTGATGTCTATCGCATGTATAATAAAGGGGATGTCCTTGGAGCTGTTTGCCATTCTCTGTGATGTCTGCCTATGATGAAGGGAGTTCCAAGCCCGAAACGCGTCGGCAAATTTACATGGAGGGGTTTTGATGTGCCGATAGCCTCTTGTGACAGTCAGCTGTTTGCCGCCAGCGAGTGCACCTCACCGGTTAGGGCAACCTTTGTTTCAATATATATATATATATATATATATATATATATATATATATATATATATATATATTTAGGCGTGTTTAACCAAATCTAAGGACTAGTCCTGTACACACATACATCAATACATATATGGAAAATGCTACTTACCCAGTATGCATTTGTTCTTGGCATATAGAGCTGTAGAGTCATATGCTTTAGCATAGATCGCCATCTGGTGTTGGGCCCGGATGTTTGCACTTTGTTTTTGTTTGAAGAAGTCTTGCAGTCACGAGGTAGGTGACTCCTCCTTTCGGTGATAGTGCGTATGGGCATCGACTCCATCCTTAGATTGTTTTGCCATAAAGGGTGATGATGGAGTTAGTAAAGTAGTAAAGATAGATGTCCATGTAAATTGTATCTAAGTAAGATATCACCGCAACAGGTAAAGGTACCCGGGGATGCAGGTTGGCGCATATGACTCTACAGCTCTATATGCCAAGAACAGATGCATACTGGGTAAGTAGCATTTTCCGTTCGAGGCACATGAGCTGTAGATCATATGCTTTAGCATAGACTCTAAAGCAGTTATTTCTGAAGCGGTGGCTAACCTGTAGCTGTTGCAGTGGTTTGAAATAGTGTTCGTAAAACTGTCTGGCCCACACTAGCTTGTTGTTTTGCCAACACATCAACACAATAGTGCTTTGTGAATGTGTGTGGTGTAGACCATGTTTCAGCTTTGCAGAGGTCATCCATGGGTATGTTTCCTAAGAATACCATAGAAGGCCCTAGTTTGCGTGTAGAGTGTGCTCTAGGGGGAATTGTTAATGTGCGTTTAGCTTTAATGTAGCATATTTGAATGCACTTAACTATCCACCTTGCAACGCCTGATTTTGATATGGGATTGCCTTTAAGTGGTGGAGCAAAAGCTACAAAAAGGTGTTTGGTTTTCCTAACAGGTTTTGTTCTTTCTATGTAGTATAGTAATGCTCTTTTGACATCTAATGTGTGAAGGGCACGTTCTGCCACTGAATCTGGTTGAGGGAAGAACACTGGCAACTCAACAGATTGGTTGATATGAATGGCAGAGATGACTTTAGGCAAAAATTTGGGGTTAGTCCTAAGAACCACTTTGTTTTGGTGTATTTGTAAAAATGGTTCCTCTATGGTTAGTGCCTGAAGCTCACCGACTCGTCTTAGAGAAGTGATGGCTATAAGGAAGGCTACCTTTCAGGTGAGAAATTGTATTTCACATTTGTGCAATGGCTCAAAGGGTGGACCCATGAGTCTTGTAAGGACTATGTTGAGATTCCACACTGGAGAAGGTGGAAGTCTTGGGGGGATGAGTCTTTTAAGTCCTTCCATAAAAGCTTTAATAGCAGGCACTCTAAAAAGAGACAAATGCTGTCTATTTTGCAGATATGCAGCTATTGCAGCGAGATGTAAGCGTATGGATGTGTACGCTAAATTGGAACGCTGTAGGTGCAATAGATAGCAAATTATGTCTTGAATTGAAGCATCTAGTGGCTTGATCTGATTGTTGTTACAGTAATCGACAAACCTCTTCCACTTTGCTGCGTAGCATGCTCTTGTGGTAGGGCGTCTAGCCTCTGTGATAACATTCATACAGTCTGGCGGAAGATTAAGGTAGCCAAACTCTAGGATTTCAGGTGCCAGATCGCAAGGTTGAGCTGATTGGGATCTGGATGTCTAATCTCTCTATGGTTCCGAGTAAGAAACATGGGGGAAAGGTGTAGTTTTTGGTGGGGAACTACTGATAGCTCCAACAGAGTTGTGAACCATCGTTGTCGGGCCCATGTGGAAGCAACTAGGATAAGCGTTAGGGAATGCTGGTTGAGTTTCTGAACCACTAACAGAATGAGTGGGAGAGGTAAGCAAATATCCCTGACCAATTCATCCATAGTGCATTGCCTTTTGACAATGGGTGTGGATGCCTGGACGCGAAGGTTGGGCATTTTGCGTTTAGGTGGGTGGCGAACAGATCTATCTCTGAGAAGCCCCACATTTGGAAGAATGGGAGGAGAACTTGAGGGTGGAGTTCCCATTCGTGGATCTGCTATCGCTGACGACTGAGCAGATCTGCAATTTGGTTGTTTACTCCTGGAAGGTGTTCTGCAAGGAGATATATTTTTTGAGGTATGGCCCATCTCCAGATGCTCTGGGCTAACTGTGAGAGCTGGAGAGAGTGTGTCCCCCCTTGTTTTTGAATGTAGTACATCGCTGTCATGCTGTCTGTGCGAACCAGGACAGCTTTGCCTATTAGATGAAGTTGAAAGGCTTTCAATGCTAGAAAAATGATTAGCAGTTCTAGATGGTTTATGTGGAGTTGTTTCTGTTGCAGAGTCCACATGCCCTGAATGGTATGTTTTTCCAGATGAGCTCCCCAACCAGTGAGCGATGCGTTTGCTGTTAGCACTATCTGTGGAACCAGGTCGACGAATGGCCGCCCCTTGGAAAGGTTTTGTACATTCCACCACTGCAGAAAGCGATGAGTACGGCCATCTACCAACACCAGATTTGATAGCTGACCTTGAGCCTGGTTCCACTGACGTGCTAAACATTCCTGTAGAGGACGCATTTGAAGTCTTGCATAGGGAACGATTAAAATGCAAGAAGCCATCATTCCGATCAATTGCATGAACACTCGGGCTGGTAATGTGTTGAGGCTGAAACTGTGATATTAGAGCTTGCATGTTGCGGATCCTGACTGGGTTGGGATACGCTAGAGCTTTGCGAGTGTCTATTGTGGCTCCTAGATACAGTTGTGTGTTGGATGGCTGTAGGTGAGACTTGGTGAGGTTTACAGTGAATCCCAAGTCGTGAAGCAGTTGGACTGTCTTTCGAGTGTGGTGTAGGCAGTTTTGTTGTGATCTGGCTTTTATCAGCCAGTCGTCTAGGTAAGGGAAGACGTGAATGTGCTGTCTTCTTAGATGAGCTGCGACTACTGCCAGGCACTTGGTGAAAACCCTGGGTGCTGTAGTTACCCCGAATGGGCGAACTTTGAACTGGTAATGTTGTCCGTCCACCATAAACATGAGATATTTTCTGTGAGCAGGGTGAATGGGAATATGGAAATAGGCGTCCTTTAAGTCCAGGGTAGCCAGAAAGTCGCCTTGTTGAAGTAGTGGGACCACTTGTTGGAGTGTGACCATGTGAAAGTGTTCCGACTGTATGTACAGATTTAGCTGTCTGAAGTCTAGTATAGGCCTGAGAGAGGCGTCCTTTTTGGGAATTAAGAAATACAGGGAGTATACCCCGGTCCCTTGATATGTTAATGGGACTGGTTCTATAGCATGTTTTTCCAAGAGAGATAGAACCTCCTGCTTTAAGAGGGTGAGATGTTCTGGTGACATTGCATGTGCTCTTGGAAGAATATTTGGGGGAGTGCTTGTAAGTTCCAGGCAGTAACCATATTGGATAATTTGTAGCACCCACTTGTCTGAGGTGATTGAATTCCAGACAGGTAGGAATTGGGAGAGACGTCCCCCGACAGGAGTGGAATGATCGGGGGATAGCGGAAGGAAGTCACTGTTTGTTTGTGGGGGAAGTGTAAGAAAGTGGCTCTATATACCAAAATGAGGTATAGTGTGTAGTCCAAATGTCTCCAGAGGTAGGCAGAGGTTAAAGTTAGATAGAACCTTACTCTCTATTTGTGGTAGTATGGTCGAGCAGTAAGGCAGTATCAGAGGACAGTGTTAATGCATTTGATGTACCCACTCAATCAGCAAATGACTTCACACACCCAATGGATGAACTCGAGGCCAATTGTTTTTGTATAAAAAATATACTGTTAATTTATTTTAGAACCAAGCAAGCCTGGCACAGGTATGCATAAAATACTTTTCAGATATAAGATGCTGTTGTTGAATACGTTCAAAATACAGTAGGACTTTGTACCAGTTCGAGTTACAGGGGTTGCAATGCAATGCACAAACTTAGTAAACTCAGTACATAGGAATCAAAAGGCTTTTTAAGTAAAATGCAGTTAATTACTTTTCGGATTACTATTTCTAACAGTGCTGGATCCTGGATTCAGCATCAGGACATTTCCTGAAAACAGTTGAGTAAATGCGTTTTAGTTAGAGGTACGATTTTTAAAGAATATTCCTAGTTTTCAAAAGTCGACACTAAGAAACTTTTTCAACGAGAACCACCAATGTTATCCTATGGAAGGAAATTCAATTCACAGGTAAGTTACTTTTGCAGTACTTTCCTAACTCAGTGCTGGATACCTAGATTCAGCACTGGGACATTTCCTGCAAACAGTTGAAAAAATGCGTTTTGGTTATTTGTGCGATTTTTAAGGAATATTTTCAGTTTTCGAAAGTCGACACTTTTTGGAAGAAAAAGTGTCAATGTTATCCTATGAGGAAAAACAGGTCATCGGTTTCGAGGTAGGTAATCGGTCTTTAGAGTTAGGGTTCTGGGGTAAGAACAAGGGTTCCCCCAGGGTCAGTGATGTACTCTCGTCACACCCTCCGCGGCACTAGGGCGGTCGGTGTAGGAAAGTGGCTCTGTATATACTGCACCCAAGTAAGGTTCAGTGTGCACAGAGTCCCCAGTCCCCAGAGGTTTGGCAGAGGCTAAAGTTAGATATAACCTTACTCTCCAAAGTGGTAGCTTGGTCGAGCAGTAAGGCAGTATCAGAGGACAGTGTAAAGCATTTGTTGTACACACTCAGTCAGCAAATGAAGCCACACACTCAAGAACTGAACTCTAGGCCAATGGTTTGTATATATAAAAAAATATATGCTTGTTTTATTTTAGAACCAACAATAGGGTCAAAATATACTTTCTCAGTATGAGATGTTCTGGTTAGCCACCTTACAAATAGGCAATAGACTTGTTGGTGGTAATAATCACAGTTGGTGCAAGAGGCAACACAGGGTCAAATACAATGCAACATTGAGCTTAATGGAAAATTGTGATTAATTACAATTAATGACTTTGTAGGTTACTTTTCTAACCACAGGACTGGATCCTGGATTCAGTCCTGGGACACTTCCTGGAAACAGGTAAGAAAAAGCGTTTTGGTTATTGTAGTGGTTTTTGAGGAATATTACTGTATTTCGAAAGTCGACACTTAGGAACTTTTCTGGGTAAAATTACCAATGTTATCCTATGGAAGGAAATGCAGTTTGCAAGCAAAGCAGGTTTACGTTACTTTTGTAATCCAGTGCTGGGTTCTCGGGTTCAGCACTGGGGTATCTAGCTAAAACAGGTAAGTAATTACGTTTGTATCGTTGGCACGATTTTTAAAGAATATTTGTAAAATGCAGAAATCGACACTTAGAAACTTTTTCAACAAAAGCAGGCAATGATATCCTATGAGAGGAATTTCGAGTTACTGGTAAGTACGGTAAAAATTACTTTTCATGGTTGGTACTACTCTAAAAGAGGCAGTACTGACGTCTCTCCTGATAGCAGGTGAGTAGTTCGGAATTCGTTACTGTTGTGATTTTTAAACAATATTTTAGTATTTCAAAAGTAGACACTTAGAAGAAATTTCACAGAAAACCAGTCAATGGATCCCTATGGAAGAAAATGGAGTTAGCGGTAAGTAACGTTGGGATTACTTTTTAGGGCCAGTGTTGGGCACCCCGGTCCAGCACTGGGGCCTCTTCTAATGCCAGGTGAGTATTTTCGTTTTCGTGACTCGGTTGATTTTAGGTGAATATTTTAAAGTGCCAAAACTCCACACTTAGAAGAAATTCCAGGTGCGAGCCAGTCAGTGTTACCCTATGGAAGAAAAGTGAGTTATCGGTCTTTGGGTAAGTACTCGACTGGCAGAGTTAAGGTTCTGGGCATATACTCAGGGGTCCCCCAGTATCAGGTAAGTACAGTTGTTACACCCTCAGCGGCACAGGGGCGGCCGGGTGCAGAGTGAGTAGGCCCAATGTTATCCTATGGCAGGCAGGGGCCTCGGGTTGGTGGCTGCTGGCAAGCAGGCCACGCGGCTGTGGGAGCTGGGCTCCTGGTCACTTGCCCAGGGCAAATGGGGAAGTAGGTTAGGGTAGAGGTTGCACTTCCAGGGGCACTCGGGCGGCTGGGTGCAGGGTGCTTTTGAGCCGTCGGGCGCTCAATGTTAACCAATGGAGATCTTGGACGGTGAAAAAGGCTGCAGGCTCGGGACGGTGATTCTTCAGGGGCGACCAGCACTTTGGGAGGTAAGTTGGGGTCTTGGAGGATAGGTAGACACCCAGGAGTTGGGCACAGGGGGCCGTGGGGTGCCGGGTGCAGGGGTGTCTTTTGAGGTCGGGAAATCTTACCCCCTGCTGGTCGCGGTTGGAGGGGTCCCTTGTCCTGAGGCTGCAGGCGTTGTCTGGGTCGTCGAGGAGGGTCCTTGGGCACTGGATTCCAGGTCAGAATCGCCGGGGGGACGTCCTCAAAGTCTTGGTTCACTCAGGCACAGGCCGGGCTCGGCGGGTGCAGAGGGTGCAGGTTTCGCGGTTCCGTGCCAGGGCTGGGTCTTTTGGAGTTTGTTCTTTTGAGCAGTACCACTGCTCGTGGGAGTCCCTGGGTTGAAGGCTGTGGCACAGAAGTCAGGTCCTCCGGGGTTTTTGAGGTTGCTGAGGCCGGGGTTCCGCAGGAGCAGGTTCAGAGGTCGACAGGCCGGTATGGCTGGGGCCAAGTCAGTTGTCGTCGCCTCCTTGTTAGTAGCTGCACGGCTGGTCTTCTTGCTTCGTCTTCTCTTCTTGTTTTTGGATTCGGGAACTGAGGAAGGAAGGTTCAGGGAGCCCCTAAATACTAAATTTAGGGGTGGTTACAGGTAGGTAAGGGCAGGGGCCAATGGGTCCCTTCCCTGGGGTGGGTACACCCCTATTCTGCTCCTCTCTAGTGGGAGGGGGCAGGAGCCTGTCCCTGGTTGGCTGGGTCCCCCATCCTCAAGATGGCGGGGACTCGAGTTTGGGCTTCACCTAGTCTCCCCCACCTTAGGGGTGGAGTTGGCAGAGGTGGGCACAACCCATTTCCTGCCTCTGGTTTTCCCGCCGGTTCTCCCGCCAGAAGTGGGGGTAGAACCAGTGGGGACCAGTTTGCTGGAAGCAGCAAGTGGTCTGGGGAAGCTCAAAAGGCGGCAGGCCTTTGAAGCTCCCCCTGCCCCTCCTGGGGGAGGAGGCTTTGGCACCTCGCCCCAGGATGCGCATTCTATCAGGCCCCTGAGAGCAGAGGCTCTCGACCCAGGGGTCAGAAACATGCCTGGTGGTGGCAGCCTGGGCAGCCACTCAGTCCGGACACTGGAGGTCGGGTTGGTTTCAGGGGGCATCTCTAAGATGCCCTCTGGAGTGCGTTTTACATTAAATCCCACACTGGCATCAGTGGGGGTTTAATGGGCTAAGAAGTTTGATACCAAACTTCTTAGTTTTCAGTGGGAGCCATTATGGTGCTGTGGAGTTCGTAATGACAGACTCCCAGCACCATATACTCTTAATGGCAGCACTGCACTTACAATGCCCAAGAATGGACTTGGGCACTGTAGGGGCACAGGGCTCATGCCTCTATGCCCTCACCACTGGCATAGTGCACCCAGCTAGAGGGGTGGCTGACCTAGGCCAGGGCAGTGGCTTGTAGGCATGGCACACAGGGATGTGTGCCATGTCGACTCTTCGCTTTTGTTCTGCACCAAGACACGCAGCCTGCAAAGGCAGTGTGTGTGTGTAAAGGTACAGGGTCCCTAAGGGTGGCACAACAAGTGCTGCAGCCCTTAGGGGCCTTCCCTGGTCACAGTGCCCTGGGTACCCATGGTACCATTTACCAGGGGCTGACCTGTGGCCAGGGATGCCAATTGGGTGTAGGTATCAATGCAGTTTTAGGGAAGGAACACAGGCACTGGGTACCTGGCTGGCAGGAGCCCAGGGCACACTCAGTCAAAGCACATCAGCATTTCAGCAAAAAGTGGGGGCATACCAGGCAAGAAAGATGGCACTTTCTCAAAGTCGGGTGCAGAGAGTTGAGTTCCAATGTTATCCTATGGCGGATAGGGGGTCGCTGGTTGGTGGCGGCTGGCAAGCAGGCCACACAGCTTTGGGAGCAAAGCTCCTAGGGTTTAGGTCAGGGCAAATGGGGAAACAGTTTAGCACAAAAAGTGCACCCTCAGCAGCACTAGGGCGGACGGGTGCAGAGTGCTGTTTCGACGTCGGGCGCCCTGTTGTTTTCAATGGAGAGACTCCGGAAGAAACACTGCAGGCTCGGGGACGAGGACCTTCTTGGTGCGACCACCACTTCGAGGGGTAAGTTGGGATGTCTTGGGTTGGTTAGGCACCCTTGGCTGGGGCACACAAGGCCGTGGGGCATCGGGTGCAGGGGTGCCTTTTGGCGTCGGAAATCTTACCCGCTCTTGGTCGCGGTAGAGGGGGTCCTCTGTATTGAGGGTGCAGGCGTCGGCTGGGGTCTTGAGGCTGGTCTGGGATCTCCGGATCTTGGGTCACAATCGCCGGGGAGACCTCCTCTTCGTGTTTTCCCACTCAAACTCGGGCCGGGATCGGCGGGTGCAGAGTGGGCTGGATTTGCGGTCTCCCGCTGCTGCCAGAGGTTGCAGGTTTTTGAACAGGGCCGCTGCTCACAGGAGATTCAGTCTTGTGAGGCAAGGCAGTCAGGTCCTCCGGGGTTTTCGAGGTTGCTGGCCGCAGGACACGCTGGGTTCAGCAGTTGCAGGTTCGAGGGGAGACAGGCCGGTAGGGCTGGGGCCAAGTCAGTGGGCGTCGTCCTCTTGTTAGCAGTTGCACGGCAATTCGTCCTTCTCGTCTTCTTCTTGTAGTCGTTTCTGGATCTGAGGAATCAAGGTTCAGGGTGCCCCTAAATACTGAATTTAGGGGCGTTACGGGTAGGGTAAGGGCAGGGATCAATGGGTCCCTTCCCTGGGGTGAGTACACCCCCTATCCTGCCACTCTCCAGTGGGAGGGGGGCAGGAGCCTGTTCCTGATTGGGTTGGTCCCCCAACCTCAAGATGGCGGGGACCCGGAGTTGTGCTTCACCTCGCCTCCCCCACCTGAGGGGTGGGGTTGGCAGAGGCTGGCACACCTCCTTTCCTCACTTGTTTTTCCCGCCGGTTCTCCCGCCCAAGTGGGGGTCAGAACCGGTGGGAACCAGTTGCTGAGTACAGCAAGTGTTCTGCAGAAGCTCACAAAGGCGGCAGGCCTTTGAAGCTTCTCCTTCGTGAACCCTGCCCATCCTGGGGGAGGAGGCTTGGCACCTGTACCCAGGATGTGCATTGTTTCAGGCCCCCGAGAGCAGCAGGCTCTCGACCCAGGGGTCCAGAAACATGTCTGTTGGTGGCAGCCTAAGCAGCCACGCAGTCGGGACACTGGAAGTTGGTCGAGTTTCAGGGGGCATCTCTAAGATGCCCTCTGTTGTGCATTTTACATTAAATCCCACACTGGGATCAGTGTGGGTTTAATGTGTTGAGAAGTTTGATACCAAACTTCCCAGTCTTCAGTGCAGCCATCATGGTGCTGTGGAGTTCGTGATGACAAACTCCCAGCACCATATACTCTTAATGGCAGCACTGCACTTACAATGTCTGAGAATGGACTCAGACACTGTAGGGGTACAGGGCTCATGCCTCTGTACCCTCACCACTGGTATAGTGCACCCAGCTAGAGGGGTGGCTGACCTAGGCCAGGGCAGTGGTTTGTAGGCATGGCACACAGGGATGGGTGCCATGTCGACTCTTCACTTTTGATCTGCACCAAGACACGCAGCCTGCAAGGCAGTGTGTGGGTGAAAAGGTGCAGGGCCTCTAAGGGTGGCACAATAAGTGCTGCAGCCCTTAGGGGCCTTCTCTGGTCACAGTGCCCTGGGTACATGGGGTACCATTTACCAGGGGCCTACCTGTGGCCAGAGGTGCCAATTGGGTTTAGGCTTCAATGCAGTTTTAGGGAAGGAACATCGTCCCTGGGCACCTGATTAGCAGGAGCCCAGGGCACACTCAGTCAAAGAACATCAGCAATTTAGCAAAAAGTGGGGGCAAACCATGCAGAAAGAGGGCACTTTCTCACAGGAAGTGCGTGTGGAATTGCCTCTACTTCTTCCCCTACCATTGTTCCCTCTAAAACCTCCTCTAGAATAACCTCTGGGCGAGGGGGATTGGTTGTTGCCCTTATAAGAGGAGGAGAGATTCTCAGTGGACGCCGTTTTTGAACCACCCCTGTAAAATGAGCAGCGAAAAGAACCTCTACTGGCAGGTAATTGTAAAGCCCTCATGAACTTTGCGACCTCAGTGTCTTTTTTCATCTTTTCCAGCAAGGTGTCAACAGCTGGGCCGAAAAGATGCTCTTTGTCAAAGGGTTGGTTAAGTATGGAGGTTTGCACCTCCGGCTTAAATCCAGAAATTCTGAGCCAAGCGTGTCTGCGTAATAGTACGCTGGTGTTGATTGCACGAGCAGCTGTGCCTGCTGCATCTAGTGCACATCTAATGGAGGTGTTGGTGATGAGTTTACCTTCCTGAATAAGGTCATTAGCCTTAGATTTATATTTGTCAGGCAAATGTCGCATGATTTTTTGTAGCTCATCGTAATGAGCCCTGTCATAACGAGCTAGCAGCGCCCGGGTGTTGACAATGCGCCAGTTGCTTGCTGCTTATGAAGCCACTCTTTTGCCTGAGGCATCAATAAGCTTGGACTCCTTGTCAGAAGGAGGGGTGTCTCCTGTGGCTTGTGAGTTAGCTCTCTTACGTGCGTTGGAGATTACAAGAGAGTCTAAGGGCAGCTTACCTTTAATATAAACAGGGTCGGTAGGAGCCGATTTCTATTTTTTATCCACTCTAAGTGTGATTATTCTTGCCCTAACAGGATCTTTAAATACTTTGTCTGAGTGTTTTAACATGCCTTTCAGCATGGGCAATGTATGAGTGGCTCTCTGGGATGAAGCAAGTGTCTCAAAGAGGAAATACTCTTCTTAGGGCTGTTTATGAAGTTCTACCCCATGATAATGAGCAGCCTTGTTAAGGAGCTCGACATAGCCAATGTTGTCATCAGGAGGGGAGGGTCTGGAGGGATACAAATCAGGGTCATTATCTGTATTTGGATCTGTGTGGTAATCCTCCCAAGGGTCAGTGTCTTGTGGTGCATCCTGATCCTGATCCTCACACCTGACCCACAGGATGAAGGGGATAAGTGGTGGTGGTGGTGAAGAATGTAATGGTGTGATAGCCAAGTTAGGATTAGGAGGAGGAGAAGGAGGTGGAATATAAGGAGGAGAAGGGTTAGCACCCACATTCTTCTTCTTAAGAGCGATATGATAGTCCTCTAGTAGGTGAATTTTGCGTTTTTTTGCAAGAGTTGCCTGAATATGTCCTGTTTTAGGGTTCATCACCAGCTTTTTCTGTTTCGGGTCCAAAGGTGGCTCATCGGGCCGAGGCTCTTTGGGGAGAGTGTATTTTTCCTTACGTGGTGATTTCGGCTCCAAAGGTTTCGGCTCCGAGCCTTTGGGTGTCGAAGGTTTCGGCTCAGAGTGTTTGGACTTGGAGGGATTCGGCTCCGAGTCTTTGGCCTTGTAGGGTTTCGGTTCCGAGTCTTTGGCCTTGGAAGGTTTTGGTTCCGAGCCTTTGGCCTTGTACTGTTTCGGCTCCGAACCTCTGGGTGTGGAAGGTTTCAGGTCCAAACCTTTCGGTGTGGAAGGTAAGCTGACCAATAGGTGTTTGGTCTTCTGTCTTGGTACCGAAGGTGTCGGTTCGACATCAGAGCGGGGCCGGCTCGAGCCCGAGCCAGAAGGTGTCTCTTTCTGTTTCGGAGCCGGGCTGGAGGGCGGGGCATCGGAAACTTTTTGTCGGTGCCGAACTGAACCCGAGGGTGAAGGAGGGCCCGGAGCCTTTGTCTCATGGTGAATGGGCACGGGGGGGATCTGTACTTCCGGTACGGTGACCCGGAGTGTTTTCTTTTTCTTCCATGTCGGAGTCGGCCTCGGACACGGAGATCTGCTCTTCTTCCTCTGCCACTTGAGCTGGTTGTTGGGTATCGGAATCTACGCCGAAGATGTCCGGAACGGCGTTGGTCTGATGTTGCATCTCGTGGCGTCGATCCCGAAGTGTCTTTTTCGATCGGAATGATCGACACGCGTTGCAGTCCTTCTCGTCATGTTCCGGGGACAAGCAGAGATTGCTTACTTCGTGCAAGTCATGCGTGGAAATTTAGCACGACACCAGGGACATAGCTTGAACGGAGTCCGTTCCATCGACTGCTAGCGCCGTTGGCACGGGTAGGCCCGACGGCCTGCCACGAGTTTTCCGATAGAAAGTTTTCCGAAGTGAGACAATGCGCGTCAAATGAGGAACAGCGATCGATAATACCGTCGAGGGTAATGAATTGCGCGTCGAAGGGGTACGAAAACTGTACCGAATCGGAGCGCAGCAATACACATCCGAACCCGATGGCGGAAAAAAACAATCTAAGAATGGAGTCGATACTCATGTGCACTATCACCGAAAGGAGGAGTCACCTACCTTGTGATTGCAAGACTTCTTCGAACAAAAACAAAGTGCAAACATCCAGGCCCAACACCAGATGGCGATCTATGCTAAAGCATATGATCTACAGCTCATATGCCTCGAACATATATATATATATATTCTTGGCAACTCCGTTAGCCCTCTGGCGTATACCTTATCCCAAAGAAACGGAGCACGGACCCAAGTTGTAGCAAACAGATGTAAGTTTATTGCTCCTCCAACACCTCTACAGCCATGACGCGTTTCAGCCCCACCTCGGGCCTTGATCACATGACACGCTCTGTCAGGTAGGTGGCTTTTTTTTTATATATTCGGTTTGTAAGCTGTGAATTATTTAAAGTGACCAGTGCATCAGAAAAACTTCACATCGAAAAGGTATAGACTTGTATACAAAGACAAAAATATATATATGTACGTAAAAACCATCATAGTTGTTAAAACCAATGATAACAGAAATGTTGGCAATATAGTACAGCAGAATATAAATGTCATTCAATTAATTTCTGTATTTTAAGTACCTTTTAAAAAATTTGTTTTTTAACAAGTAGCTGACTGAATAATGTTTGTTTCATTGTATTGCAACCTCAGTTGTAGTAATCAATCCCAAAAGTAATAATTACAATTTCCAAAATTAGAATTGTTGATACAATTGTAAATAAAACTATTAATGCAAGTAATAATTCATAAGATTCAGGGTAGGTAGTTGATAAAATGGCGAAAACAATTTCAGCTTAAATGCTTTTTGGCCATACCCTACTATCAGAATAATGTTGGTGTATTACAACATCATATAAGCTGAATGTGAAGTACTGACTTGTGCAATTTAAAGTGCTTGTGCTGTGCAAAAGTGCTATAAAACCAGTGATAAAAAAGATTATGTACTAAAAAACTACCTAACCCTGTGAATAAAATTGAAATTTACAAAAATAAAATGTTGTGCGGCGGCAATTTTAACAAGGAAGATCTATTGTCCTATATAAAAACAAAGCATGCCGGTGGACAAATTTCTTAATGATAATTCAAGTTATTGCTCCCATAATCTCCTTGATGTTCTTTACTGCAGACAAGTGTGCAACTCCTCAGTGGCATTGAGGCCTCTAGGTTGTTTGGTGTCGAGATTGACTATATATTGGGCCTCAAGTAGCCTAAGCTGTTTTTCCCGATCCCCTCCTCTTTTCTTGGGGGGAACAGCATCGATTAAATAATATTTAAGGCCACTTGGGTCTGCACTGTGTGCCTCACTGAAGTGTCTAGCGACCGGGTAACTGTGGTCCTGATTTTTGATTGCCCTTATGTGCTGGAGCACCCTTTTGTGTCCTTGCAGAATTGTACTGCCGATGTATTGTAACTTGCAAGGGCACTCCAGCACATAGACCACATAGTCTGATTTACAGTTCAGGGATAATTTGATGGTATATTCCTGGTTGCTGAAGGGAGTCTGATAGGTTAATTTGTTGGTGCCAAACTGGCACGCTTTACAAATTTTGCATTTGTAAAATCCTTTTCTTTGAGAAAGCCAAGAGCTAGTTCTGGGTCCACAGGGATCATTGTGCACTAGAATATCCTTCATAGATCTTGCCCTACTATAAGTAATGGCTGGTTTTGTAGGGACCAAATTACCTATCAAAGGATCACTTAATACCAACGGCCAATTTCTCATTATAAGTTTCCTCACCTGATTTTCTTGTTTATTGAATTTCAGGATGAATCTGAAAGTTTTGTCCTGTTCCTGCTTTTTGGTATTCCCTGATACTTTTGTCTCTTGTGTCTGTAGTTTACATAATAGGCTTTCTCTGAATTTAGACCTACTCTTTTCGATTGCTTTATCAATACAGATGTTTGAGTACCCCCTTTCCTTAAATCTCATTTTGCTATTTTGTTGTGCTGTGAATAGGTCCCTATCACAGCTGCAAATGCGCCTGAGCCGAAGCATCTCTCCATAAGGAATACTACGGATGAGATGCTTTGGGTGAGCGCTGCCGGCATGTAGTATAGCATTCCCGGCTGAAGATTTTCTGTGTAACTTAGTTTCCAATTTCTCATTTTGCACAAACACCTGTACGTCTAAAACGTTAACAGAGTTAGGGCTGATGTTAGCTGTGAACTGTAAATTAAGACTGTTGGTGTTTAATTTATTGATGAAATCCTCTGCCTCACTGCTCGTACCCTTCCAGATTATAAAGAGGTCATCTATGTATCTCCACCATGCCCTAACGTGTATCTGCATTGCTGAGTGGTGTTCTCTATGGAGGACCAGCTCCTCCCACCAGCCCATGTGGAGGCAAGCATAGCTGGGGGAGAAGCTGGCCCCCATGGCCACCCCACGTAGCTGTTGGCACAGGTTATTCTGAAATAGGAAATAGTTGTTTTGTAAACAGAATTCCACCATGTTAATGAGCATGAGATTGTGTTGGGCATATTGTTGACCTCTTCTGGTTAGATAATATTCTAGGGCTTTTAAACCATCTCTGTGATTAATGGATGTAGATAAAGAGGTTACATCTAGTGTTATTAAAAGATAATCTGTCGACCAAGGACAATCAATTAGTTTTACCAAAAAGTCACTTGTGTCCTTTACATATGAAATCAAATTCTGGACGTGCTCCTGCAAAAAGTAATCTATATATTTTGAGACATTTTCTAGTAGACTTTTGCGAGCAGATATAATAGGTCTCCCCGGTGGTAATGAAGCGTTTTTACGGATTTTAGGAATGAAATAAAGAATAGGAGTTACTGGTTTCTCATTTTTGATACATTTAAATTCATCAGTCGTCAACAGTCCTGCATGTTTCCATGCCAATAATTTGATGTTAAACTATTCAGTGGCTTTGCGTATGATGGAATGATTGCTGCGGCGGTAGCAGGCTGTGTCTTTTAGTTGTCTCATTGCTTCCGTTGTGTAGTCATCTTTTTTCCATAGTACTATGTTGCCGCCTTTATCTGCATTTCTCACTATGATATCAGGATTGTTTTTCAATTTGGACATCAACAACTGAAATTGCATTTCTTGTTTGTTCTTGTTTTGTCTTTCATGATGTTGAATTTTGTAGTTTAGTTCTTTTAAGCCCTTAATTACGTTGTTGTGAAAACTGTCAATCGAATCTCTAATCATGATCGGATTGAAAGTAGAGTGCGGTTTAAAAGGCGTTGTAGATTTAGTTTGACCATTGTCGATGTTGACATTTATGTTGCGATCTTTTAACATCAGTTCCTGCATATCTGCAAGTAAAGCCATATCTGATTGTGTTAAAACAGTTTGTGTTGGAATCAAAATAGGTGAACCGCATTGAGTAGATGGAATACTTGTGCCTGGTATCTGTTGTTGTTGACTTTGTTGTAGGAAATGTTTTTTCAATTTGAGCTTCCTAATACTTTTATAAACGTCAAACCGTGTCGCTGCGTAATTAAAGGAGCTTACCGGGCAATAAGATAGTCCCAGGGAAAGGAGTTGTTCTTCCGCCTTGTTGAGCACTACATCAGTGAGATTTACAACTGTTAAGTTGGTTGTGTTGCTGGCATCGCTCATTTGGGTTAGCGCCTCCAGTTCCTCTTTGGCTGCTTTTTCTGTTGATTTTTGTTTCTTACGCTTTCTTGCCCGCCTTCTTGCGCGGCGTTTGGACATTCTAGATTTCCTTTGTTCTGATAAGTCCTTGGGCGCAGGGTCTGCCTGCGCTCCTCCACTAAAAAATTAACCTCCTCAGCTAGTGTCAATGTTGTAGGGAGGTGTGACGGCATTTGTTTATGTGTATG